>JAQFVV010000014.1:4921386-5307397 GCA_028023455.1 Epiperipatus broadwayi
AAAAAACATAACAGGGTTTAAAGCGTGTGAACAGCAGGATATTTCTACTGCCTGCTCATCTTGCGCAAACCACAAATTCTTATTCTTTATTTATTTATTTATTTTATTCAAGGCACTAATTCTTATTTCTTCATTTATTTATTTTGAGACACTAATTCTTATTATTCATTTACTTATTTTGAGACCCTAATTCTTATTATATTGAGACACTAATTCTTATTATACAATGAGTCCAGGATTCTTACTGGCGCTTCATTTAAAAGTTTAACCACCGAGAGCCATGAGAATCTAAAGTGCGAAGAGACGGCTGAATCAAGCTCAAAATACGACCCAACATAATGCATACACACACACACATATGCCTCAATCTGCAACTTCATACACCTATCAGTGATATCTATCATTTAAGCATTATCACTGTTGTTCATTTAGTTTATTTTATTAATTATTAAATGGCTCTTTAATGAGCCTAAACGATTCTTATTTTATTTTTACTTTTATTTATTTGTCAATTATATCTGCATTTATAACTGACAGATTGTGATACGAATAAACTATTTATAGATTTCTTTTCTTTTTTTTTTTATTACTTTTATTTACATTGTCTTGTTGTGCTTGACTGCACATAAATACTCATTAATTAAGTTCATCATTAATTTCACTCCGTGAACACTACTCCCTTTTTTTTTTTTTTTTGTTTATTAAAGTAACTTTGATTTTTGTCGTGAGACGATTTGCCCCACCTGTCATATATTTTTTAAAAAAAATTAACTTTATTTCTCGTGATCCCATGACGTTATCCGTTTCACTGAACCGACATTTCCGTCCATTTATTTCTTTCGGCTTAGTTTTTGTCTGGAGATTTCTTATCATTTTTTCTACTATATTTATATCCACTTATGCTGGGACCTGGAACACTGTTTCGATGTCCTCTAGAGTCGGCTTGCTCATATGGATGATTGAGATCTGAACTCCTTCCGGTCTGTTCGGACATTTCAGCCCTTTCGTATCTATCAGGAAATGCCTGGCTTCCTTCCCAATAATCGTGATGAGGATTGTATTGCATTCTTCCGATGTGCGGATCGTTGTGCTGGGGTTTAAATCCCCGATCCTCCGCCTTGTAATTAGGCCTAATGCTGTCGAACACATTCAGCAACTCGGCAACCTGCTCGATAGTCTTCCTTTCAGTGCCTATGAGCATTTGCTCCGCATTGTTACTTTCGCTATTTATTTGCAAGCACTTGCTCGCGCTTTCTTGCTCTTTACTGTCAGCTCTTATTATCTCTGTTATATTTTTTATTTTATTCTCACCCCTTTCTACTCTCACTTCTATCCTCTCAACTGTGTTGGCTAACTGAGTTACCTCTAGTTGTATGCTTTCTATAACCTTTCTGTTTTCATTTTTTATTCCTTCAATTTCCTCCCCTTGCTCTATTTTCTCCAGTAGTTCCTCCTGGTGATCCAGCCTTTCATTTGCAACCTTCATTTGGTCTGAGGTTTGTTCACATTTTTCCTTCACTTCAATTTTTTGGTTAAAATCCTTGCAGTGTCGTTCGCCCAACTCTTCTATCTTCCTACTATTTCTTTCACCTATTTCCCTCATTTCCATAAACAACCTTTGCTGACCTTCCATTAATTTTGTGAACATATCCATTACATTATAGCTTTCTATTTTATTTTTATCATTAATCACTGTCTCCATTCCCTTTCTAACTTCTATATCTCTGTCACTGGCTATTTCTCCAGACGGTTCCATTAGTTCTTCGGAGGTTTTTCCTATTTCACCCCTAAGAGTGTCCATTTTTATTTTTGATCTGGTGTGCATCAAATTTATTTAACACACACACACTAATTAATTACTTATATTTTATTCTACAGCTTTACTATCTAACCTTATCCTTATAGGATTATATTACTTTACTAACTTTATATTTCACGGACACTAGGTGCGTTTGTTCAGCTCTCCCCGTCTCACTCACTAATCATCACTCACCCATGCCTGCCTTCAAGACCCCTCCGCAACTGACTCCAATTTACAACCTAACTTCCCACGTTATATTACGTTCTCTTTCTCTCCTTTTACACTCTATTATTTATTTTGTTTTTTTGCTTTTATCTACCACCAAGCTATTTTTGGATTTGTTTATTAATTATTGCGTCAACTATTAATTTTGTTATACTCGAATTCAAATGGGCTGAACTTGTAAACGTGACAATATATCCCGGACTGGCCCCCAATTATAACGAAAATGGTTATTCGTACGGTTGCTTAATTATTTGTGTATTCAATTATATTTACTTTGATTATTTTATTCTATATTATACTTATTTATTATATTTTAATTCTTTCCATAACTTATATTTCTATCCATTTATTGTTTCAACTTAGATTCTTTATTATCTTATTTATTATTTTAACCAACGCTGTTACAATACAAGCAGAGAGCTAATACAGATACAAACTTAATTTCATATCTATACCCTTGATCGAACCACAAGGCAATATGTACATATTATCTTGGCGTTATTTTTCCCGACCAAGATACCCTCGGCTGCTGAACAAAGCAAACTATTTCAAAGAAACTTAACAAATGTCCAGCGCTTGCTATTTATTTTTTAGAATTGGGATTTCACACGAACAAGCAGAACATGAATATCTTAAACAAATCAGTATGCCCCTTTAATCACTACTTACAGTTTCCCTCCTGTCGTAGCTTGGTGATAGGAGAATAAAGCAAGGACATGAAATTTAATGACAAATATGTTTAATAATAATATTCACACTTTATATAAAAAATTACATTATAATAATAATAATAAACACACACTTATAAAATACATGGCTATAATAAACATATGAAAATAGATCAGATATTAAAGTTCTTAAAGTCCTGTTGATAGAGTTCTATTTTATCGAATCATTAATTTTATATTTAGTTATAAATAGTAGATAAATGGAAATGCATGCATGCTTTTACCTAGGCTTTGTTGTAATTGTCCCATGGGTATTTCTTCCGAGCGCTCTTGATTAACTTCCTCAGTTTGTGGGGTTATTTCGTTCCAGTTTTGCTTGTTGATTCCTTAGGTTCTCCATTAACTTCCTCCATTTGTGGGGTTATTTTCATCCAGTTTGCTGGTTGATTCTTTAGGTTGAGTTTCAATTGACAGCTACAGAAGTGGCGGTCTGTCTAGCAGGTCAGGCAAAGATCTTACATTGTGAGTCAGTGATGAGACGGCTCGAATCCGAACCCACGTCCCTTTAATGCCACTAGCCACGCCCTTCTTCCATTTTCTTTTTAGCTGTTGCTTCTCTAAAGTCTCTACTAGCAATGCCAGACAATACTTGTCATTTTCTTAATCTCTTTCTTTGTTCGTTGTTTTTAAAATTTTTAATTAAGACTTAGATTTCCAACCAATTCTTATCATTATGTTTCTTTATTTAATTAGTGGCTGGAATGTAAGTCCCAATTAATTTAACAGATCAGGCAAAGATCTTCCATTGATAACATTTCTTTGTCCGTGGAATTTAATTTGTCCAACAGACTTTCACACCTACAGACATATTGTTTCTTTTTATATATCACATATTACATTTATTTTATTTAAAGTTTACAATTCATTAATTTTTTCTTTCATATTTACGTTTTACATTTATTTTAATTTGTTATAATATATTTTTTAAAAGAGAGAAGAAACGCTTTTTTTTTTTTATGCATCCACTTCCCCTCTCCCACAATAAACAAAAATAATTTCTAGCATTTGACTTATAAGAGAGAAAGAGACACATTTCTTTATTTATGCAGCCCCCCTCCCCTTCTCTTACTATTACAAAATCCACAGTAATTTTGACATTAGAATTTCAATTTCTTTCTTTCCCTTCCTTCTTTTTTTTTTTTTTAAAAAAAAACTTATTAGCTAATTTATTTCACCTTCATTTCTTTCTAATTTTATTAATAACTATATATGTGTGTCGATGACTTTATGTGGTCGTCACAATATATATATATATATATATATTGTAACGATATATAAATATGTCGTTACATTAATTTAAAATAAAAACTTAAAAGTTCGCAAATAAAAGTAAAAAACTAAACGCTAAAATTAAAACATTGTTAAACGTGTATACATTCGCACAGATGTTAAACTTTAAAAATATTTTTTTTTCATAAACAAAAAAAAAAAGGTATTTGAATGTATTTTTTTAAATAAAAAAATACAAGATTGAAATAAGTTAAAATAAAAACAGGTATTAATTAATTCCTGTAATCTATAAAAGGAAATGATTGTTTATTAATTATCTAAAAGCTGTTTAATTAAAAAGTCAGATGGAAAGTTAGATAAGAGAAGAAAGAGATTTTAGCTTGACAAATGGAAGCACTAAGCCTTGGCCCGGACCATAACGAAAAAACAGATTAGTGACGTTTTGTTCAGTGAATCCTTGTGGATGATATAAAAAGAAAAAAATATTGAGTTGGGGAGCTTTTTCCAACTTGATTTTGGTGGGTCTGGCGACAAGACGCACTTGTCGTCCTCACTCACTTATTTAAAAATGCAAAGACTGTGATACCAGGACAGAACCAGCAACTGCCACCTCCAAAAACATCAGACCGGTCTTCCATGAAAGTCTGCGTGGGAATTGCCAACGGGAACAGGGACTTCTCTACCGTAAGCAATAGAACTGAACAATTGTTAAAATCATAACCTTAATTAAGAACTTTAAAGATTGCTAAGTAAACTTAAATTTTATAAAAAGGAACTTTTCTCTGACTTATGTGTCAACTAAATTGATAATGTGATATTTTATATATGTGTGCGTTTGATAAAAAAAAAAAATCATTTCCATTTATTATTTATTGTATTGATATTTATTGTTTAAATTTTAAATGAGGTAATTTCAAGTTGTTTATAGACGCTTGCATGGATTCGTTTGCGGTTAATTATATTTTGGTTTTCATATTTGATCAGAATATATAGACATTCGATAAATAATGATACCTTACGGTGAGTATCTAAAATGTATTTATTCGGATGTCTTTTAAGTTATTGGTGACAACGCAAGTATCTTATGGTGAATACTATTGGGTTACTTATAAGTTTCCCTCTGCGATTGTCGGTATCAATAATTTTGTATTTTGATCGTTTATGTTTATTTTGAAATGTTTTTGACCGTGGAATCTGTGTAATCGATCTATACCCAACATTTTTAAATAAATCTGTGCGAACGTATATAAATGTTAAAATTAAGTCGGGCGCGAATGGCTATATAGTTTTGTAAAGTTGTATTAAGGGAGGGTAATCTTAGGTTATTCATTTCGTAGTTGAATTGGTTCAATGGATTGGATATATTTGTGTAATTAGTAAATGTAGTATGAGATCCGCTACGGGCAGGATTATAGATATACGCCACACACCCTCTGTTTGCCTATGGATGGGTTTGTAAGTCGGCAGAAGACCGCAGTCCATTCCTATGGAGTTTTTAGTTTATTGATCTACTTGCCCACAGATGTCACATTCCTGTTGGTGGAGAGTCAATGTCTTCTCTATTTCTACTTATTGTTCAGATGTACATTCCTGACAATATAGTATTTTGTGTTGTCGTATCATGCTACATTGAATACATGAATGTATCAGATGGATTGGCGCCAGTTGATTGCGAAATTTGTTGCCTAAGGTTAAATCAGGGAAGAATATTTTCCTTTCAAATGCAGACCTATGTAGTCCATTCATACTCGACCCTCTAAATAAAATATTAAACATTATAGCAAGCTATTTTAAATGTAAAATTAAAAATTAAGATAAAAATCTAAATGTTAAACTTATTCCTCGAGTTTAGAATGATTTTATATGTGCGTAAATAAATATTTTTCTGTGTTAATTTCTGGCAGTGGCTTTTATTATTTTATTCTTTTATATTTAAGATATAAGATTTATAGATTTTTATCTCGGCGTCTCCGCTGAGCTAGTGACAATGGGCTAACGATCTAAATATGTAAATAAAGTGGAATCCTAACAGCGCGTATCTGCCTACTTTATAAATTTTTCTAGGCTCAAATGCCTAGATGGCGCCCTTTGGTAGTGCGGTGCGGTGCGATGCGATCTCCCACTTCGTTTGGATCGTTATAATATATATATTAATATTGGATTTTAATGATTATATATTAAAAGAAATGTGTAATCTTATATATAGAAAACTTGCGGATGGTATGGGTTATGGAAAGTATTGTGTCAAAAATTCTGAGGAAGTACTAAAAAGTTTGAATACAGTTAAATTAAATAGAAATGGTAATGTAGCATCATTTGATATAGAAAAAATGTATCAAAAGAATGGATACAAATAATAGAAAAAGTTTTAATCATGATTAATGAGACATTATATGTTAAATATAATAATGAATTTTGGAGTATTGATAAAGGATGGATAATGGGCTGTTCAATAAGTGGAATAATGGCATCAACTATGGTTGATTGGATTGAGCAGAAAATAATTGATAGGTATATCGTAAATGGAGAAATTATAAAGTATTTTAGGTATGTGGATGATATTTTAGTTGTAGGAAATGGAAGAAGCATAATGAAAGCTTTTAATGAGCTTAATAAAAATATGTTTAATATTAAATTTACTATAGAAAATAATGAAGAAGGAATAAAATATTTAGATTTATTAATAAAAAAGGATGAAAATGGAATGATTAATATAAAGCACTACATAAAAAATAAAAATGTTAGAGGAATGATACATCCAGAATCTTATCAACCTTGGTGTCAAAAAATGGGGGTACTAATAGGGTTAAAAGAAAAAAATGATAGGCTTACATTAAATGATAAAGATGCAATGGAGCAAAAATTGAAAATCCAAGATGAATACATTGAATATGGATATAATAGTAAAGTTGTAAAAAAATATTTTAATAAATAAAAATAGGTATAAAAAAGTTAGCAATAAAATTGAAAGAAAAAAATAAGAAATGGATTTCTATTCCATATTCTAAGGATGTATATGAAATTCTAAATGATAGAAAAGAAAAAATAAATCTTAATATAGGTATTGGATGGAAAAATAGTAAATCTTTAAAAAAACTAGTAAGTAATTCTAAAATAAGGAATGATAAGAATGACAGGATAGGAATAATATATAAAATTATTTGTAAAATATGCAAGATGATATACATAGGTCAGTCAGCAAAAAGTAAAACAGAAAGGGGTAAAGAGCATGACAGAGCTATAAAAAAGAAAAGATATTAAATCAGGTCCATTTTGCCATTTTTTAGAAACAGGACACATTATGAATTGTGAAGAAAGTATTGAAGTCATCAAATATTGTAAAAATTATAAAGAAAGAAAAGTATATGAAACATTGTATATACATGAAAATAAAGAGAAATGTATAAATTTAGTACAAGGGTTGGTTAAGTTAGGTGGAAAATGGTCATTAAATAAAAATTGGAAAATTTAAAAACATCTTTCTTGTTAAGTTTGACCTGTATATGATATGTAAATCACGTGAAAAATTTTTTTCAATTGTTGTAACATCTTGATAAGGTTCATATTTTGAACGAAAATCGATTAGATATTAATAAATTTATTATTTATATATTTTAAGTATTTAGTTGTCTATAAATTGAATATATTTAATTTTAAAGAATATATATATGTATATATAAGTTCTCTATTAGTCAAGTAATATTCTTCCAAATCTTTAAAAACATTGTATATTTAACACACAAAAAATCTCTTCACTTCTATCTCCTATTATACATTTTCAATGTAAAATTATTAAATTCATTACTCCTGATGCATTTTTTTTCTTAGCCAATTTTAATGAAATCTGAAACCATAAAAATGTACTCATATCTAAATGACATTTGGTAATGCATTTTACATGTTTTTAATGTACTAATTTATTAACACTGATTATACAATCTGTCATTTTTTTTACACTAATGTTTCTTTCATCTCCACACTATCATTTCACAAAAGCAGCCATTTATAAATAAGCACAGCCATTACAAAAACAATAAAATAAACCATCCTAAAAATGAGTTTTACAATGATAATATAGATCAATCTATGAATCATAAATATATCCATATAAAATTTTCTGAACACCATGCATAATTGCAGTTCTTCAACATATTCTGTTTTCTGTCAAATCCTTTCAAAACAAACAATCAACATTGCACTTCTACATAAAGTAAATCTTATGATGTAAATGGGGTGGTACTACTTGTTTCATAGAAACAAGCTTAAGTTCACCAAACACCTCCCTTTATGATGTTCTTATATTGCTCATTCATTTTACATGTTAATTTAAAGAGGGTGTGATTTTATAATAATCAACTTTATTCCGAGTCTTATTACCATACAATAAATCGGATAAAATAACAGTTCTATGTAGAGTTAATTTAGTTACAATAGTTATTTTCCTATGATAAAATACCATCTTTTAAATTATCAAAAGCAACAGCATGTTAGAATTTTTGCCTCACTTTATCATTTAAATCCACTTTTCTATTTATAAAATTATCAAGATATTTAACTTGCTTTACATTCTCAAATGGATAATCATTCAAGTTAACAACTGATAATTTTTTTTCATCATTGAGTAGTAGAAAATTTGAGTTTTTTGAACATCAATCTCAAGTCTTTGTACATTTCATTCAAAATCTTGAGTACATTCTGTAGATGCTCTTTTGAACTAACAAAAATAGCAAAGTCATCAGCATATCCAGAATCCAATAAGATGAATCTCTTGTGTTCACTTTTAATTGATTCAAATTAAGAATTTCAACCAAACCTAAATTACATCTTGATTCCTATTTTATTAAACTGCATATAAAGTGTTTCCAATACTATTATCATGAAAACTGAAAAAATGTTGGAGCAAATAAAGATCTTTGTTCAACACCAGTTTTAATCTCACATGCCTCAGATTTTCCACCATAATAACATTTTCCCTCTATTAAATATTTTGATCCAATCAATGAAAGTTTTATAAATTACTATTTTTGTTTCCAACAATTTTCTTGGATTTGTGAAAAATGTGATGTATATAGAGCTTTTTGATTTCTAAAATCATGCTGAATCTCTGATAACTATTCATTTATATTTGAAAGCAATTTATTTTTCCCAAAAATATCTTTGCTTTAATGGATAATGGTGATAATACTTTTTATTTCTATCACTTCATTGTGGCCTAGATGGATTGTGTTAAAAAGGCCATTTTAAACTGTATATTATAGATCATTTCCACTCCCATGATAAACAGAATGATCTCTAAATAGATCTGCCTAAATATACAATCTTTGCTGCTGAAATTCTTGATTCCAACCCAGTTCTAAACTGACTTATTAGTGATTATATTATCTCAGAAAAGATTATAGCTAAGAACTACTAGCCTACTAAGATTTTCCCTGTCAATGATTTCTTAATTCTTGAGGGCTAAGATAAAAAAAAATGTAAAAAAGGAAATAGAGTCATGTTATGTGTATAATTAAAATATGGAAATGCAATTGCAGAACCACACAATCCCATTGTCATAGTTAGTATAGGGAAGTGACTGACAGAATCAGAGCCACATGATGACTGAACCTAAGGTGCTGAAAAAGGAAAAAATATAGAAAAAACTGTCGTATCAATAACTATCTGGATTTTGATGTACTAACATTGTATCTTATTAGGCAGAATGAAGTTTACTTAGGCACTATTGTTATAGATGACTAATTTTTATATCTAAAGATCATTCCACCATTTACCACCTGCAAGACTGATTGATAACCTGAGCACAACATAAGATCTAATACTGACAAAAAGTAATTTGAAAATATATATCAAGCATGCATGATTTTTCACCCTTTTCACAATATTTAAAATGATAAAAATTATTTCCTACTTTGCATGAGAGAGATATGATGAAAGATATTGTGCTGTGAACATGGATATGGAGATATAGATGTAGGGCACTGTGGCTCAACCGAAGAGCAAAACTTGTTTATGAATTACATGCATAGTGAGATATATATTGTACTATGGATAACTCCAACACCCCTACAATATATAGTACACAACATGAAGCCCAAACCTAATTCAAGCCCCATAATATTGGCATTATACATTAATTAATAATATCAGGTAATGTAATGGCACATAAAATGACAAACCAATAATCACAACCTAAGTTTGAAAGACCAATATAAATAAACATTAAACCAAAGTTTAAACCCAGTTGGTCAAATGGACATGACAATTAACCATTACAACAATTAACATTAAATGTATTATGATAATAAACACAAAAGAACAACATACAATAGATCAAAGAGTGAATACAATCAAGAAAAAAATACATATATATATTGTAACTGGACTCATACACCCTTTTATTACTTCAGTTGTAACAATTTCCTGATGAGCATGTTGCAGGAAGGAATTATCGATTGGCATTCCCCAATGCAGAGGTTAACCCTCCCCCTACAACAATATTTCCTGCTCATCAGAGGATGTAGCATCATAGAGACTGGAAGTATCTAGACATTTCTATGTTTGATTTTCCAAATGGTGGTTTAAATAAATGTCCATCAAACAAAGTATTTCATTGACAGTCCATTGTGTTCCTTTGGCCTACTTCCAATAACATTTTAGATGGCTTAGAAAATGTAATCTGTTGAGAGTATAATAAAGTCCTTCTCTCAACAGTTCTTTAACAGTTTACATCTTTAACCCTTAAACCACTAATTTTATTATTGGTTGTATCAGATAAAAATCAAATCTTTTAATTGGCCAACTCACAAACTGAAGACAAAGCCTATTGTTAAAACATATTCGCCTATAATATTAAATTCAACTCAGATATGTTTATAAAAAGTTTTTTACTAATTTTTCAGGTTATGAAGAGAACGAAAGTTCTTTCAAAAATAAATTGCTATTTATTTATTCTAAAATATTCACTTTCGGCAACGTAAAAGCTATAATATAAACAAAAAGATCGACTTTTACGTTATAGAAAAGTAAATATTTCTTTTTACTAAATCTTCAACATTTTTACTAAAATCTTCAATATTTTTCGAAAATAATTTTGTTTTTTTAGTATATTTTTTAAAAAACTAGTTTAATTTCTTAAATTATATTTTTTTAATACTTAAAATTGGATTCAAAATGAAAATCTCAGCGTTTTTCTTTATTTTCTTTGATCAGGCAGTTTCTTTGTTCTTTCCAGCCAATCAGAATGTCTTTTTCGGCTGAGAGCTTGCTAAGAACCAATCACAAATAATGTTCTTTCTTTGTTTAGGTTTAAATGCGTTTTTTTTCTATTTTTTACTTGTAAAATAAATCGGAAAATGGCACCATCGTACAGAACTTTTAAAAACGCATTGAATACGTCTTTAACGAAAATTTTCGTATGAAAACGGGCTGAGTTAGAGTGATTTCAGATGTCGACGAGGAGCCTCGTCGGATGCGGGAAAAGGGTTAATCATTTAATTAGTTCACAGAGAGAAGTGTGATATATTAAGAAAACAGAGAGAATAATGAAGACAATTAATAGCACTGTATTTAATTCAGAGTTCCACTTAATTTTGATTTATAGTATTTTAGATAGTAGTCACATGTAATGTGGTTTAATTTTTCTTGTATGTAGATATCCTTTACAGATATAATAATGAATATAACTAATAGCATTGTATTTAATTCAGAGTTCCACTTAATTTTGATTGGTAGTATTTTAGATAGTAGTCACATGTAATGTGGTTTAATTATTCTTGTATGTAGATATCCTTTACAGATATAATAATGAATATAACTGCTAGCATTTTATTTTTTAGCCAGTTAGAGTTATATGTAATAGCTCCGTATTTCTGACTCTTCTAGGTATACTTATTTGCATATTAGTAATATAAATCGTACAAGTAATCATGTTTAGTTTTTCTTAATTCAAATATATCTGCAGATGAGAAGTCAATCCTTATTTAAAATGCCTTTTGATTATAGATTTTTTTTTATATTCATCATTAATGAAATGTATTTTTACATAATTCATTATAAGAAAGATATTCATTTTTTTTCTATTTCTATAAACAAGTATAAGTATAGAATAAAATACCCTTTGATTATTGACATTTATGACATCTAGCATTTACAATTTATTATCAACAAAATGTATTTTTATGCAGCTATTTTTATTAATAATATTTTTTTTATATTTATAATAAAGACATTTTGTTTGTCTTTTAAAAACACATATAATTTTAGTTTTAATAAACGTATTTTCATATAGCTACATTTATTCATAATTTTAGTTCAAGAAAGACATCTTGTGTTGTTTTATAAACGCATAAATATTGAATATCTTGTAAAATCATTACCTTCATTTTTATCCAGTTGTTTCCTTCATATCCATGATGTGACCACATTAAAAAGGGGGCATTAATTTCAGTTGAATTGCATAATTTACTTTGTATGATGTTTATCCAGGCAAATCTTGGAGAAACATGGCTTGAGATGAAGCTGTTGGTTTAGCCTTCCATCGTTATAATTTCCTTAATAATGTTTTCCTTTTCCATTATTAACAGTGGTTCTTTAACTGCTCTTAATATCTTTTTAAAATTAAAATCTTTTTTCAAAATTCTTCTTTAACATCTACTTGAAAAATATCTCTTTGACAAAAATATCTCTTTGAAAAAACTTTTTAAAAATCTGCTCTGAACTTGCAACTTGACTATATATATTCTGATTCTTGGATTGATTAAGCAGCCTTTCCCACTGTACCTGGTTTGCTATCTTCTTAAGGATTGGACAATCTACTTTTAGCGGGATAGATAACAGATTATAAGCATTAGTTCATGTTTTCCAATTTATTAAGACTGCCTCAAGCTAACATCGTTCCAAAAATTAAAAATGTAATCTTTTTAATAAATGCCAGCTTTTATTTACATCGTAATTTAAAACTATAAAATCAATAATGATTTTCTTTTAACTATAAACTTTTTGCTTTATTTCTTTTTTAATTTGATCAAATCATGCTAGTCTTTTTTAAATGGGGGGGGGGTATTTTGAATATACACATGGAACAGTATATCTGTTTCAATATATATATATATATATATTCACTAGAATAAAAATTACAAAATTTTAAAATATATATATAATATTAAAGTAGAGAAAAATGAAATGTTTCTTTTCTTATTTTTTAAACATGTTGTTTAAGTTAACACATAGCAAAGATGATGTCAATAATAAAGTAAAAAGGATATGTACAAACTGGCTTAATATAATATAAACAGTGAGTTTCTTTTTTCAAGAGGATAAAAAAAATCTATTGCTAGCAGAAAAATCTACCATTCCCTGCACAAAGGAGCTAAAAGAAAAGTTTGAAGACTAGTATTGGCCAATTTGGAGTTGTAATACTTTAAAAAAGAAACATTTTACAAAGATTCTAGAAAATGAGAAGAAACAAAGTTGTAAACAAAGTAAAGTGTTCGAACTTCTAAAACCACCACTGAGTTCCCACTTTAGATTCCCAGATCTAAGTATAAAAGCATGCAATAGAAAAAGAAATATTGACATTGTTCCAATCAACTTAAACTACGAAAAACAAATATAAGTAATGACAAAAGTAAATATGCAGTGCTAAATGCAAGGAGAATGTCATGGAGGAAAGCTCATCATTGATTGCAGAACTAGGAATCATAAAGATTGATATGGAATTGTCCTATCTCTCCATGCCTGGATTAATAAACATAGAACCAATTTGTCATGAATTCTCCTTTTTATTCTTCATTTCAAAATTCCAGTTCGAAGGCAAATAAAATCAACCTAACCAGCGGATGTTTAAATCTCCAGCTATGCATAAAGGAACCATCATGAATTGAATAGTGTCTATATGAACTAGAAAACCAAGTTATAAAGTTGATATCATCTACATTTATTTGTTTGTATGCTATATATCAATTTTATTTTCTTTATTTTAATATAGGGTCATATAGCTTTAATTTAAGATTTGTGAAATAAAAATAAAAAGAAATTTTTTTATTCATAATATTACCTTGGACAAACAAAATCTATGAGGTATGCTCTTGATTATACAATAGTCTGATCACTATAAATGGGACAAGGTAGGACGTTACCTAATACATATATAAATTCAACATTGATACATGTACAACACATACACTTTCTTTATTTGTTTATTCCAAAGTTTATGTTGCTTTTTATGTATGTATGTATATATATATATATATCTTTTTTGCATATCTTTTTAATTATTTATGCTATAAACTTATAACTCTCCTTCATCACGCATACATCGTACATAACAGGGGAGGAGGCTTTTAAACTATTATGGTGTTAAATAAGAGATAAAAAAGTAAATGAATACTGCATGCACTATGTATAGCAATGTTGTATAGAATATGAAAATCATTCATGTTAATCAGGATGTCCAGTGACTATTCTTTATGGGATCAGGATTTGGGACATTGTATAAACCAAGCATAAATAAAGAATGACGATAAACATCTAAATGAGTTTCACTAATTTTGTTTTAAATTTTCTTATTCAAATACTAATCAATGTAAATAGGATTATTAAATTTATCTAAATGTTAAATATGATTCTTTGGTTTATTTTTCTGTAGTTAAATTTTATTTAGTCATATCCTTCCACATATATTTACGATCATTACTTTTATGTATACAATATGCCATATTCATTCCCATTAACAGACATACATTTATTTTACACATATTCAGACTCCTGTGATACAAATAAACCCTGAACCAGGGGATCAAACAACATATCCCTGGGTTTGTAATCCGGTTTAGCGGATATAAACTGCAATATGATAGAATCAGTAGTTAATTAAATCTTACTCTCCTCTCTTAGGTACGAGTTTAATGTGTGCAAGGTATGCATAAATGTGGACAACAGAGACATAATTTTTTATTCATCAGGAGGAACCCTCTTACCTTTGTGCATACCACGGAAAGGCCGTCCCATTACAATATATATATATATATATATGGTGTAGTTGAGATGAGAAAGGTAGTCATAAAAAGCAAAAATTCAAAATGTCTTAAACGTTTATCATTGATCATATAATTCAATAAATTATTAATATTAATTATACTATTTCTTAAGTGTTTACCCAGAATCACATTCAAATAATAGGGTATAATAGCATTAAGTTTCAAACTGCAATCTTTAAAATGTATTTAAGATTTAGATACATATTTAAATAATGGATTAAACACAAGTATAAATCTAATTATATTTTACAAATAGATGGGTCAATTTAATCACATATATAGGCAAATAAAAACAAATTAATACTATCTTTGTCGGTAATAGTAATTGCAACTTTTTACAAACAAAAACTATTTTAAAAGAATACAAAAAATAATTGCATCAAAATTAATTGATGAAAATTTTTCACAAATATGTAATAAAAACTATAATTTAAAGAAAAGCAGGAAATTAAACAAACTATTTCTTAAAAAATAAATAATTGATTTTGACATAAATTATATCAATATAATATAAACGTTAAAGCTATTCAGTTTTACTACAGCATGCATTATAACTTTATCTTACCTCTGTCTAAATCTTCACCAACAGAACCAGGTCCTTGCTCTTGATATCGTTTAAGAAACTCAGCTAAATTAAATCTAAAATCTTTGATTTCATGAATAGTAATCTAAAAATAAACAAATTTTTATATTTGAGTTTAAATAGAATAATTCGAAAACTAAATTATTACAAAAATATTTTTGACATTATTATGGAAAATAGTAAAACAATATATTTATATTATTCAACGCCAAACGAACACAAATAAAGATGTCTCCCCTCTCTCTACCATCTATATCTATCTATCTATCTATCTATCTATCTATCTATCTATCTATCTATCTATCTATCTATCTATCTATCTATCTATCTATCTATCTATCTATCTATCTATCTGTCTGTCTGTCTGTCTGTCTGTCTGTCTGTCTGTCTATCTATCTATCTATCTATCTATCTATCTATCTATCTATCTATCTATCCATCCATCCATCCATCCATCTGTCTCAATATTTAACAAATTAATGGATTTTCTTCAATTGAAAATAATGATAAATAGTTGCTATAATTTGGGGGAAATATATTTCTTAATTTCAAATAAGTTGCTGATATGTTTTCTATAAATTATTATAAAATAATTATTTTCTTCACTACCAGAAAGGATATTTATAAATTTCAAGGATATGAATTTTATCTCGTCTTCAATTATAAAATGAAACATATTTTTATAATGATATTTCAGCTCAAATATGCTTCTTACAAACTTGCTGCTAAAGAAATAAATTTTTGATTTAAAAAAGTGATGAAGATCGTTTTACTATGGATAATAAACTTTGCTTTATCAGTGATATGATCAAAATTATTGACCTCATGGATTAAAAATCAAAAAATTAATGAATTCTTTTTATATCTCAAATTAAGGAAGTACTGAACGCTAAATTTTTGGATAAAATGATAAAATATGTTTACACGAATTAAATTCCAACTTATAATGAATTATAAACGTGTATTCGATGCTTAAGAAATTGCATTAAGGATTGTCCACTTTATGAACAATATTCAAAGGATAATGGATTATAAAGAAATATTAAATGCTATTCCTGAATTACGGATTCTTTGAACAAATATTGGATGTAATAAATGACCAAGTTATAAGCAATTTTAAGAATGGATTAGTGGATTAATAAGCACACTATATGAAGTGTAATACTTTTTGTGCTATTTCCAGAAAGGATGATATTAGGGAAATGGATTGAGAAATAAACCAGATGGATTATTTAATGTGCTTTCTACTATCTTAATTAATTAATAGTATAGTTGCTTGTTGATGTAATGAAGTTTATCAGTTATTACAGTATTCAGATAAAGGTAATATTTTATTTAATATCATTATTATTTTTGAGATTAAAACAGATTAAAGTAATTTATTTTAGGATTGGGTTGTACAAATGTAAATAGTTATCAAACTTATATTAAACGCTACATTTGCCAATGCTAATAATGCTTATGAGTTTTTAACATTTCAACCTCAAAGTAGTTAAGTTGAGTTGATTATCTTTGTGTAGATGAGTAAATCTCTAAGGGATATTTTATATATCACTCATACTTGTTAGTATTATTTTTTTTACAGTTATTCAGAGTATAACAAAGCAGCCTAATGATTTAATTATATTTGTGTTAGCAAAGTAACACTCCTGATGTTCAAGCCTACAATTAAATCTAGTAAAGGATCTTGAGGAAAAAATAAATAAGCCCAATGTGGTAAAATATCATTTAGATATGCTAAGCATTAATTGGTACTTCCTTACCTTAAAAGAGTAAAAACTTCTTTACTGTTCATAAATCAGGTTGGTAAATAATTCCTTGGTTAGTAAAACAAATTACTTAAGAACATCAATAAGATGTTTATATTTTATGATTATAATAATTATTAACTTCCAGTGTTAAATTGAGGATTATTTTGCGAAATAGTAATACAACCTATTCCTATTTCATGTGAGTGTCTTAAACACTGTCTGACAACACACATGATATATCCTGAGTTCAAATTAATTTAGGAATCAAACAGTAATGTTTATCAAATGTGTTATATAATTTTTTTTGTTATTATTTGTTCTTGATTTTTATATTTTGCAATAAAGTAATTGTTAATTTTAATATTTCTCTTTGTCATTCTTAAGAAATATTATCATTGACATTCATGATATTAAAGGTCATATTTGAAATAACTTATATCGACTGAATATATCATTATTGAGGTTAATGCTATCTGAAACATAAAATAATAATGGATATGATAGTGTATTTAAAACCCTTTTATACTGTCACATCCTAGAATGCATAACCCACTTGATATCTGTTCATCTATTAGATAACTCTGAGATAAATTATTATTCAACCCTATATTTAAATTTTCTAGCCTTAGTTTTAGGAAACACAGATTAAATTACTATATGCTTAAAATAAGAAACATTATTTGCAAAAATTTTATTGTTAAATAAAATAAGAGTAAGAATACACATATTTTGTAATACATTGAGAAATTAATTAATTTTTTTTATTACATGTGAATGATTATTAGAGTCTAGAATAATTATAGCTCATGTGGAAATAGATAAAACTTGTATAAATAATAATTGCAAATCAAACGAGATATAGTAAAAACCTTTCTTTCATTTTTACCTAAATAACATTTTCCACATTACTGACTTTGGTTGGTTAGTTGGTTTCAATATATATATATAAGGATACTGAGTATCAAAAGTGCGTTAAAATTTTAATAATATTTTCAATGTTCTCTTTTTAATATATATTGTTTTTAATTTATTACATTTCAGTTTTCAGTGGTGGAATTGTTAGAATTATTTACATTTCATACTTGATTTACAAAGTTTATATTCAGTTGCATGTAAATGCTTTCACGTGATCAATCTTAGTTTCTCTTTCATGAGGTAAATTCTTTATACAATTTTTAACTGAGAAGTCAAAATAAATATTCTTCTAAAAGTAAGTCACCATCATGATATGTGATATTGTGTTAAATGTAATGTCTAAAGAAGAAATCAATCATATAAATTATTTATCCAGAAGCAATCTGATTTTTTTAATCATAATTAATGAATTGTTCTATTTTAACTACAGAAAGTCCATAAAAGGTCATTTTGCATTTGCCATTATTTTTGATAGATTTTTTTTTGGGGGGGGGGGGAATTTTAAAATGTCACAATCTATATGTTATGATCTTTCTTCACAGCTTTTATCTTCTCATCTTTATACTAATATCCCTTTTTGTGTTTAATCTTTAAAAATAATATTTAGTCTTGATATATATATTTTCTGTTAGTAAAAAATATTAACCAAATTTGTTGAACTTTCATTTTGGTGTTCCGTGTCCATTTTCCTTTTGGATTAATGTTTTTCAAAAAAAAAATTGTTTTATTTTTTTTTTTTTCTTAAAAAAATCCAAATGTTGGAGTATCTTTTTATTTTTGTCTATGTAACCAAATTTATCCATTTTAGATTAGAAATTTCCAATAAGAACTTTTAATTTTTTATATACATAATCAAACAACATTCATTATGAAGATATCAGAAAATTATTTTACTTCTTTATTAAAATGAAAACTTGATGTGGCATAAACCTGAATTATTTGCATTTGATCTTTTTACTAATATTAAATAACTATTCATGCCACTTTGTGTAATAAATCACCATTCTGAATATTTATAATGATCACTTATGCTGCTAATATTTGTGCCTTTATAAGAAAAATTAATTAAGTATCCTTCTGAGTTCTTTTTCTATCTTTATGAAATTGGTTGTTTTACAATAGCATGTTGAAACCACCGGAGGGTGTTATTTCTGGGATAGTGCACAGAAATATGCCGTTTAGGTGGCCTACCACTGCTAAGCCTAGAAATATGGGGTGGCTGCTTGTGTCTATTTATACACTAATGCACAGAAACATGACATTGAATCTGCTGCAGAAGCTATCGTGTCAGCTTACAGCTCAGATTTGTGCTAAGCATTTTCGATGTGCGATCACATTTCACTTTTGGCTACAGTATCAGGTGAGGGTATCTGGAATTTCGATTGTCAAAACTATTTTAATATTCATTAAGACCACCTCCCCCTCTAACTGCCATCTTTTAGGAATGTCTACTAACAATTATCAGCAGAGTCTCATGTTTCCCTAGCCCCCATTTCCTGCTCAAAAAATTCGGCAAGTGTAGGTTCCAGTGCGATTCGGATGAAATCATGCTCTAAGTCCCGCTTCTGCGAGAACAACGGAAAGCTTCATCGAATGGCTGAAATCGGAAAACTTGCTGCGAATGTCAAAGATTCTCTGACTGCTGCTGCTGGAAACAGGTTATCAAACAAAAGAGCTTTGAAGCTGCATGTGTGCTGTTCCTGAACAGCCCTAAAAGTTGCTTTTAATTGCCATAAATATATTTATGTGGTTTTTGGTAATTATGGTAAAAAGTTGGTCAACCTTTGAGTCAGAGCGTTACGTTCGCTTAGTAATTGTAACCACTCACCCCCACCACCTTTCCCAAAGTTGGACCTTTTGGTCGTAAATGTTTGGTACTATTAAATTGAAATCGATTTGGTACTTGTAATTTATTATAAAACAACAAAAATATAAAAAAGAAAAGAAGCTGATTTTGTCGTAGAATACCTGACCACCATCATTAAAAAAAATGTAAGTAATGAGAAAGAATAAAAAGTAACTACTTTTTAAAATTCATTTCGATTGATGTACCTTTTTTTTTTTTTTTGTTTTCGTTCCAAAAATTGTTATTTGATAGATAGTAGTTTTGGTTAAATGTGATCAACAAAATCAAAAACATACATATAAAAAAAAAAAAGAATTCCTGCCCCCCCCCCCCCCCAATATAAGTAATGAAAAGAATAACAAAAAAAAATTAAGTACTTTTTTAAATTCAATTTTTTGATTTCGGCATATTTTTTTTTGTTGTTGTTGTTGCATATTCCAAAATTTATTTGATATTAATTTACTTTGAAATGTGATAATAAACAAACCCAGTGGCGGCCCCATAAACATTATATTTATCTTTATTTACAAACAAAGCCCGCCCTCTGACGGTTTCAACATGCTATTGTAAAACAACCATGAAATCTAATGGGCTCCATTTACTATTATATAGTTCTTTTTTCAATTGATGCAGTTTTTTTTCATTTGAAAGTGATGTATAGTTACATAACACCAAGTAAAACATTATTATTGAAGAGTAACCTAGGTGTATAAATTACATTTCTTAGTACTTTTAAATTAAAGTAAATATATTTTAAACAGTTAATTTTTAAATTTGGCTTCCTTTTTTTTTATAATAAAAATTAATATCAAAACTTTCTCTTGTAGTTTTTCATAATAAAGTAGAAGAGATAAAAAATAAACATGTTCTCACATCAAAAGCAGACATAATAATACACTTTTTTTTTGTAATTTTAAACACAATTTTTAGATTATTTAACAAATTATACTGTTTTAATATTTAGTGCAAAATAAAATAAGATTGGTTGTTTACTTTATAAGATTATTCATGTTCATATAAATTGCTTATACTAATATGTCATTTCATTAAAAGAGGTATTTTTTTTAAAAAAAATATATGTATAACTTATATTTAGGACCTCTGTATTTTGATCTGATAAATGAACAAGTGCAAGCATAAATATAGAAAATTACCTGAGTAAAAGTCTGCTTAACACCTGTAAGTTGAACATTAACCATTTTGGTCTCCCAGAGTGAATCCTTCCACAATTTTTCTATTTCATTAACCAAATTTAAGTCTTCTGGTGAAACCTTATATATATATATATATTAATCATTAGCACATAATAATAGTGTGTATGTGATTATATTAAATTTTTAAAAAAATCATAAATTAAAGAAGGAGAAGTAAATGTAAAAATAAATATGAAATGATTATTTACTAAAAACTAAGATTGATTTGTATAATATAAGACTAATTATATAACTAAGATTGACAGTTGTCTTTATATACCTTCAAAAAAACACCATGATTGACATGTATTTACTCAAAATATTAAAAATGTTTTTTTTTTACATTTAAATTATAACTTAGTATATATATGATTTATATAAATGCATGTGTATGTAAATGAAACATATATGTACAAAAATAACAAAAATTTATTTTAAAAATTATAAATTATAAATAGACAGAATAAATTTAATTAATTATATAAGATTTATTAAGAGATATTTTTTAGCTTCTTAGTAATTAAAAATAAAAGTGTTTATAAAAAGAGTGAAAAACTTGAGTCTGCGTTAAAATTATTTTTGCGTTGATCACCTAAGAGAACATCTTGACTTTAAAAAAAAATCTTGTCACAGTAAATTATAATCTGTACTTTTTAATATTAGTAGCTGGATGATTCATTATATGGAAAAGACAAAATATATTAAATCATGCAATTAGGCAAGTGAGTTCTTAGAAACAACTATTAGTTTCTGATTGTGTATTTTTGTTTGCTATTGTCCATTTGAGAAAAGTGTATAAAATAAAAAAAAGGCAAATCAATTCTATGAAATCCTTATAGAAATTTTATGAAATTAAAATTCATGAGTATAAAAAAGCATCAAATCATATGACATATTTCTAATAAGTTCTCCATTTTTGTTACTATCTTGCAGAAAGTAAGTGAAAGAAAATAAATTGTGAATTGATTTGAACATTTTTCTTTAAAAAACAACAAGTATTAATTGGAAATAATAAAACCCACTTTGTGTAATAGTAGAATCTTTTACATCGTTTAAACATTTACATACATGTATATAACAGTCACAAAGTATAAATAACTCCAATGAGAGAAATGAGAAAAAAACGGCTATAGAAATGAGTTTTGCAATAATTATACAAACTAATCTGTTAACCATAAATATGTCACATATAGAAGATAGTAATGCAATTTCTGTTTGATATTTTACAGTGCTGCCTTTTGATTTCTTCAACAAATTTTTTTCCTGAAATAATTCAGTAATATGTTTGGTTATACACCATCTCATATATTCTAATCTCTCCACATGTTTGCAATGAAAACAATCAATTTACAACTTCTTTAGATTGACTTTAAGATCATCCTTGAAGTGATCCATCTCTCCCTTGAAGACCATGCTCAAACTCACTATAATACACCCTTTTAAGGAAAATTTTGCATTGTTGATTTGTTTTACATGTCCAATCCAACACAGTTGAGATTTTGCAATAGTGAATCCTGTAGTATAACATCTAGCATATTGATTGATTTATCACATTGCAGTTATATTTTTAAAATTTTACAGAGCATCATTAAATGAAATTTTTATAATGCTTTTGTACTATATCAATAGGATATCCAAATCTCACTTCTATATAATAAATTAAGTAACGATTCTATATACAGCTAACATAGTTGCAATAGTTATTTCCCTGTGATATAATACTCTATCATTTAACTTGTTAAAATCATTAGTAGCCTATTTAAGTCTGTGTTGTACCTTAACATCCAAGTCCACTTTTCTATTTATAAAACTACCAAGGTATTTAAATTAGTTTACATTATCAAGGTGATAGCTGTCCAAGCTAAAAATTGCTGAGGGTTTTTCAGATTATGTCACTGGATGACAAAAAGCTTGAATATTTTAAACATTAAGTAATAAACCAAACTTTTTATATATTACATTCAAAACATTATACACATTCTGTAAATATTGTTTTTAACTAGCGAAAATAGCACAACTATCAGCATATTGTATTCCACATTCCAAGATATTCATGCTTTTGCTTTTAGTCAACTCAAATTAAAAATTCTACCATCAAATCTGTATCACATCTTCATTCTTTCATTAAGCCACCTATAAAAAGTTATAAAGACAATTGTAATAAAAATTGAAAACAATGTTGGAGCAAATACATATCTTTGTACAATATCAGTTTTCATTGCAAATATCTCAAATTTTCCACCAATAAAAATAACACTTCCTCTCATTACAGCACCCAAAAACTGTACAACAAAAACAAATTTTGAAGGACAAATAATTCTACCAATGCTATAAACCTACAAAATTAACTGAATCATAAACTTTAACTAAAGCAATATATAAATCACTCTTTGGCTCCTGATACTTTTCTGGCATTTGTTTGGCAACAAAAACTATGTCTCTAGTGCTCTTGATTCTCTAAGACAATATTTAATCTCTGATAATTATTTATCTATATCCAAAAGCAACCTATTCAATAAAATCCTTAAAAGTGTCTCTGCTGTAGTGAATAATAATGATATTCTGTAATAATTACTGCAGTATTTATTGCCTTTGTTTTTATAAATTGGAATAGAAGCATCTTTAAAATCAGATGGCACAATTTTATAGATCCATATATATATACATTTGTGAGGGCAGGTTACAAGCTTGCTCCAAACAAACCATGATTACTCATATCACTGATAATGCCCATGCCTAACTTATACTTAGCTCAAATAATAAATTTTAATTGATACAGAGATAGTATACATGTTAATCTACACATAATTTGATGTGGTTATGTGATATATATATATTTAACAAATAATAAAAGGTTAAATTTGTGAGAAAATATTTCTTTTTTCTCCTGTCACATATATAAATAGTTAGTGAAAATGCACAAAATTGAATACTTTAAAAAAAAATACAAATATATATATATATATTTCAACCTATAATGAATTTGCCTCTATTGTCTTATGTGTCACTAGTCTAAACAGTATAATGACATGGACTAACATTTACCAATTTTGGAAATGAACAGAGGTCAAAGTAGTCGCTATGCAAACAAGCATGAGAACAAAATGATAATTTATTACATCACTTTAAATCGATTGTCAATAATTTAATACACTAAACAACAGGAATTACACAAGATACAAAAAAATCTAATTTTTTTTTTACTTGCATGATCTTCGCAAATCAGTTACATGCTAAAAAAAAAAAGACAAGATCAAATAAAAGAAAAAACGTTTCTAGAATACAAGAGAAATCTGATGTGTCATTGCAGAAAATTGCTATTTTCAGACATATAATTTCCATATTATACCATAATAAAAAAAAGAAATATGTAAAGCAAAAACGAATAAAGGATTTCACCTAAGTGAATAAAGTCAGAAATCCATTTTAAACATATTTTATATCAAGTATTCATAACCATTCTAGTCTAACACGAATCAAAAAATATTAAAAATTGCCAGTATTCAAAACATAATTTTGAAATAATCTTCAATTATGCATGAAACCTATATAATGCCAACTATAGTTAATTTTAAAAAATCATTTATAATTAACCATCACATATTTTCTTGCTAAATTGATGTTGTCATGGTTGGATCATTGTTTTCTCTTGCCATGGAAGTGTGAGAATTTCCTTTATCTATTCTTGAAATGCTGAACAAACACCTTTTGTCAAATATGAAGTACTTACTGATGGATCTGTAGAAAAAAATCGAGTGAGGGCCAAGATAGAACTGTTCTGAGTGTACAACAAACAGATGCCAATAAACAGCCTGTACTTCATTTAAAGAGAATCTTCTGTAAGACATGAACTACATATATATATAAATGACAAAAATCTGTAAGACATGAACTACATATATATGAAGGACTTTTGTCAACTCATCAATTTTAAATCCAATTGATTTAAAGAAATTATAAAATTTTAATTAAATGTTTTAAATCTTTAATTATTGTTGTAAATTTTTTTTTGTCTCATACTTGGAAATGTACTTTTTGTGTGTGATTTGACTTTTTATGAAAATCAATCTTAAATAGAAGTCAAAAATAGGGAAGGGATAGTTAATTTTACTTGAAATGTTTTTTGTAAATAAAATCTAGATTAACCTTTTTCCACCCACAGCAACTAACATTAGACCATTTACTACCTGATAATAAGGTAAGAACTTTATTATTATTACATTAAATACATACATCTTATCAAGACAGAATTTATATTGCTTATTATATATTGATTAACAATCATTATTATTGTTTTTATGCATAAATGACTAAACTTTTTTTGTGAATGGGTTATGCTATCATATGATAAGTTATGCATATATTTTGGAAGATCTCATAAGGAATTCTAACTTAGACCAATGGATATAAATTATTATGTAAATAGATACTTCAGTGTAAATTTATATATTAATTATTTAGACTTGTGTTACGTTAAATCAAGCATATTTTTCTTTTTTTTATTATATGAATTTTGTAGTTAAATGGGGTCACAAAAATGAATTTCCTTCTAAGAGTCATAGGGATGGTAATGTGAATTTGTTAAAGTACTGATATGATAGAAGTCCATTGCTGACATTCATAATTATTTGTTTTATATATATATGAAAAAGAAAAACAAGTTTTATATACGTAAAAACCTGCTATCGCTTGTATTAATGATCAATAGATGGAGCATTACCAAGACCTCCAAAGAAGCGTATTCTGTTTACATAAACGTCAGAGTCAATATTCACTGTCTCTTTCATTTTGCTCCACCCTCAGATCAGCTGATTTCAAGCTGATTTGCTCTCATCAGTGAAGGGATAGGAGTTATAAAACTAGACCTAAAAACTGACTCCAAGCGTTTATGCAAAACGTTTCTATCAGTTTGCAAGCATGAATTTTTTAGACATGTTAATGTCTTCAAACTCAGCCTATCAAACAAGATAACTATATGGGTCTGATTTCAGTTCAGCTTCTCCATGTAGTAAAATTTTCTGCAATCTATATCATTGCAAGAAAACTTTAAAGGTACATTTATGAAAAAAGAAAAACAAGTTTTATATACGTAAAAACCTGCTATCGCTTGTATTAATGATCAATAGATGGAGCTTTACCAAGACCTCCAAACAAGCGTATTCTGTTTACATATACGTCAGACTCAATATTCACTGTCTCTTTCATTTCTCTTCACCCTCAGATCAGCTGATTTCAAGCTGATTTGCTCTCATCAGTGAAGGGATAGGAGTTATAAAACTAGACCTAAAAACTGACTCCAAGCATTTATGCAAAACGTTTCTATCATTGCAAGCATAAATTTTTTAGACACGTTAATGTCTTCAAACTCTGCCTAACAAACAAGATAGCTATATGAGTCTGATTTCAGTTCAGCTTCTCTACATAGTAAAAGTTTCTGCAATCTATATCATTGCAAGAAAACTTTAAAGGTACATTTATGAAAAAGAAAAACAAGTTTTATATACGTAAAATCCTGCTATCACTTGTATTAATGATCAATAGATGGAGCTTTACCATGACCTCCAAACAAGTGTATTCTGTTTACATAAACGTCAGAGTCAATATTCACTGTCTCTTTCATTTTGCTCCACCCTCAGATCAGATGATTTCAAGCTGATTTGCTCTCATCAGTGAAGGGATAGGAGTTATAAAACTAGACCTAAAAACTGACTCCAAGCATTTATGTAAAACGTTTCTATCAGTTTGCAAGCATGAATTTTTTAGACACGTTAATGTCTTCAAACGCAAAGTTATTTTATATTATTGTAGTATTAGTTGAATAGTTTTAAAATCCTTTATTCATTGATACTTATCTTTTTGGCAACAATTAATAGCCATTTCAATTATATTTAGTTAAGATAGTTTAATATTTAGGTTGTAGTACATGTGTATGCATGTATGACTCTGCATTATGTTTCATTTCATTTTTATCTTTAATAACAGCAAACAATAGTATATTCACAATAAAAACATTTAAATAACAGTAGTTATCTTAAATAATTTAACAAATATATATTTCTTTCCAATGATTAATAGATAGTTGAATCAATAGATTATTTTACAAATTAAATAAATTATTAATCATTTTTATTTAATAGTTAATTAATATTCTTTTTTTTTTCAAGTTTGTAAAAGCTATTTATTTTATTATTATTTTTATCTTGATTTTAATTCTAAAAAATCAAAGTGATTTTTTTTTGAAAAGATTTTTTTTTGAATATGTAATTAGCGGAGATAGAAGAAGTGTAGGAGTAAGCTGGTGAAAGGAAATGAACTTTGCTAGAGAGGGCTTTTTAATAAAGATCTCCAGTGGAAAATTGGCTTTTTGCAATGTAACTGTAACCAGTAAACAGTGGCACATTTATTGTGGAAATTAAAGCCAGTTGCTGAAATCAAATTGATTTTAAAAAGCACTTTGGAGTAAAATTTCTAAAGGATCCCAAAAAATTTATTATGGGACAAGTTAATTTCAGAATGCAGTTTTAAATTTTAAAAAGGTACTCAGTTTACTTTATTCTCCTTAATTAAACATTTGAATGAACCTCTTCATAATTATTGCTCTTTTAAAAATGTATGTTAATAATGTCCAGTCTACATTACTTCACTTAATTATCATTTTAAATAGGAATAAATTGCATGAATATTATTGTTGTGTCATTAACCAATGTGTGTTCTTTAATATATCTGGAAAATGCATGCAGAACTATTTTACGGAATATATTTTGAATCTCCACTATTTTCTGTGTTATGTTTTTGTGAGAATTAAACATAGACTTAAGGACATGCATATTTTGATAAATCATGTCATGTTTAAATTCATCATAAAGTGATGACAGTACTTGTTTGTCTGGTATTTCTGGAAATAATACATGTGTTAAATGAAGGAAATAAATGTGAGCTACTTCAAATTAAATATCTGTTTAAATCGAATAGAAGGATAGAAATGCGGGTAATTTTTGTTCTCTTTGATAAAGATGGAAAATAAAACAAAGTATTATTAAATGCTATTCAATAAACTACTAAAAATAATTACATATTCAATTTAGAACTAAAACGGAAGAAGTGAAATAATTCCTGTCCAACAGTAATTAAGAATTTATTATATTCTCATCATAATAGAAGATAAAATGATTCCTTATGTATGATACAGTAACTTAACTAACTTTATTATGAACATTGAAGATGCCGAGTCCCATTTAAGCATGACTACATTTGTTTGGTTATCCTACAGCAGTTTATTTTAGTTTAAAATTCAGTTTGGAATATGTCCCATATTGTTTTATAAACCTGGAACCGAGCTTTGCAAGTGAACTTTTACTTTAAGTTACAAAACTAATAACTTTTGTGTTTTTATTTTTTTTATTGCTTGTCATAATTAATGTATATGATAGGTGGAGAGGCTTATTTATTATTATGTTCATTTATAATCTGTGTTATTTTGATCTTCGAGACCGTTTCTAAAGCGTATCTGAATGAGGAGTACGCTGGTAAAAATTGATTGTATTCAAATAAGTTTTATTGTTCTTTTACGAAGGTAAAAGAAACAAGTATTTTTTTAAATATATTATTAGAGAGGTTTATATTTATTTTGCATACTTTATTATCTCAAAGTGAGAATTTTTTTTTTTTTGAATCAACGAACGTATAATAGAAATAGTTTGTTAGTTATGAAAGAAGGTTCGTTCGTAATAATTATAAATATTAAATTTTAAAAGTAACCTAAAGTTTATTTCGAATTAAAAGTTATACCTTAATGCAATATTTAATTATCATATTACCTGCTTAGTGTGTAATTTAGAGTTAATATTATATATAATTTTATTCGCAGATGTGTGTTTGTTTTGCACAATTATGATATTTGTTTGATAAAGTTCAGTTTGTGAATAAATTTATGCATAAATTTTGTACACTGTCATATTCTACTGAGTTGAATGGATTGGTATATTATCTGTATGTATTTATCTGCCAACCTGTATTTATAATGTTCGATATTTAGAAAAGCTATGAGAATAGAAAAAAATCTGATTGCATTATAATGTCTGTAGGGATAAAAGATCTTGCTTATGTAGTATATGTTAATGATTTTCCATGAGTAAAGCCTAGTTTATCTTATATGCGTATGATTAATGATATTTTTTTGAAGTGATGTTCTTAGGGCCCTGGTGATGAGGAAATAAGTCCCCACCAATAGTGTATTTAGAAGTAGATGAGTTATTGTTGAAATATGATTAAATGATGTTTAGGAAGTTATGTGACGTTTTTCTTAGATTCTTGGTAATGAGGAATTATAAAAGTGTTCAGTAAGAGTTATCTGCTCCTCATGTAGATTTCCCTAAAATCATGAAAATATAGCTTTTTGTTAATTAATATGTGGCTAGATAAATTGTTAGATTAACTCTTGATGTAATTTTAGTGTCATATTTTATTGATGAATTACGACATTGTTCGAAATAAAATAATTGTATGATATTTTCTTAATGAATAGAGTTTATAGAAAAGATTGTTTTACATTTTTGCTGCTTGAACGTGCACACACACGAGTAATATAAATAATATCGCGTATATAAAGTATAGAGATATTGAAATTAAAATGAGGAATAAATGTTTCTTTGAAATACATTACATTCATTTAATAGAAGTATAAAGTATTAAGATTAAAACGGGAAATAAATATTTTAAAATACAGTGTGTTTATTTAAATAAAGATTATAAATCATCAAATCATCAGAATAAACATGATTTTGTTGCTATAAATGAAAGGTATACGTAATTGAAAGTGATTATTAGTCAATTAGAGAAAGTTGCTTTGCTGAAAGCCACATATAAGTAATTTGATTTATTTTGTTAATCAAGAGTAATATCCTCTCAAAAGTATTTTTTTGTGGGTGCTAATAACATAACATGTTACTTATTTATTGTCATATAGATGAAACATGTAGGCAAAGTATGTGTTCGAAGTCAGGATATTTAAGTTTTGTTATTAATTTGCTTTGATAGTAGGGATAATCCTAAACTGATGCTAAAAATTTATTTGATAATTTAAAAAATCTATAAGACAAATAGTCCATTTGTAAATATTATGTTAAACCAAGTTTATTTTATTGTAATAAATGATTTATTTTAGTTATTTAGAATCTTAAAATCTGTGTCTTGAGTTATTCTTGTGTACATTCGTGTTTTCCATTTCCACATCTCCACATTTCATAAATCTATTACAAAATAGATGTATTTTTTTAGAGTTATAATATTAAATTTGCTAGTGTCTGACAATATTGTTTTTCTTAATCCAAACATTATAAAAGAACATTTGCCACTTGATAAACGTATTAGAAAGATTGCCAAGTTAGTATATTTGTTAGATGATGATATGAGATTAAAATACCCCATTTCTGTCATTATCTTATTATTGAAACACAGTAAAATATTTAGTCAATTTGTTCCATTACATTTTATCATATTTTAAAATTATAACTTATGGGCCAATGTATTAATTCACCTGTGTTTGTTAAAATTCTCTGAGATCTTATTGTTTATTTCTTGATTGGTTTTAAAGTAAATGTTTAGATTAGAATATGCCAAGTCATAGAATTGTTTAAGAATATAATTATAGCAAGCTGATATATGTTGTGCTTGGATGAAGAAAGAAATTATTAAAGTATATTTTAATAGACTGTACCAAATAAACATTATGATTCTTTATCATACAATTAATTAACAAAGGAATTTACATTATATTAAATGTTTTATAATATTTCTTCTTTTATTCATTTATTATCATATATCTTATGAACTGCCTATAGCCTCCCACTGAGCTGAGCTGAACATAAACTTAAATATAGAGTCTCAGTAATAATTTTGTATTATATACTTTGTTATAGTGTTCTATTCATTAATAGAACTGGCGCCTGGGCATTTCGTTCATGTAATGTATATGAGCGGTGTTGGGAGAGTAGGTTAATATATATATATATATATATTGTTAAAACATACTGAACTTATTTTTGTCTTATTTTCCAATAAATGTTAATGAATTTATTAATATCAATTTGATCTCTCTAGTTTATTAAATCAACTTAGTATTCACTCATTAATCTATAGCCTCAAACATACTTACACATAGAATATACTTATATAATAAAATTACAATTTAATTAGTCGATTTGTAGATAGATTATACTAATTGTAACTGATACAGAGGTATAGTAGTTGTCATCTGGTATTGGTGCATCCCTGTTATGAGAGTTAAGAGCAAATTTTTCTCTGGGTTTGAATTCCGGGAATAATGGAACTGAAAAAAGGGTTGAGATGTGGATGAACTGATCCAAATTGCATCTGGATCTAATAAATGAGTATTAAACTGGTTTGTTGAAAATGGGGGCAATCATAGATTATGTACTTTATTGCATCATCTCCAGCATCCTACTCAAAGATCTTAGGTCTGACAGTAATCAGATGTGATCCTTTCTTTTTACATCATTGGCTGGACCATTACATCTGGCACCCATACTTTAGGGCATAAACATACATCTTGCCCATATCATAGTTTCAAAAGAGATCCAGATATTGATCTGCTAAAAAAATTATTTTCGTGAACTCAATCTTTTTATTTCAATCTTCCACAACCTGAAACCTCCATTGTACTTATGCATTTGACATACAGTTAGTACCTCCAATTATAAAAAGTGAAAATTATGAGCTCAAACTAATTGTAAATAAGTGTGTCATTAAGAAACTACATGTGAGGAACTGAGACCAAATAAATAAATAATTAAATAAATAAATTAAAATAGATGAGTTAGGCAAAATTAAAATTTAAGCTAAAGAGTAGGCATAATAGAAATAAATAGACGAGGAAAAGGATGTGTAAAATGCTTAAGAATAATGTGAAACCCTATGACATACATCTAATTGTATATTTAGAAAAAGGAATTGACTTTATCTTCTATTATTAAAAAAAGTTTTGTTAATGATAATTAGAAGTGGATGAAAATTATTGATTATGGAAGTAAAAAGTTCTGACGAAACCTGAAGTAATAGTGGTAGTGAGTTAGAAGATGTGATTATTAGTAGTGAGCAAGGGTCTTTACAGATCCAAATAACTGGAGAGTCCATAGATGAGGCTGGCTACTCTCCTCAGAGGCAGAAAGGGGACCAAACAGCTTCACATATTCAAGAGACTCCTAACCATTGAAATCATTGTACCACCTAAAGCTGATGTAACACAGGCTATGGGAAATGAGGTGTCAATGATGGAGCAAATGTTCCAAAGGTTTATACTAATAATGGAAGCAAAATATAACAGCAGCACAAATAGTTTAAAAACAGATATAAATGATATGAAAACAGATATGAATAATATGAAAGCAAGTTTGAAACCAGATATGAGTAATGTGGAGCAAAGATGGATACTAAGATTGATAGTATGAAGACTACAATGGTAACTTGTGAAGATGACCTGGAGATAAAATTAAAAAAGGTATAAGTTTCCTGAAAGAAGATTTAAAGAAAGATATAGATGAGGTGAGAATGTGGCACAACTTTCACTGGAGTTGAAGAAGGTTCAAAAAGACAATGCTGAAATGAAACAGGCAATGATTGAAGTAAAAAAAGAAGATGGATGAAGGAAGCTTACAATGTCAACAATGTTTCAGAGAATTTAGCTGCACTATAACCAATCAATTTGATATCAAGTATCAAGCGGTTTACCAAAGCCATGAAACTTTTAAAAATGAAACTCATACAAACCAACAAAAACACCAAGAAAAAGTTCAAGAAAAACTCAGTCATTTGCATGAAAGTAGATCAACTTTGTGTAAGACAGAATAATGAATTAGAAACAAGATTAGAAGTTAATGAGACTATAAACCAAGATCTAAGGCAGTTGAGAGATAAAGTGGCTTCAAATTAAGCAAATATATTTATAACTAAAAAGGCCTTAGGAAAGATTATATAGAACACAAATGGAACACAAGATCAGATTGGTCACTTAGATGAAGCCATCAGCCAAAGGTTCAAAAGTATTTAATCCAAGCTAAGTAAAAATATGGCAGCTGTTGGGGTACAACAGACCAAGACCAACCCAAGAAACCAGACTGATAAGTGAAAAACAACCATCACAGATACTCAAACATTAATGCCTCTCACAAAACTCACAGAAATGGGCCTCAAGAGAGACAACATGCAATTCCCACAGCAATGGATAATGAAGAAATTGAAGAAATTACACTGGAAAAAAAAAGATTATCACAAAAGAAAACTGCCTCATTAGGAAAGCCAATTTTGAAAAGACAATTATAGTTGATAGATTTCATCATCTTGAAAGTGTATTATGGAATACAAAGTCTATCCATAATCAAGAAGTGATTAAACTATAGAAAATCATCAGAGAATAAGAGATAACCATAATGCAAACCAAGAAACAGAAAGATTCACAATTCCATAAATTATTCAAGGTCCCTTCACATTCATTGAACATGTTAATGGAAGTGCTTAAAAAGAAAAGCATATATAAAAGAAAGGACTTCAAAGATTGTGACATTGGAATGTGAGAATGGACCTTCACTAGCTATTCTCATAAGAGAATAAATGTATACACATATAAAATAATTGATCATAATGTAGATATCAATGAAAAATGTTTAAAATAAACCAGAGCATGAAGAAAGATACCTACATGTTACTGGAATACAATTTATAGATAACCAACCAAATATTAGATATAGACCAATTAAGCATCATGATAATGCAATGAGATGCTGACACTATTTATAAAATACAGTTCACTATTGTATGCTCTGACAGATAAATATAGGAAAAAGATAGAAGAAAAGCCTATGAGCAACTCATTAAAATAGGGCCAATCAGAGAAATATAAAAGTGAAGAAGAATCCATACAACTTCAAAGTTGCAGATCAGGTTTTATAAAGACTTCACATATGAGCAGACCCCAAGAAAATAAATATCAGAAAGTTTACCATCATTATAAAGGGCCTTATACTATCATGAAACAAATGAGTCCCAATGCATTCTGGGTAGATATAAAGGGAGAGATCAGGGGCACTTATAATGCCCAGATTTTAAAACCCTATTTTGGCCAATGAAAGTAACCATATGATTACCACATTACACAAGTATATAAATGGAAAGATAGATAGAAATGATAGTTGTGATAGGTAAGAAGAAGGGAAATACATCAAATATATAGATATGTGTGTATAAGTATATATATCAATGAAAAGGATTATTGACTTTCTTTGATGAGGTTATGCCTTAGTAAGTGCTTAAAAACAATCATTGGGATACCTGAAAACTAAACCAATTCTAAGAGTTAATCCATGCTGAATGATGGATGCTCTTATACTTAGGTAGTTCTCAAAAGAGTCCAATAAGTCTCACAAGAATGAGCAGGACAGACGCTATCAAATGAACACATGTGCCATCTGCAAAAGAGACACAATACAATAAAACCATCAAAGAAATAAAAAAAATGAGAATAAGAAAGAACCATATATATATATATATATATATATATATATTATATTTAATGTTTTCATGGTTGTATGATATAGATAAATTAATAGTTTTTGGGCTGAACCATGTATTATTTTCCATTACAATCTGATATTTCCAATGGACTAGATACCACCATTATCAAGGTTAACTTTGAAAGAAAAATTGTTAGATCTCAAACAATAATGTGACTCAGTGCGAGATGAGAAATGAAATTCAACTTGAAGTAGTTCAGTATTTACAATATGAGGCTTATCAAAATGTTTATTTCCCTCAGTTTTTTCACCTATTAATTTTAAGCTAATATTAGATAAAATGAGAGGTTTCCACATAGCTGGAATATGTTGTGCTTCATCAACTCTATTTAAACCAGTAGGTCTCTTTAATATTTCAATTGACTCTCATGGTTCTTAAATCATATCTTTCCAAATTAGCAAGTATTTTTGTATTGTCAAAATCAGGTTTGTGACCAATTTCTAAAAAATGGGAAGTAAAAACTGATGTACTAATTTTTTTGATTAAAAGCATTTCTGTATTCCTTAATTCTGACATTTATTCATCTATTATATTGACCCACATAGCTTCTTGAGCACTGCAAACATGGAATTTCATAAACTCCTTGGTGTTCCAAAAATATTCTGTCTTTAGGTTTATATAAAAAATCACCAATTTTTTTGCCAGTTGAAAAAGTAGTCTTTATATTAAAATAAGATAGTCTTCTACTAATTTTATCAGTAACCCCTACCTTATATTAAAGTGGTTACTGATAAAATCAGTAGACTATCTTGTTTTAATATAAAGACTACTTTTTTCAACTGGCAAAAAAATTGATTTTTTATATAAACCTAAAGACAGAATATTTTTGGAACACCAAGGAGTTTATGAAATTCCATGTTTGCAGTGCTCAAGAAGCTATGTGGGTCAATCTAATAGATGAATAAATGTCAGAATTAACCTCTTTATTGCTGCTTATTTTATTGGCTGGGTGAGGAAAAATCTTTAAACGTTTAATTGGCCAAGTTACAAACTCAATTGTCAAAATATATTTATCTTTTAATATGATATTCACTTTAGTTTCATTTGTAAAAAGTATATTAATAATTTGTCATGTTATGAAAGTTAACGAAAGTTTTTTCAAAAATAAATATTTGTTTATAATTTTAAAAAAATTCAATAACGCAAATCTTTAAACAAACATTATTCACCAATAAAAAATGTTGCTGACATTTTGTGACATCAGTTATTTTTTTACAGTTCTTAAAATAAACAATTTTTGCTAAGCTCTTAACTATTTTTCTAAAAATAATTTTATTTTTTAGCATATTTTCTCAAAATAATTTATAATATGTCAAAAAAACCTTTTAGAATAGTCTAAAACATTCGTTTATCGCTTTCGAAATAAAACAAAAGAAATTGGAGCGATTTCATTATTGACAAGAGATTTTTTTGTTTTCAAAATTTATTAGCCAATCAGATCTAAGATAAGTCCAGATAAGTCCACCTCCCTTCTTTGTTTAACCTTAACTGACAGGTTTATTGATTTTTTACTTATAAAATAATTCACGAGAGGGCAGCATCTTACAGAACTTTGTATAATCTCTCGATTCACATAAAAATCTTTATTTTCCATCTAAAATTGCCAAGATTTGAATAATGGAAAGTCCGTCAAACTCTGTCACATTTTTAACCGTGACTGTCTAAAAATGAGTTAAGGATCATAGAAATGCTTTTAATCAAAAAATTAGCACATCAGTTTTTACTTCTCATTTTTTAGAAATTGGTCACAAACCTGATTTTGACAATACAAAAATATTTGCTAATTTGGAAAGATATGATTTAAAAACCATGAGAGAGTTAATTGAAATATTAAAGAGACCTACTGGTTTAAATAGGGCTGATGAAGCACAATGTATTCCAGCTATGTGGAAACCTCTCATTGTATCTAATATTAGCTTAAAATTAATAGGTGAAAATATTGAGGGAAATAAACATTTTGATAAACCTCATATTGTGAATGCTGAACTATTTCAAGTTGAATCTCATTTCTCATCTTGCACTGAGTCACATTATTGTTTGTGATCTAACGATTTTTCTTTCAAAGTTAACCTTGATAATGTTGGTTACTAGTACATTGAAATATCAGATTGTAATGGAAAATAATACATAGTTCAGCCCAAAAACTATTAATTTATATATATGAATCTCCTTCCTGATTTGATGCTGTTTTACAGAAAGACAGAAAAAAAAAGCTTAGAAAATAGTGTGGATAACAAGAAGTTGAAAAAATAATAAAGATAAACTCCACAACTTTACATCTAAAGAAATAAAATGCCCAATTTAAAATGCATACATTTACACTCATTTTGGTGTCTTTGGTTCTTTAATAACTATAGCTACTACTATCCTATTAGGCAGGATTGGTTTTAAGCCAATAAACATCACATGATCACCATTTCCTGTGCTTGCTTTTAACTGCTTTTAAAACAGGCAACACTCTCTATACATATTGCCACTCAGTGCAAGCCAGAGTAATCAATGGATGCCAGAAGGCTTGTGCATAAAATCCCCACCTAGTGCCTACTCATCCAATACCTCCAGACTAATTTCTGGCAGGTGGCCTTCCCCAGTGAGAAACTTTGGATCTGAGAGCACTGTACCTAGATCTTAGGATCTAATATGACTATATAAGCTAATGAGCTTGGATTGAAAATATTAATGTTTTTAATTTAAGTCTCATAGTTTTGTAATTAAGTAGAGATAAAAGGTGGCTGCTGGAGGGTTGGATTAGATCCTAAGATCTAGGTACAGTGCTCTCAGATACAAGGCTCCTCACTGATGAAGGCCACAAGCCAGAAACTAGTCTGGGGATATTGGATGAGTAGGCACTAAATGGGGATCTTATGCACAAGCCTTCTGGCATCTATTGATTACCCCGGCTTGCACTGAGTGGCAATACGTATAGAGAGTTTTGCTTGTTTTAACATAACTTTAATTACATAAATAAAAATGTATAATAAAAGCTCATTCAACATGAAATGTATCTTTGGAGTTAATTCACCTTTTTTTAATTCACTTATTCATGTTATTAGAATGTATATAATTGGAAAAAATAGAATAGAGATAAATTAATTATTTTATGTGGTTATGTTTAAAATGTATATTTGGGCTAGAAAGCATATGATAATTTTCATCCCAATAAATGACCAATAATAATCCTAAGGTATTTCATCTGGGTAGGTTGTTATTATAGTGGTGTGAGCAAGACATCTTCATAATAAATTGTATAATTTAAAAGTAATTTATTTTTTAATAATAAAAAAACAAAGCAAATATTTACTAATTGTAAGCAATGCTTCAAATATCACTTTAATGTAACACATTAAGAATGATTTCTAAAGACACACTTTGAATATATCCACACAAAATAATTACAAAATAAACAAATATTTATTATTATAAAAACAAACTAACATATAACTTAAAGAGAAGAAATAGAATATAATCTCTAAGCATTTCTGCCCCCTAACGGCTAAATTGTTAACTGCTGATTACAGTCAACATGTTTAATACTGTACAACAGTTTTTGTTTCATTGTAAAGCAATTATAATTTTACACACACGCACACCCAAAAAAAAAAAATTAAATTATATATATACACACTGCAATCAGCATTGATTCACTAAATATAAATATTGCATAATATATATTATGCATACATATTGTGATGCACATATGTTGCCATCTGTAGTTCTCGTTGTAATGTACAAATAATTAAATTAAAAAAACAATTAAAAGTCTTATATTTAATCAATTCAATCCTTACAATTTTTCGTCTTTTCTGAACCAATATAATATCTGGTAAAATGAAAATACAAACAAAAAGGTAGTTTTTAAAATAATATTTAGCTTTCATGGCATACGATGGTGTGACTAAATGGTTCTTTATAATCACTATTTAATTAACTGTTCATATATTCAATTTTAATTTAAAATATAAATTTGAATATTTAAATGGCACATTTCTTTGAAATTGAAATAAATATACTCATTTCTTTTTTGTTAAAAGAAAAACGGTCAATAGCTACTGCACACACTTCTTAAATCTTCCGCTTTCTATTCTCTGTGTGTGTGTGTGTTCCATAATTTAAAAAACCTTACACTAATCCTAACCCTAGACCTAACCCTAAATCTAGCCATAACCCTAACCCTAACCATCATTGCTGATTTATAAATTTTATAAAAACTAAAAATGGCAATTAACAGCATTGCATACTTTATCAAATATTCCACAATTTTAAAAAATCGTACCCTAGACCGAACCCAAACCATCATTGCTGATTTACAAAATTTACAAAAATTAAAAATGACAATTAACATCATTGCATAATTTATCAAATATTCCACAATTTTAAAAAATCGTACCCTAGACCGAACCCAAACCATCATTGCTGATTTATAAATTTAACAAAATAAAAGATACCTAACAGCATTGCGTAATTTATAAAATATTCCATAATTTTAAAAAATCTTACTCTAACCCTACACCTAACCCTAACCCTAACCCTAACTTTAACTCTTACTCTGATTGCTGATTTATACATTTTACAAAAATTAAAAAAAAGACAATTAACAATATTGCAAACTTTATCAATTTTTCTACAATTAAAAAAAAAAATCTTATATTTGTTACTCTTTCTTTACCTGTAATATTTATAAATTGCTGTTTTTTAATTGTGAATTGATCTATAACATCTTTAACATTTTTTTATTAGACTATTATATGTACACTTTAAATTAAACATAGCGCAAGCTTTGTTTAGATGTAAAACATAATTCAGATTTAATTTTATTAAGTTTCGTTTTTTTCCTATTTAAGGAATTATTGAATGATTGGAAGGGAGATTTTGAATGTCCCACTTTGAGCCCCACTAATATTTTTCAGAATTGCTGAAGTATTCTTAGGTAAAATAGTTTTTACATATATATCAATTTTAATGAGGTTACTTTAGTAAAACAAATATCTGTTTTTGAAATTATTGTAATCAAGTTAATTTTGGGAAAGTGGATAAATTGCAAAAGTAGAATATAAAATCGTCTTTGATTTTAGATTACTCAAAACTACTTAAGCTAAAAAGACATTCCTACAGCATTTTAAAGGTCATTTTATCTACTAAAACTTTTGTTAGTATACCAAGAATGGAGAAAAGAAAAAGCTTGTAACAGTCACAAATACATAACCTACTGCAACTTCAGGTCACCTCACTTGTGAAGATGCTACTATATTTCTCAGAAAGTATGAATATCAGCATCTGAGTAAAGGTGGCACAAAAAAGGGCATGAATAATTTGAATGTGAATAATGTAATACCATAAATATATCTATTATCAGTATTAATTTATATGGCTCAGTATACGACAATTAGTTTATATTATTCCATACACATGTGCAAATAGTGGAAATTTTGTCATAATCTATTAGCAAAAAAATTCAACATGATACATCTTTAAAAATGCTTTATAATAGCTTGCTTTTGCCCAAAAAATATTTATTTTTAACTATTAACATCTCTTAGGTATATAAATAAAAGTACTCCATTTAATAAGAACATTTTCATTGTTGACTTATAAATTTTACAAAAATGAAAAAAAATAATTGACAGCAGTACATAATTTATCAAACATTTTACAATTAAAATTTTTTTTTATCTTAACCCTAATCCTAAAAATCATTGCTGATTTATAAATTTTACCAAAACTAAAAATGTAATTAACAGCACTGCATACTTTATCAAATATTCCACAATTAACAAATTATTTTAACCCTAACCCTAGACCTAATCGTAACCCTATACCTAACCATAACCATCATTGTTGATTTATAAATTTTACAAATACTAAAAAAGGCAATTAATGGAATTGCATAATTGATCAAATATCCCCAATTAAAAAAAACCTTACCCTATGCCTAACCCTAAACCAAACCTAAACATAACCCTAACAATCATTGCTTATTTATAAATATTACAAAAACTAAAAAAGGCAATTAACAGCATTGCAAAATTTATCAAATGTTCCACAAATAAAAAAATTCTTAAACTAACACTAATCTTAACCATTATTGCTGATTTATAAATTTTACAAAAACTAAAAAAAGATAATTAACAGAATTACATAATTTATCAAATATTCCACAATTAAAAAAAAATCTTACTCTAAGCCTAATCATCATTGCTGGCTTATAAATTTTAAAAAAACTAAAAAAGGCAATTAACAACATTGCGTAATTTATCAAATATTTCATAATTTAAAAAAATCTTATCATGATCCAAAACCTAGACTTAACCCTGGACCTAACCCTAACACTAAATATCAGTGCTTATTTATTAATTTTACAAAACTAGAAAAGGCAATTAGCAGCATTACATATTTTATCAAATATTCTATAATTAAAAAAAAATCTTACCCTCACCCTAGATGTAATCCTTAACCTAACCCTAATCGTAACCATCATTTTTGATTTATAAATTTTATAAATCAATAAAGGGCAATTAACAGCATTGCATACTTTATCAAATATTACACAATTAATTTTTTTTTCACCCTAACCCTAACCTTGGCCCTAACCCTAACCATCATTGCTGATTTATTAATTTTTCGAAAAACTAAAAAAGACAATTAACACCATTGCATACTTTATCAAATATTCCACAATTATAAAAAAAATATTAAACAAACTCATCCATGTTCATGAATAATCATATATATATATTCATTTTTCAAGAGACATGGAAGCTATATCAGACTCTCTAATAAAGTTAACAAAGAACTTAACCACTAAATACCTAACCCTGTTTAACTCAATAATGTTAGTTCCATAACTCATCTCCATATTTGTAATATATCATCCATATTAATTAGTTTAATAAATGTTTTGAGAAATATATATATATATTGTAACGATATATAAATATGTCGTTACATTTATTTAAAATAAAAACTTAAAAGTTCGCAAATAAAAGTAAAAAAGTAAATGCTAAAATTAAAATATTGTTTAACGTATATACATTCGCACAGAGGCCAAACTTTAAAAATATTTTTTTAAAAAAAAAAACAAATAAGTATTTGAACGTACTTTTTTTATAAAAAAAGTACAAGATTTAAAAATAAAAACAGGTATTAATTAATGTAATCTGTAAATGGAAATGATTGTTTATAAATTGTTTGAAAAGCAAGCTAGCCGTGGGCTCTTGTATAATTAAAATGATCTGATGAAAGATAGATAAGAAAAAAAGAGAAATTAGCTTGACCAATGGAAGCACTAAGCCTTGGCTCGGACCCTAACGAAAGTGATGGATTAGTGACGTTTTGTTGATTGAATCCATGTGGATTAATATAAAAAGGGAAATACAGTTTTTTCGGACAGTTCCAGCATTGTGTGTTTGAGAATTGTGGTAGGACGCACATACCACACTCTCTATTTAAAAGAAAAATGAAAAGACTGTGATACCTTGAACCAGCTATTGCCATCTCCAGGACATTATCTTCCAATGGAGGCGTCGCGGGAATTAAAAGCAGAAACCTGGACTCTTCTACCATAAGCTATATGAAATGAACAATTATTAAAATCAATTACGAACTTTCGTCAAGTTTTACAAATTAATAAACAAGCCAACTTAAATGTTAAAACGGACTCTTATCTGACTTTTGTAAGTTTTAAATCAAATTAATAATGTTTAATTTTATATGTTTTCCGATTGATAAAAATCATTTCCATTTTTTTTCTTTCTTATTGTATAAATTGTTTATTGTTTAAATTTTAATTGATGAAATTTAAGGTTGGGTATAGATGTTGCATAGATTCGTTAGCGGTTGATAATGTTGTGGTTTTCACATTCGATTAGAATATATGTCAACGATATCACTGCAAGCATCTTACGATGAATGCTAATGGGATTTGTATATTCCCTATGCAAGTGACGTTTATCGATGATTTTGTATTTTGATCGGTTGTGTTTAATTTGGAATGTTTTTGACCGTGGAATCTGTGTAGCTGATCTGTACTCAACATTTTAAAACAAATTTTATAAAATGCATTTGTGCGAACGTATCTAAATGTTAAATTTAAGTCGGGCGTGAATGGCTATATAGATTTGTAAAGTTATATTAGGGGAGGGTAATCTTAGGTTATTTGTGTCGTTGTTGAATTGGGTCAATGGATTGGATATATTTGTGTAATTAGTAGATGTAGTATAAGTTTCGCTACGTGCAGAATCGCTGAATACACCGCACCAACCCTTTGCCTATGGATGGGATTGTAAGTCGGCATATGGAGTTTTTATTTTATTGTTCTTCTTGCTATACAGACGTCATATCCCTGTATTGGACAAGAGTCAATGTTTTCTCTAACTATACTGTTCAGATGTCCATTCCTGACAGTGTAGTATATTTGTGCTGTTGTATTTTCATGCTACCTTGAATACATAAATGTATCAGATGGATTGATGCCAGTTTGACTGCGAATTTTAGCCTAAGGTTAAATCAGGGAAGAATATTTTCTTTTCAAATGCAAATCTATGTAGTCTATTCATACTTGACCATCTAAATAAAATATTAAACTCATTGAAATTTATGTAAATGTACAATTAAAGAGTAATATAAAAATCGAAAAATGTTAAACCTATTCCTCGAATTTAGAATTATTTTATATGTGCGTAAATAAATATTTTATGTGTTAATTTCTGGCAGTGGCTTTTATTCTTTTATATTTAAGATATAAAATTTATAGATTTTTATCTCTGCGTCTCCGCTGAGCTAGTGACTTGGGCTAACGATCGAAATATTTAAATAAAGTGGAATCTTAACAGCACGTATCTGCCTACTCTATAAATTTTTCTAGGCTCAAATGCCTAGATGGCGCCCTGGTAGTTGCAGATATTGTTTTTGTGGTTAGATTCGATCTTCACTTTCATTTCGATCGTTATAATTGGCATCCCAAGTGTGGCCTTACCTCAGAGATTGATCCTGAGAAGGGGAATTGATGATGATGAAATTTTTTATCTTTAATAAATCACGAGTGCCCTGAGAATTTTAAAAGTGAATCATGCCCGTAAATTTTTTGCTGAAATTGTATAAATATATTTGTTGTATTGACGTGGAGTTGCAGTTTGAAGTTTTGTTTAAAAAGTGCTGACAGTAAGAAAAATTGCGCATATGTAGAGATAAATTCGAGGAATAAAAACTAATAAATAAAACGTAATAATAAATCTAAATCATTTTTTTTTTTAAAAAAAAAAAGTCTTGTTAAATTAAAATCTAATTGTTCAACTTGCCTAAGTAATAGTTAAAGGTAGGAGAAATGAAACTTGGAAGGGAGGGGGCAGAAATTTAGCTGGTAGTAAGGAATCATCAGTCAATTTTTTTTTTAAATCATTATATTTGTGTGTAATTACTGTTTTGTCTTGTAAAAAAAAAAAAAAAAGTTTTGTCCTTTTGAAATTTTCATATATAATCAATTTGTGTAACGTAATTACTAACACTAAGTAAATTCTTTTTTTTTTTTTTAATGTTTTTGTTTTTTGAGGAAGTTTACTGATATGTAACGATATATAAATATGTCGTTACATTTATTTAAAATAAAAACTTAAAAGTTCGCAAATAAAAGTAAAAAAGTAAACGCTAAAATTAAAATATTGTTAAACGTATATACATTCGCACAGAGGCCAAACTTTAAAAATATTTTTTTTTAAAAAAAACAAATAAGTATTTGAACGTACTTTTTTTATAAAAAAAGTACAAGATTTAAAAATAAAAACAGGTATTAATTAATGTAATCTGTAAATGGAAATGATTGTTTATAAATTGTTTGAAAAGCAAGCTAGCCGTGGGCTCTTGTATAATTAAAATGATCTGATGAAAGATAGATAAGAAAAAAAAGAGAAATTAGCTTGACCAATGGAAGCACTAAGCCTTGGCTCGGACCCTAACGAAAGTGATGGATTAGTGACGTTTTGTTGATTGAATCCGTGTGGATTAATATAAAAAGGGAAATACAGTTTTTTCGGACAGTTCCAGCATTGTGTGTTTGAGAATTGTGGTAGGACGCACATACCACACTCTCTATTTAAAAGAAAAATGAAAAGACTGTGATACCTTGAACCAGCTATTGCCATCTCCAGGACATTATCTTCCAATGGAGGCATCGCGGGAATTAAAAGCAGAAACCTGGACTCTTCTACCATAAGCTATATGAAATGAACAATTATTAAAATCAATTACGAACTTTCGTCAAGTTTTACAAATTAATAAACAAGCCAACTTAAATGTTAAAACGGACTCTTATCTGACTTTTGTAAGTTTTAAATCAAATTAATAATGTTTAATTTTATATGTTTTCCGATTGATAAAAATCATTTCCATTTTTTTTCTTTCTTATTGTATAAATTGTTTATTGTTTAAATTTTAATTGATGAAATTTAAGGTTGGGTATAGACATTGCATAGATTCGTTAGCGGTTGATAATGTTGTGGTTTTCACATTCGATTAGAATATATGTCAACGATATCACTGCAAGCATCTTACGATGAATGCTAATGGGATTTGTATATTCCCTATGCAAGTGACGTTTATCGATGATTTTGTATTTTGATCGGTTGTGTTTAATTTGGAATGTTTTTGACCATGGAATCTGTGCAGCTGATCTGTACTCAACATTTTAAAACAAATTTTATAAAATGCATTTGTGCGAACGTATCTAAATGTTAAATTTAAGTCGGGCGTGAATGGCTATATAGATTTGTAAAGTTATATTAGGGGAGGGTAATCTTAGGTTATTTGTGTCGTTGTTGAATTGGGTCAATGGATTGGATATATTTGTGTAATTAGTAGATGTAGTATAAGTTTCGCTACATGCAGAATCGCTGAATACACCGCACCAACCCTTTGCCTATGGATGGGATTGTAAGTCGGCAAAAAGGATCGCGGTCCCTTTTCCTATGGAGTTTTTATTTTATTGTTCTTCTTGCTATACAGACGTCATATCCCTGTATTGGACAAGAGTCAATGTTTTCTCTAACTATACTGTTCAGATGTCCATTCCTGACAGTGTAGTATATTTGTGCTGTTGTATTTTCATGCTACCTTGAATACATAAATGTATCAGATGGATTGATGCCAGTTTGACTGCAAATTTTAGCCTAAGGTTAAATCAGGGAAGAATATTTTCTTTTCAAATGCAAATCTATGTAGTCTATTCATACTTGACCATCTAAATAAAATATTAAACTCATTGAAATTTATGTAAATGTACAATTAAAGAGTAATATAAAAATCGAAAAATGTTAAACCTATTCCTCGAATTTAGAATGATTTTATATGTGCGTAAATAAATATTTTATGTGTTAATTTCTGGCAGTGGCTTTTATTCTTTTATATTTAAGATATAAAATTTATAGATTTTTATCTCTGCATCTCCGCTGAGCTAGTGACTTGGGCTAATGATCAGAATATTTAAATAAAGTGGAATCTTAACAGCGCGTATCTGCCTACTTTATAAATTTTTCTAGGCTCAAATGCCTAGATGGCGCCTTGTAGAGCAGATATCGTAGTTTGCGGTTAGATTCGATCTTCACTTTCATTTCGATCGTTATAATATATATATATCATTAAAATTAAGTCAATACTTATACAAATCCCAATGTATGTGTACTATATCTTCTGAAATACCTAAGATTTTAAATGAAGAAGACATGTAATCAATTTATGAAGAAAGAAAAAGCTCCAGGTAATGATGAAATTATAATTGATATCATAAAAAAACAAGTGATGAAATAGAAATTTTTTTGGTAAAGTTATTTACCAAATATCTAAATAATAATAATACCATATGCATCATATGATCACTATTTTTTATGCTTATACAAGCTGTTTACACAGAGGATAGACTCTCCATACAGTTGTGTCATCAGTGCAACCCAGAGTAATCAATGGATGCAAGATTTGTTTATAAAATTCCTATCTAATGCCTACTCATCCAATATCTCCATAGTAGTTTCTAGCTTGTGGCTTTTATCAGTGATGAACCTTGGATCTGAGAGCACTGCACCTAGATCTTAGAATCTAATGCAACCCTCCAGCAGCCATTTTTTACCTTATTAGTGAACTATAAAGTTTTGAGTGAAAAATGAAAAAACAATAATGTTTTCAATTCAATCTCATTAGCTTGTATAGATCTAAACTCGAGTTCAGCATTTATACTTTTTGGTGTCTTTGGTTCTTTAATAACCACAGTCACCACAATCCTATTGAATGCAGTGCTCTCAGATCCAAGGCTCCTAACTGATGAAAGCAACAAGTCAGTCTGGGGATTTTGGATGACTAAGCACTAGATAGGGATTTTATGCACAAACCTTCTTGCATCCATTAATTACTCTGGCTTGCACTGATAGGGCTACTGTATGGAATGTTTAACTTTCTGTGTAAACAGCTTGTGTAAGCATAAAAAATGATGATCTTGTGATGCTTAGTGGTTTAAAACCAATCCTTCCCAATAGGATTATGGTGGCTGTGGTTATTAAAAAATCAAAGACACCAAAGAGTATGGGTGCTGAACTGAGTTCAGATCTTTATAACTATACAAGCTAATGCACTTGAATTGAAAACATTACTGTGTTTTCATTTTGCGTTCAAAGCTTTATAGTTAGCTAATAAGGTAAAAAGTGGCTGCTAGAGGATTGCATTGGATCCTAAGATCTAGGTTCAGTGCTCTCAGATTCAAGGTTCCTCACTGATGAAAGCCACAAGCTAGAAAGTAGTCTGGGGATATTGGATGAATAGGCACTAGATAGGGATTTTATGCACAGACCAAAACAAGCTATTTACATAATTTCCATAACTATATTATGTTATAAGATTTGGCAAATGACTATATTTTTCTCAACTATTGGAAAAGACTATATATGATGACTATCAACAAGCTTTCAAAAATGGGAAAAGATTTTAAAATATGGTGGAAGAACTATTAGAACATTATAAATAATTGTTCTGCTTCAGTTATTGATTTATTTTTAGTGAAATAATATATACCGTTCCAGAATTATGATCAAATTAATATAGCCATTTTCTAAATATTAACACATAAGAATTATGTTATAAATTTCATAAAAAGTAGTATATTGTCCCTCCTTCATCATTAAAACAAACGCCATTTTTGAACTAGCAAAAAATCAAATTTTTCTTCCTCTCTTCCACCAGGTCAAAAAGGAGATACAATTTTTAATGAAAAAGTCTTGGGAACCTTGATACTTTTTTTTTATAATTAACTTGAAGATTTATTTAGATATCTTTTTATATATTACATGAATCATTCACATTATTTTATTTAAAGTCCTGTACCTTTCTGAAATAATAATTATTCTAAGTTTAATAACTAAATAAAAAATATTAAAAATTAAAATATTACTGGAAAGTTGTAAAGCATAACAGTTCGATACTTTTCTTGAATATCTAAAAGTTTAACTTCAATGTCCACAGATTTATGTTGAATAGTGGAGATAGTTTGGAGAATTAATTTAAGTCCCTCAAGAGTATCTGAAGGTCCATAAAGATCTGCATGTAAACTCTAAACAAAAAAAATATGTTATAAATTATAAGTTTAAATCTAACATTATAACAATATTGTTAAGTAAAACATAAAACTAATAACAGAAACTCCATAATTTCACATGGAAAATCAATGTGATGAATGGATTGTAGAAAAGATACATATTTACTCATCAATATTGGATCATTTCTGGGTTGGGAAAGGTCTCATATCTCAAATAAAAATCTTAAGCCAAATTAGACATTTTATATAACCTGCATTTAAATCCAGGTCATAAACAAGGAAATCAGATTCAAAATCTCTATGCTGTGACATCTTTACTGATCCTTTATGATGAGTTATTGGAGAGGTCACTATTCTGCAATGAATTATTTAAAGGATTTTTTTACCTATTTATCATGAAAATAATTTAAATTATTAGTAAATTGTATTTTATTAATTTCATTAAGAAACATAATATTAGTATTTAATATGTGCTGATAAAAAATTACTAAATTTTAAGGAAACTCTATGCTAGTAAAGCAATAATAGTGAGGAATTATTTTATTGTACTTAGGTTTAAATTGTTTTAAACATACTATGAAGTACATACTTTTTAAAATGTTTTGTTACATTAAAAAATTAAAAATGGATTTTATAACAAATAAATGAAATTAATGGTAAAGGCAAGCCATCTTTTCTCTGCTATGTAAACTTTCAATATACACCTAACATCTGAGATTAAAAATTATGAGAATTATACCAAACAATTTTTTTCAGGATTTCACTCTTTTATAGCATTCAAACATATCTTTAATGATTTTTTAAACTTTATATAAAGTTATTAAATATTTTACTTAATATTTTTAATATTCAATAGTTTTATGTTATTAAGGCAGCTGACAATTAAAATTTTGTTTTAAATAAATAATTGGTACCTACTACAGTGGGCATCCAGCATACATTGCCTATATAACAACATATTTGAATAATAAAAATTATTTAAAATTCTATTAAATAATATTATTTTGAATGTGCATATATGTGCATGCATGAGTAGATATGTAAAAAACATCTTGTTTGGGTTAAATAAACAAATAAAAATATAAAGAAAACTTGTAACATTTATTAAAATACATTTTAATCAAAGAATTTGGTCCACGTAAGACTGCTTAAATTTAAGAAAAGAGCTTAAAATAATTATTATTTTTTGTCTGAAAGAAAACCTAATTTGATAAGTGTTGTGTTTGGCTTGTTTACAGGTTCAGTTCCAAATCAACAAAAAAGTAATGACTAACTACTCATAATTAATATGTATAATTTATTAGTTACAAAAAATACACACACGTTAGTTAATCAATAATATAAATATAGTTTATACAATTAATGATGAGATAGACATACTGAGTGATGGAACATACTTCCAGTTATATGATTCACCTGCCTTTTGAGTTCAAGAAAGACTCTTCTGGCTGCACTGGACAGCTTTCCTTGGGTCAGCTCTAGTTCAGACTCTTCCAGCTGCACTCAGTCAGTTTGGCTCAATTCGACTGCAGATGTAGAAGTTTCCAGTCCTAGGTGGACTTGCCTCATGGCTGAGATGTCACAATAATGACTAGAGAGCACTTTTAGTCATTCAGATTGACAGACATTAATGCTCTATGCCTTGCATCCAAAAAGACTGACTATTTATTGTCAGATCCCTTTCCTTACTGGAAACCCTTGGATTCAAAGCACAAACCTCAATGAAGGATTTATAGCCATTGGATAGCAACTGGGTGCTAGTCAATCAGGCAAGGAGTCTGGAATAATCCACTTCTGAAGGCAAGATCAGATATGACAATAAGATTTGCAGATAACAAAAAATGAAACTACGAATCTGATTCTTAGTAAATAAAAAATAAGTTTTCAATTGATTATCTACTTTTACTTATTAATCGATTGTAGTATATTTTTAATTTAAAAAAATGTAAGCTTCCTAAAAAAAAATTAAAAGATATTCTTTCATTATCCTGAACTAGAGATTTAAAAAAAAGGTCACTTTAGCTCTAATTCTTGGAAAGAACAGAAGAAACTTTTTTCTTTGTGTTCTCAAAGACAATGTCTGAAAAATATATATATTACTGTTGGACAAAATATATTGCTGAGATTTAGTTAATATTAATCATCATTGCTAGAAACAAAACATTTGCATTATGGATTACAAGTATTATTTGTTAATGTAGCCAAACAATATGCAGTGATAAGTAGTATAAATTGTGCTTATTTCCCATGAATCATGTAGCTATCTTCTGAAAACTGTCTGAGTTCAAATTTAATGCAATAAGCCTGGATTGAATATAACTCCCATGGGATAATGTGGGTCACGATGTTTTTTTTGAAAATGGAACATTTAAAATCATACAAGTTGAAAAAAAAACACCACAAGTTTTGAGCCATGCTGATCAGTAATGGAAGTTCTAAAAAAAATACAAATATTATGGTAAGATTATTCATTTTGAAAATTAAAAAAAACAATGTGTAGAAAAGGCTTTAGTAAATCAATACAATCTGACTACTTTAATAGAATGTATTTCATATGTATTAGTTTCTAAGTTACTTTTATCTATTCATTTTTTATATGATTAGCTAGTATATAAATGTGTTACAAAATAATTATTTGTAAATTTTGTGTATTAGTTTGTAACTAAATAAATTATTAGTTTTCAAAATTCAAGTTGTCAGTGCCATTTTATCTGTCAGCTTGCATTTAAATGTTTATAATAGCATTTATCAATTCTGTATTTATCAAAAGAAAAAATATTTTAATTGGAGAGCTTGAGTCACTTCAGCTCATTGTTTGAAATTTTGTTTTCTTGTTTAAATTGTGTGAAAACTATAAGCATGACATCAACAAAAATCCTGGCATTTGTTGCTACTTGGTTCTATCTTTCAAATGATGTATTTTACATTGATATCAGATAAAATTTAAATTTTTTATGATTTTTTTTAAAGTAAATGAATTTAGTTTTTCTTATTTTCTGGTCAATTTACTAGTTTACAAAGAGTGATAAAGGGGGAAAATCTTTATTGGTCTTATTTGTGATTTAAACATAATCATGGAATGTTATAAGTTATTAATTTTAATTTTTAATATTTTAAATTTTTTAAAATTATGTGATAAAATGGTATACTAATTTGTTTTTGTTTCCATTGGTGTATGTGTAGTATATAAATTATATAATATTAAATCATTTATGCTCTTTATTATACAGTATATAAGTTTGTATTCAAATATAATAAAAGTGGTTTTTGTACAGTGTAATTTTGGGTCTCTGATCCAAGTTTGAAGCAACCTTATTTTATAGACATAATAATTCTCAAAAGGTTTAATAATTTATTTTACTATGTTTATATTTGTATTATTGTGTTTGTGTTTGCTTTTGCATTGTGATTGTATAACAAGTAATGATTTACATATATAGAGCAGTGAAATGTAAATTTTAAAAATTGATAATCAAATGTAGAGAAAGGTTTCAGATTGTAGTTGATAAAGCAATCACAAAATTTACTGGGCATAGTACCATGTGAAAATATAGACACTTAAAACCTAATAAAGAGAGATTTCAAATGGTGTGTGTGTGTAGTGATAGTCACAATGATTATGCATACACCACATGGAATAATATGCAGGCAAAGAATCAAATTCTGATTCTTGCCTCTGCCTTGATACTCATGCTGTGGAGCCAATAGTTTTGCCACATCTTGCATCACATTATTTTCAAGTCTATAGCTAGCAAATGAGCTATATGCAAATAAATTATATCTCTGTGAGACAATAAATATAACAAGATAGCATCACTGGTGTGCATAAAGACTATAAACACCATGGATATACACAAACAATACAAAATGAAAAGTTGAAACACATTTTATGAGTGACATATATAGTAGCCTACAATTTCTAGTTTTAGATAGACAAGAAGCTAATTTCTATGATGACAAAAGCATATACAACTTCTGGAAATGATTTGTTTTGTATCTTCTATTAGGATGAATCTGTCTTATAAACACCTTTGAGATTTGTCAACTTTTGGGATACAAGATAAAAATAAAAAATTCTTATGTGAATACTTTTGAAGATGCTGAAGCTATAGATTATCTCAGCAAAAAATATTATATATGGTTTGAATGATAATTTTGTGAGGAATACAAAGAAATTATCAATGAAAATGTAATTTAAACTTAGTTAATGATAAATTAGAAATTATGGACAACAATAAAGTAATAATTATGTCAGAGTTGAAATTTCTTTTTTCCTTATTTTTTTAAATGGTTATCACTATTTGTCTTAGGCTTATTGTTGTTCTTAGTTTTTCTAGTTTCTATCAGTGTAACGTTTTTTGCTCTAACATTATTAAAACTAAAGTTATTGTGAAAATTGTATCTCATGTCAGTTTTTTTTTAAAAGTTCAATATGGTGCCTGGAGAATCAACCAGTTAACCTCTGAGCAAATGCCGAATGTGATCATGAATTGAGAGAAGAGTATTGGAAATTATCCATTCAGCACAGCACCTTAGTTAAAACTAAAAATGCATGCCTTTTTATTTAAATTAAATTATTTCTTGGTTATAAAACCATTTCAAATCACTAGTGTAGATTTTGGGAAGTGATTGGTAAATATAAAATGTGTTAGGTTCAATAATCTCTATTATTATCTGTTTTATATATGACTCTATGAAAGTTACATTGATTAGTCATATTTAAAGATGGTATCTTCAGATTACTGGTACATTACATTTATTGATTGTTCTAAAAATGTCTTACTTTAAACAACAAATTAGAACTAACAATATGATTCACATAGCATAGACCATGAACTAAAAATGGTTCATCAGAAAATTAATATTATGAATGATAAAAAGACATTCCACAAATGATATATATATATATAATAAATTTATTGCAGAACTGAAAAATTGTCAATGATAAGAAATGATGGTCAAATCAGTCATGATTCATTAAAGTCATTATCCAAAGCAAAGGTTTAAGTTTGTTTATCTCCACGAAAGTTAATAGTAAGAAACAGTGAAACAAATTTTAAAACTAATCAGATGAATTTTTTTAGATTTAAAACAAAACAAAGCAATATTTATGACACTAATCTAAGTTGCATTTACAAATGTTAACAAGAAATTTATAACATTTTCTACTCAAGTTGGCCAATAATGCCAAAAATGATTGGTACACTAAATAAAAAAAGTTAACATTGAAACATTTTTATAGTGAAAGCAAATGTTATCTATGACTTACTAAACTAAAAAGAAATTGAATTGAAAACTGGAAAGAAATATCTTACTCTTTTGTTAAACATTTATTTTCAAAATTATATTTGTCTTGCATTGGTGGTCGAGAGGTCAGCGCGACTGCCTTACAAGCAATTGCTTGGGTTGCAGGTTCGCGTCCTGGCCGATGCTATGACACTTAATTTATCTGTCACTAAAATGTAAAAAAGTATGTATTCTAAAAATAAGCAATATATATATATTTATCATTATATTATTGTTTTGTAATATAATGACTTGACCAAAAATTACATTGCTGTGATAGTTTTTAAATATACATGTATATTGTAATGGAATTAAGTTTGCTAGGAATTGTTGCAGCTACCTTATTATACTAGGAAAGTGATTATTTGCTCAATCGATGACCTGTGAGTGATCATATACAAAATGAAATAACTATAACCTAAAATTCAATCATATGTAATGTGTGAATGATAACCAGACTGAAACTCACATCAAGCCCTAGTCTTAAAACAAACTCAATCATATTTTTTGATCATCATTAGGTAGGTTTAAATTAACCTTTATAAAGCTTCTGTATCATAATATATTCTAACTTTTAAGGATACATTAGATACTTTTCCCATGGATGAGAAATTAATAAAAAAATGAGACTTTCAAAAATAATAATTGATTTATTCACAGCCACATAGAAAAATAAATCTTAATAAAACAAATTAAACTTCTCTACTCCCTTTTATATTTATAATGTACATAATCAATAAAAAAATATATTTTAGAATAAACTGAAAAAATCAATCAAGATAATGGTAAAATTCCTTTTACTTAAAGTCTTTAATATCTCTCAACTTGACTGACTTCCTAGGTTAATATGACAATTAACAAATTTTATAATACACATAGATGAATGTTTTCTATTTATTTCCATATTATATTGTAAATTAAACGTCATTATCATCATAACAATAATAATGATGATGATGGTGACGATAATAAAAACTATCAACATATTAAATTTAACTAAAAAGAAAAATGAATCTCTTGCAAAACTAAAACACTTTTGATAATTGTTAGCAAAGTTACTATTTATTTATATTGGAGTCAATTAAAACTTTGCTATTTTTTGTGTGAACTCAACATTTGTGCAATCCTTTTTTTCTTTAATATTTTAGATAGTAAATGTATCAACTTAAAAAAGCAGTCTCTAATCATTACTTTGTGTATTCTCATGACTACATGTATAAATAGCATAAATACTAGTATAGCCTTCTATCAATAGTAATTTTTTTTTCATTTGTGATAAGTTAATTCTTCTTTAACCTTATTTTTCAATACATAAGTGTTTTGTTATACTGATGATAAACAACACTGCCAATGGTGAGCATAGCTAGATACTTATTTTATAATTATTCATGCCTTGCACTGCACAACCAAGGCTAAATCCTGGAAGGACAAACACCTTGACTGGATTTTGACTCAATCATGGTAAATAAATGTGAATGCAATTGACTAAAAGTCAATTGGTGTGCTACAAAAACAGTCAAGCATATTAAAAAGCTATGTCTGATTATAATGCTTTTTGTTGATCAGCAACAGTCAAAATTTCAACAGCAATCTTTATAATAATAGAAAAAATCTTTATAAAATAACTCCCATTAATATTATTAGTTGACATTTAATATTTTAAAAACAATTAATTTTATTTTTAAATCATGTCACAAAAGGTTTACCTAAACTTTTACATACTAGATATCTTAATTTTCATTACAAGAACAAGGCAAAAATATTTTAAACAAATGTATAGGACTAAAAGTTTTAAACTCATTTTGGTTTATTTTCTTATTCCTTAATTGATTTTTAATTAAGCTAATAATTATTTTTGATTAAACCAAAATTTCATCTTAATATATTTCTATTTTTAAAAGAAACAAAAAGAATAACCTTTTCATTTGTTTCAATTTAATTTTTTTAAAATTCATTATCCCATAATTGCTTTCTTTTTAATTTTATACATCTAAACACTTTAAAATGTTTTAAATGGATAACTTTTTTAGTTTTAGATAATAAAACTAGCTAATCTGTTTAAACTTGCACTTAGCATTTATGTTTAAAGGGTTGTACATATAACTCACAATATTTAAGATTACAATATAAATGTAATATTGTAGACTATGGCCATCTTTAACAATATTAAATATTACAAGTCTATAAATAAGTAAAGTTAGCATGAGAAAAATAATATTTAAGTTTGTCATGTTTTTGAATGATAATGGATATTTGATTTATCTAAATATTTTTATTTATTAAATAATATAATATTTCTTCAAAACATTGTTTTTTGAATAATAATGTTAATATTGTTATAATTTGTTAAGAGTTGTAAAAGAGAGATAAAAGTATAAAATCAAATAAATAAATTCCTTTATAATTTCTCTTCAGTAATTTTAACCTATTTTTTGTTCAAAACACCCATTGGCTGATTGAATTAAAGTTCTAAATTTTTGATTGGTCAATTACAAAGTTAGTAGTAAAATATATTTGTCTTTTAATATTATATTCATTTTAGTTTTATTTGTAAAAAGCAAATTAATAATTTGTCAGATTTTGAAAGCGAATGAAAGTTTTTTCAAAAATAAATTTCTATTTATAAGTATAAAAATATTCTATAGTGGAGAAGCTAAAAAGAATGCTCATAACCTATTAGAAAATGCTGCATACATTACTGATTTCTTTCACAATTTACTGTTCGTGTAAAAGTAAAGAATTTTTAGTAAAATCTTTATTTTTTCTAAAATAATTATGTTTTCAGCATATTTTATCAAAATAATTTATATGTAAAAAATATGGAAAAAAAATACTCTAAATTATACATTTTTATTTTGAAAATCAAACACAGAACTTAGACTTGTCAAAGTTGTTGGCAAGTGCTCCATTTTGTTCAACATGAGAAACAATCAATCAGCACCTTGGAAAGTCTACCTTCTCCTATTGTTAAAACTTTAAATTAAAATATTATTGAATTTTTACTTGTAAAATAATTCTAGAGAGGGCAGCATCTTACACTACATTTTAAGCTATTAAGAATAAAGAAAATGAAAATGATATTAATGCTAAATGGGGAAAGTACTTAGAAAAGAAGAAGCTAGCTAAAATGGATAATTATAGAGAGAGGATGAAGTTAAACAATAAATTGTTGGAAGATATTAATAAAAATGGAAGAGATGGGAGTAAAAAATTTGGGAATTACATTAAAAGGAGAAATGAAGGGGAAAGAGAGATAGTATTAATAGATGATGAGGGAATAGAATGTAGCTCTAGAGGCAAACTAGAGAAAATCTTAAATAGATATGTAATGGATATAGAAAAGATGTTAGATGTGAAGGAATTAGTGATAGAAAACATGAAAGCAGTTAGTAGTGGGAATATTAGGTCACAAAAAATGAATTGAATGAGGCAGGAAAGAGATTGAAAAGTGGAAAGGCGAGAGGTTTAGATGGATGGGCAGCAGAGATGGTAATGAATTTAGGGCATAGAGCAAAAGCAAAGTTATTATCATGTTTTAATAAGATGGCACAGAAGACAGTTTTTCCAGGTAGTTGGAGTAATACAAGAATAAGATTATTATTTAAAGGAAAGGGTAAGGATCATAGAAAGTTAAATAAGTATAGACTGATAGCGGTAACATCAGTTTTATATAAAGTTTTCGCATATATGGTAGCTGGAAGAGTTGTAAAATGGATGGAAGAGAATAATGTAGTGGGGGAAATGCAAGGAGGTTTTAGGTCAGATAGTCATATAGGAGATAGTTTGTTTGTAGTTACACAACTTATGGAGATGAGTAGGAATTCAGGTAGATTGTTATATATGAGTTTTATAGATATAGAGAAAGCATATGATAGAGTAAATAGAAATAGATTATGGGTAAGATTAGCCAATTTGGGAATGGATGAAGCTTTAGTAAATATTATTAAGAAATTATATGAAAATAATTATTATACTTACCAATTAGGGGATATAGAATCAGTTAAAGTTAAAAATGGAGTGGGATTAACGCAAGGATGCCATATGTCACTGATTTTGTTTTTGTTGTTTTTTGAGTGAAATGAAAAAAGCAATAGAAAGACTAGGAAGAGGGGTAGAGATACCATTAATAGGTGGCATAGGAGTATATACTTTGTCGGGTCTTTTTTTTGCAGATGATATCTTTTTATGTGCAGAAAGAAGAGAAGATATGGATATTATGTTGAGGACATGTGCAAGGGTGGGTAAAAAGATGGGGATTTAAATTTAGTGAAGAAAAATCAAATATAATGATGGTTAATACTGTGGAAAGAGAGGATGTAGTTTTTTTATTGGGGGATATAAAGTTAAGTGTGGTGGATAGATATAGGTATTTGGGAATCATCTTATGTAATCAGGAAAATTGCTTGCTTGAATGAGAGAAAAAATTGGTAAATGAAGCAAAGAAAAGAAAAGGTTTGGTAAAGAAACTAACAGTATTTTCATATAATAAATATGATGTAGCTAGAATTGTATGGAAGGGAGTTGCAGTAGCAGGGTTAACATATGGTAATGATGCATTATGTGTTAGTAAAAGGATTTTAGATTATTTAGAGAAAGTACAAAGGGAAGTAGGAAGACATGCATTAGATGCAGAGATGTGGACAGCAAAGGAGGCAATTCAAGAAGAAATGGGATGGTCAAGTTTCTACATGAGAGATGCAAAAAGTAAAATGAAAATGTTTGATAGGTTGCAGTTTATGGATAGTAAAAGAATAGCCAAAATAGTGTTTAATTGGGTTATGAGTAAAGGGCAGGTAACAAGATGGGTGAGAAAGGTAATGCGGTATGCAAAAGATTTGGATAAAGAATTAATATCGGTATACTTGTATAAAAGGTGTGATGATTGTGTTAGGAGGATTGTTGAGTGTTATAGTGGTAAGGAATGGGATAAAAGAATAGAAGCATTAATAAAAAATAGGAAGTTGGAGAGATGGAGAAGTAGTATGGAGGGTAAGAAGAGTTTAAATATATATAGAAGTAAACGGAATATTGGAAGCAAGTTAATTTATGATAATAGTAAGGAAAGTAGTTTATTGTTTAAGGCTCGAACGGGATCTTTAGCAACAGGAGAATATACATGTAAATGGAAAACTATGGGTGATTTAGCATGCAAATTGTGTAAGGAAGGTATAGAAAATATTAGGCATCTGTTGATTGAATGTAAATGCTTGAAAGCAGAAAGGGTACAGATAATGAAGTTATGGGAGAATAGGTATGAACAAAGTGACAATACAGAAAGTGAGTTAGTAGTTTTTATGCTGGGTTTGCGAAAAGATAAGGGGGATTTAGATTTAAAGGCCATAGAGTTGACAAAGATTATGTTGTGGAAATGGGATGGGGCAGAATATGGAAAGACTTAGAGTGGGGAATGGAAAATAAAGTGGCTAACAGGTTTATCCGGGCATAATTGCTGAGATATTCTTGACTTCGTTTAAGAAGAAGCCAAATATATCACATCACATCAGCTTTAAAATGACTGTAAATTCACTACAATAATGTAAAAATTATCATTTTTAGCCGATTTGATTAAACTTGAACCTGACACTAGACACTAAAAAGGTTCACTAGTTTTAATTTTTAAAAAAATACTAAGAGAACTTTTTTTTCTTTAGTAAGTTTTAAAAAATTGTATAAAAAGTTGTAAAAACTTATATAATAATAGAGGAGATAAATTAATAAATCTTAAAAGGAAAGAAATAAAGGGTCAATATTTTTGATAAATTGTGTTTTAATTAGTTAAAAGTGCTTTTTTCTTTTCTCTTTATCTCTCAGCAAAACAATAAGTATGGTTTTTTAAATAATGATAAATACAAGGGAATTTTTTAATTAGAAAAAGAGGACAATAGCTAAACATTTTTTTGCAAAAATAGATCCAATTGGTTAGTGCTTAATTTGGTCATGTAAAAGGCAAAATCTGTTTGGATGAATACAGATTGTTCCAAAAAAAGAGAAGGGGCAGGGTAAATCAATAAATTTTAGGATTTTGTGAAAAACAATCAGTCTTGACTCAAATGTTGATAGAAATGGTAGCAAATTATTCTTGGGTAAGCTATTAAAGAAGTCAGTAGCAGCAGACTTTCTTGATTCACCTGCTGAAGAAAATAGAATCAGAAGCTTAATTTTTTTTAAAAAAAAAAAGATTTTTAAAATGGAGTTAGAGAAAACCATGTGTTAAGCCTTAGCTAAAATTGATCCTCATCAAACCTCAACCATGTAATCTGCTCACTAAGAAAAAGTGAAGAATAGTCCTGAAGTAATCTGAAACAAGCCTTGTTCCTATCCAAGAACTTGAGTAACTCTTGATGCTTTAGTCTGACCTGGAAATTAGAATAAAAAATGAATAAATTCATTCTGTGTAGCAGCTCCAAGATAATCTATTGCAGAATGGAGAAATATGACTGTGTACATTACCCTGAAACTATGTGTTAGAGAGAATCTTAAATGGAATCCAACAAAAAAGAAAATGAAAATTATAAGTCTCAAAAGAAAAATAAATTCATAGTAAAAAGATAGCTGCACGTGAACATTATATTGACATTTCAGATAAATTTTAAAATAAGTAATAATTGGCAATTATTAACAATTTTATTAAGGGTTTTTTTTACATCGAAATGTGTTTTTTCATTATATTATTTCTTTTAATAATAAAAAGATTTTTAACTAATTAATATTTTTTATCTCTTAAAACTAAGAGATTAATTTAATTAGTAAAAAATCAATTGATTTATCATATTTGCTGTAATAGATTATATTTTTTATGAAATTATGAGATTTGAATATATATTATTTTTGCATTGTTTCTAATGACTTTATCAGTTGGTTTATTAAATAATTGTTTTAAAAAAATTAGAGTTAATGTCTTTATTCTACTAGCTATTTATTCTATGAATTGGTAGTGTGTATGACTGGATTTTATTATAGCTCATCATTTTAAGGATTTTTAAATTATCCCAATAAAACTATTTAAATTAGAATAGATTAAGCATATACATTTATATTTCTCTTGTATATAGTTTCTAGGGTCCTGTGAGCTTAAGCTAGCTCTATAGAGATCAATAATGGTTAGTCATAAGAATGTAGGAGTTTATATATATTTTGAGATTCGGATAATTCTCTGAATGGTACAAAGATATTACCTTTAAAATTTATTAACTGCATTTTATTTTTGTTAAAGAAAATCTGTATTAATGGTATCATATAGCTGAAAATTGAAGATCAGAATGTATGTGTTTAAGCATTATTTTATTATGAGTGATTGATTATCACTTAAGCATGAACATTACATGACAGGGTTATATTTTGCCCTAAGTTTGGCACTGTTCATAATGTATTTTTTAGATCCAGTGTATGAGATGACTGTTAATTGCTGTGTTGTTTATGTGTAATTCTGTGTAATTTGTAGTTTATAATTTATTGGTATAGCTATTAGTATATTGTAAGTCCATGCTAGTCTAATTCTCATTTCTTTTATAGTTATCATTATTTCTTTATTCCTTTATTATTTGACAGTCATATAAAAAAATATTTTTCTTTTAACAACTGATGAAATAAATGATGTAGCCTTATTTTTGTTTTTTAATCAAAAAATAAGCCCAACTATAAGTTACATGATGAAAATGGTATTTTTCTTAATATCATTTATTTAAAAACTGCACATATCCTTAAAAAATAAAATCATATAGCATAAAATCTCTGCAGAAAAAAAACTGAAGTTCTTTAAAAAATCTCCATATGTATGATGTTTCCAAAAAATAATATACTCCAAAACTCAATAGTTCTGCCATCATATTCCACAATTGTGAAAACATGACTGTTCATTAGATTTTTATTAGTAATATCCAACAAAATACCATTTCAGTAGTTACTAAAATTGTTAAATATTATTCAACCCACCATTTAATACTTTCAGTCATCAATGTCCGGTTTTTAATCTCATATCAATATTTTTATGATGATTAGTGTTTGCATCATTATAAAGTCATCATGTTAGATGGACATTAAGGGATAAAAAAATGGAACTCTATTCCCTATTTAAGTTTAAGCTCTTAAATATACTGATGTAAAGCAGAGCATTAAAATGGCTGATTATGACTTTTATGACATTTTTTTCACTCTCTCTTTCTTTCTTGAATATAATCATTCACTTTTATTTTAAATATTAAAATATATCATGTTGATGAATTTAGAAAGGGAGACTGATATTACTTTCCAAGGATACTTATTGAGATTTCTAATTTAGGATAAAACACTGAATAGAAATGAAATGGTTGATTTTTTCTAGGCATTGATAAGAGTAACTAACTATTCATTTAAAATCTTATGCAGTGTGATTAACCAATTTGTTATATATGTATTAGTGTGTTTTATCATAAGTTTTGGATATATTATTTCTATTTACATATGTTTTGACATATGTCTTGGATTATTGATAACACATTCAGTGATTTACTTCAATGTGGGTTTTGTTTTTAAATTACAGTTCATCATAATATCTAAAGATATCTGTTAGTAAGAATTGATGTTCTAACTAAAATTGATTTTAATGTTTCATTCTCTCACCTGTAGTGAATATAGTCATTATACTTCAAAGACTTAACAGTTCAGAAGTTTCAGTCAGTAAGCAGCTAATCAAATATCAATATTTTGATCTCTTTTAAAACTCAAAATAACCCTTTTTTTCACGAATTATACAAATTATTTCAACTTTCTATTAGATACATCTTTCCAATTTCCACTTTATTATTATTATGTCTAAAAAAAACTTTAAAAGCATTAATACTGTGGTAATATGAAAGATGTTCCAGATAATTAGATCCAACCACTTTATGGCTTAAAGGTTAAAAAATAATAAAATGTTTTAACTTATTTTGATTTCTGCAAATAATTTATTCAAATATCTTAGTGTTTTGATATAGTGATAAAGCATGGGTCTCTGGCACCCAAGATTGATGAAACACAACCTGGTTTACCACTTCTGGTTCTTGGATTTCTTATGATCCTCTGAGCACAATCATTTTTTTCTTAAAATGCAATCTTTTAATTTGTTTTTAAAAAAAGGAGAGAGAGAGGTGTCTTTTATTTTGACAAATGTACTATATGTCTTAACTAACAAATACCATTGAATATGAAAATTCTAATGTATTAAATAAATTACCTCTAATTCTGCTTTGAGATTAGCTCCCAAATTTTGAGCTGATTCTTTCATAATATTTGTGATGCACTTCATCCATTCTTTTCCGTGTTGAACCAGAACATGAATTAAGGGTCCCAATTGAAGTCTAACACCATAAATGTCTTTAAAAATTGTTTTATCTAGAATCTAAACCAAATAATCACAATAAGAAACATTTTAAAAAAATTTTGTATTATATTGACATTGTTTGATTTTTTTTATCACTACATCTCTTGTTTTAACTTCACTATATTGCAACAATCCACCACAACAGAAACTTAGATCACTCTTTCTTACTACATATGCTTTTGCAAAAAAAAAAAAACCTCTAATATAGTGATGTCAATATCTGACTTTAAATGCTCGTGTTAGTAGCTTATAACTTTCAATATATCATTCAAATGCAAGGAATGTAGGGATTGGTTTCTATCCACTGCTAATACCTTGCACAAGAATAAATACTCAGGGCATTACAGATATATATTTTAAAATTTGTGTGCTGATTAATGCAGTCCTCATCTCAACAGACTACAACCAGCCACTGAAGCAGGTATATATATATATATATATATGTGTGTGTGTGTGTGTGTGTGTGTGTGTATATGTGTGTAATAATGCTAAAGCCTAAATGGGTTAGTATAATCATTAAAAGCCAGTCAATATTTAGACAATATCAATAACAATCAACAATTTCAAACTGTTGTCAAGACAATCTCCTTTTAACAATAAAAGTGGAAACTCACCTTTATTAATGATCCAATATACTTATATAGATACTAAATATTGCAACTTGAAGAAAGAGTTTGAAATTATTGATACAAAGAAGTTTAAATGGACCTCTTTAAACTGGTAAATATAACCTGTTCTGAATACAGACTAATAAATAGTCAATTATAACATTACAAACTGCTATTATAATATTCAAATTGCACCCAAAGTATTACTTAAATAATAAATGTAATAATGCTCAAGGCTAAATGGATTTGCAAGTAATCATTAAAAACCAGTCAATATTTACACAATCCCAATATCAATAACCTTTATGACAACAGTTTGAAATTGTTGATTGTTATTGACATTGGGATTGTCTAAGACTCTAAGTGCTGACTGGTTTTTAATTATACAATATATATCGCCCACAACAAATATATTAATGATAAACTGGCTGTTTGTAATAGAATAAGTTACAAAATAACCCTTATTGTGTCCAATCAAACTTTGCCATCTATTTTCAAGGCTAATTATTAGAATGAATTCCCAATATTGTATTTGATAAAATGAAAACTCAATCTAGAGCCAATGTAGATAGAAAAGGGAGTTCTATTTTTTTCTCTGAATGTAATTAGCCTTGATAATAAATAATGATTTTATTTGGATATTGCAAACCATGTTTGTTGAGTGATTTGAATTTATACATATTATAACCCTAGTAGCAGGAATGAAGCCCACATTAATCAGATTTAAAGAATACCGTGTGTGCGTTTGCACCTATATATATATATATAAGGTAAAGAAAGAGAAAATATGCAGTACATAAATTAAAGGTCATTTTAAGATCTTTTTAGTTTCACCTATTTCGAAAGGTGTTGTAAATAAAAGCTCATCAATCCTGATAGAAAATAGAATAGTAAGTTTAAATCACCCCCCCCCCCCAAAAAATTAGGAAACAATATTTTACAAAGTAGAAATAAAAGAATAAAAGTCGGTAAAGAGTTTTTCTCACTTGTAATATGAAGTTAATGAAAAAAATAATATAATAATGTAGTTTTCCCGTGTGCTGTTAAAGAAAAACAATGGAATATTTTCCACCGAAATCTAAGATAATAGAATAATCTGCATTATGGTAGATGAGTGCAGTAATATCAAATGATGCAGACAGTATGAAATCCTTATGCAGAGATCAACATCATTTCAATAATGACTGATGGAATCTAAACTGCAAGATATATGTAGAAACAATGTTGAAGTGAGCCTCAAAGAGAAGAGTTGCCTTAATTAAAATTGTAACATCTATCTTACAATCTATAAAATGTTATATCATAGCAAAGGATCTTTTGCCATGGTAGGTTAGGTAAAAGCAAGTCACATGTCAGTTGGAAAACCCTGAGTATGCAATTCAATCCAGTAAATAATGATGCAGTGTAAAATTATATTGCCATTTCTTATAAGCTGCCAGTAAAAGGAAAAAACCAGACTACATAGTCAAGTTGCCAAAGACATATGGGTATTTTACAAGCATTATATTACTATAACTCTAATTTACATATCTAGTGTGTGAAGAGACAAAATATATGCTTCAAGAAAATTTATGAAGATAACCGACTGTAATTATGGAGAAAGCTGATATCTAAAACATAGGATGTATTATGTTAAATATTTGTTTTTACTGACAAGATATTAAGCTTTTCATTCTAGAATATTGAAATGAGACTTTAAACTTACAAAAAAGTTTTAAAAAAATTAATTATTGTGATATGTTATTCTATATGTTTTACATTTGAATTACAAATATAAATTCAAAACTGAAAAAAATATTATTAAACATAGCAGTATGTTTCATTTAATATATATTTTTATGTGGAATCACTAAAAGAATATGTACTGTTTGTTGAAAATAGATTAAGTATTGTGTTCTTGATTCTATATCTATATGTGAAATACTAAACAAGAAGAAAATGAAATATATAAACTATTTGTTAAAATTGTATTATTATATGATCAATTAGAGATCTACATTTGGAATTATAGATAGCCACTGTATGTAAATGGATGTCCAAGTAGTAATCATAGCATAATGGTCAATGTGTCTGCATCCTATATTATTATGTTAGTGATTGGATAGATAAACCTTAAAAAAATTTCCCATCATAAGCAGGTTTAAGATTTTTTTCTCAATTAGCTAACTCAACATTAGTCAGCAAATAGGTATCTAACTCATATTAGATAGATTTTAAAATTATCATAATAATCTATGATTTTTTTATGAATATCAATGTAGTGACTGAAAAAAACTTTTGTTATATGTTGCAGACTTCAGCACTGAAAAAGGAGGTTTAAACTTTTGTGATTGCTACATGATTTACCTTTTTTCTAATTAAGAAATAAAATCTCATCACTTGGAAATAACTTGTCATTCACAGTTCCTTTTTGAAGAATGGATAGAGAGATGTTTGTCCTGCAACAAACTTTTAAAGTCTGTCTTATCTTATTATCTATAATAAATTAACTTAAAATTAAAAGAGACATATACAGGCTATATTTTGGGCAAAAAAAATTTAAAATTTACCTCTAAATTCAAATTATGATAATACTGTAGCTTATTATCAAAATCAACATTGGTAATTACAGTTTTTGACCATTCATCAATAACAAATTGCTTATCTTCTTTCCACAAACTCTGATAACAATACCATTTGTTCAACTCATTTTCAGTAGCAAATAAAAGGGACTGTGCATTTATCTGTATTAACTGAGTAAGTTTTTTAACCTGGGGATCAATGATAATGTCAGAATAAAGAGTATAAACAATAGGCTCCTCTTGACCTTTTATTGTAATAGCTGGAGACTCTAAGCAGGTGCCATTCATCCATCTGACAAAAATCTTGGTTCTAAAAAATAATGTTAATTATTATAACAATAATTCAGAAATATACAATCTACTCTGCAAAACTAGGCAAAAGCAAATTAGCTCAGAAGAATATTAAAAATTTTACTCTGCAAAATCATATTAATTGTAAAAGTAAATCCTCATACTATTTTAACATAATTTAGTAATAAATAATGTATTTACTTTGGTGATAATTTAGTTTGTGTTCACGGCTATTTTGAAATTTAAAGATCAGCCAAAACCACCGCTGACACATCCAACCAATAAATGACATAAATATTGAATAAAAGTACTTCATATTCATATTTTAGAAATTATAAACTAGTAAAAATAATATGCTTTATTTCATATGGGCATATAGTATTATCTTTTACTATTTAAAAATTATAAGCTTGGTTTGATTAGACTAATGCAACTTTTGGGCGATACTTCGTATTGGTCAAACCATCCCTCCCCCTTCCCGCAAATTCCGGCACTTTGTGTTGACATATTTCAAATATTTTCTGATAAAAAATTTTTTAAAAATCCGTAATAAAATAAAATATTATTTTTATTAGTTTATAATTCCTAAAATATGAATTTAAAGTACTTTTATTTAATATGTCATTTATTAGTTGGATGTGTCAGTGATAGTTATTAGATAACAAAATGGCCGTAAGTGCAAACTAAATAACGACCTTTACTTTTTTTATATGCTTTTGACATTGACATTACTGTAAAGCCCACTCTTTTTGTCAGAATGCCTGCAATAATAAACTGATTGTTTACTCTAGCTATTTTAGATCTCAATGAGAAAAGTTTGCTATTAAGTGATTGTCAGATTTAAACTTACACTAGATATATACAATGCTTTATTTAATATAGGCAATAAATATTAAACATAAGAGCACATTCATTAATATCACTTGTCTCTTTAAGATCTGAAACAGCAAAAATAAATATGATTATGTTATTCTTGTAGGCATTTTGAAGTAGAAGAAACATTACAATAATATGGCAATACATAGAAAAGGATATTTCTGATCTCTTATATTTAATGCAAATGTTATAGTTCTTAATATATATTTAATTTTTTGTTTTTATTAGAGCATTCTCTTTTCAAATCTATATTACAACCTTCGGTCACCACAAAAGATCAGACATTGTTTTTATTACATGTGTATTTTTGAACTACTTTCCTTTTCCAGGGAGTTGAACACATGGAAAATTTAACTATACATTGAAGCGGTCAGATCTAAGTTCGATCCGAGCTTCATGAGATCCCACATTTAGCCTACTTCAAACCCTATCACTAACAGTGAATTTCCGAATGTAATGGGGCTTTATACTATTTCAATACATGCTAGTTTCGATTAAAACAGATTACTATTTAAACATTTGTTAAAGCCAATTGTTTTATATTTAAACTAACTAATATTATTATTAACTTCATGATAAAATTATTCATGTAAACATATATACTGTAATTATGTGGATTGTACATATATATTTATGAATATTTAAATATATATATTCATTATAAGTTTCATTACATCGGAATGTTTTAAGTTTACTTTAACCAGTTTGTTCAAATTTCTGTGATTAAAAGCTACATTCTTTCAATAAGCTTTCAGATCACCCTTTCCCAAAGTCAATGGGGAAATTTTATTAATTAGTGAAAATGATAATTTAAAATGTAATGGTTCTTAATTAAAATCATTTATTCAGATTTACAAATTCATTTTCTAAATGGAAAATGAATTCAAAAATAATGGATTTGAAAGTCTTATCAGAGGAATGGATCAGAAATCAATTAAGAAAATTTTAACTTGTAATAATTTTAAAAGCTTTAGCCTGAAGGCCACAGAGTCAGAATGGGCAGAAAAATGCAGGAAAGGTATAAATAACCCGGAAAAGTTTCTAAAAAAAGAAGCCATATTTTGTTAAAAAAGAATTGCTACCTGAAGCTACATCACTTTTAATTATAAATTTTGAGTTTTTTCAGCATGGTGTATGGCTAACTTTGGGGATCTGATTGCTGGACCCCAAAGTTCCCATAAAATCATCAAAATGTAGCTGCTAAGTAGAAATTTCTATACCAATCATGAGCTGCCAAAATTTTAATGAAACCAATCCACAAATGCTATTCATCTGAATTAAATGTGCACCTACATTATCTGCTAAACCCAACCAGATTCTGCCATGTAAATTAATGAACAAACCATGGAAGGACTGGTAATATCATCATTTTCTGAACTGCAACTTTCTGGCCTGTTTATGAACTCTATCCTAAATCACATCTTAAGTTAATTACTGTTAAAATTTCTCCTCAATTTATAATATCTTAAATTTGTATAGTAATTCTCTATTCTTATCTCTAGTCTTAAAATTAATATTTTGTTAACTTTTCTTTTCTTATGATGGTGGTTCATTTAACTAACTTTATTATATATTTATTTGAATGATTATTAATATCATTTAATTTCAATTTGATAATAATCTCTTTCATTTAAACTTACATTATGAAAATAATATTGTATTAAATTTTATAGTTTAATTATTTCCCATTATAAAAGCTTTAGACTTGCATATACTGACTGCCAGGGCACCACTAGTCCGAAATTTGGAACTAGACATTTATTTTTAAGGGGTTACAGGATATGCGAATCGAATGCGCTGGACTAGCTCAATCAAGCAAATGAGATCTATGTTTTGTTCAGTGAGTTGGAAAGGTAGCAACAGAAAACAAAATCAACTAAGTAAATGAATAAATAAATAATTTTATTAAAAGTATGATTAAATAAACATAAATCTAAATAATAATCTTTAAAGCACATTTAAAATATGTACTACACGTACATTCGTCAAAATTGAACTAAAATATTCATATGGCTTTGAGAGCGATTTCCTGTGCGTGAAAGAGTGCAAAATACTGGCAGTAGCAGAAGTATTAGTAAGTATACAGTGATCTCACACTAGACAAGGGAGGTTAGCTTCCTGCTTATAACCCATAGTTAGGAAAAGAGATTTATGTTGAAGCAGAAGAAATATGAAGGTAGCTTCCAAAACATTAATAATAATAAAAAGAGTGTTGAAACTTATTACTTTCAATCGATTGACCTCCCTCTGAGTGAGACAGGCTAGGAGCTCACGATCTACCTATTGAGAGGGTTAAAATGATCGTACGTGCCCCTAATAAATGAATTGGAAGCTTGAAGAAATAAAACTAAGAACTATTATATTTCTTAATAGTCTATTATAAATAAAGTTTCACGACATAAGTAGAACTAATAATAAAATGGGTCATGAGCCAGAAGTCAATTCAAATAGTCTGTAATATCCAGACAGCTTTCTATAATAAAAGGGATGTGAGATTATAAATAAACTACTATCTTAATTACTAAGACTTAAATAGAATGGACAGTAATAGGTTTGAAACTAGCACTCGTTAAAAAAAATATCAAGCACACAGAAATCGAATTACATAAGATACAACTTGAAAAACATTTATATTTAAACAAATCTAAGACAACATTATTTAAATTGCAAAAATGTAAGGTACCTTAATAATTTATTTAAATGCTAGTGCACTAGACTTTTTAGGTTAGTCCGTTGCTCTGGTTTCTCTGACGGTAGGCTTGGGCGAGTTGGTTAGTGGTTTTTTGGGAGGCGGTTCTTATGGCATTGTAGGCAGTTAATGGAGACACAGGATGTCCAAACCTGAGCCTGGTGAGAAGCTTAGCACATCATGGTAAAGAAAATATTCTTGCTGTAGGTTTAATGTTCATTCTAGGTAGAATAATTACCAGATCAGCTTTCAAAATATGCAGGAATAGTTTGTGCAAGTATCTCTCAGAGTTGGTGGAAGTGTCCCAGAGTTTGTGCAATTCTCCTCTCAGAGTTGGTGTCTGTCCTCTTTGTGCTGGTGCAAGTATTCTAGCTCATGCAAGTATTGAAAGCCCTTCAAAGATAATCCAATGGCCTGATTCAGCCTGTTATATCTGAATCATATCTCTTAAACCAATTACCAAACTTTTTCTTTTTAATTAAAATTTAAAAATTCTCTATCTAGATAACAATAGTTAGTTATCTAATTAATGAAATAAATTGCCCTTTACAGATCTAGAAATTAACTAATGAAAAATTATTTTCTTTTTGTTTTCTTTTTTTTTTAATTATTCTTATCAATATAAATCCCAAATCTGAAAAGCAATCTATTTGTACACTTTACTTTTACATAAATTTAACAAAAAAGTAATCTTAGTTTTCTTTTTTTTTTTTTTTTCAAAATTAAAATAAAAAAACCAAATATAACTGTGGTATTAAAATATAATTCCCACGCACATACATATATATTTGTATAAGCATTAAAAAAAACTTTTAATCAAGTTTTACAAACGAAATCTTATATAAAAATGTATTTTATTTTCTTCATCTCTATAAAACTATAATTTTTGTAATGGTGTCTTAAACATCCATTACAACTGCCTCTCCGTCATCACAAAAAAAAAAAAAAACTTAGCTGACTTTGCTCTGCCTACCACTAACCAGTTTTCTCTAAGTTTGTTCTCACTTTAAAAAAAAAATCAAATCCATCCGACTACCCTAACGAATACTATTTAAAATCATTTGTAAGTAACATAAATTTTCAGATATATACTGGCGATCTATTAAAATAACTATTTACAACAAAGTAATACAATTACGATAGCCACTATACATTTTATTAAATAAAAACGAACATAATTCAAAATATCAAAATGTAATATTGTTTATCACACACATATATAGTTGTAATTATATAATATTATTTACAAAATTCATTCAGGCTTATCACCTCATCGAAATAAATTTCTATTCTCAACTCATAGTCCAATTACAATCCTTTGTGTGTGTTTTTTTTTTTTTTTTAGCAGTACCTCCGATCAATATCACTTACACTCAGTCAGGCGGTTACTTCTTATGGAGAGTTTGGTCAGTATGATCTAATTTTCTGAACCTGTCTACAGGTTCTCTTGTAACATTGCTAAAATCTACAGCCGTTAAAAATTCCACCATTTCTTCTATCGACTGCCCATTACTACTTAACATCATTTGTTGTATGTCTGGTGGCATATTATGCCGGATAGTTCTTGTGACTTGATCGTCGGACAATGGAAATGCCATTAATGCCTTGAGTCTCACTACTTGTCTATAAAAAAATTGTGTGTATGTTTCACCGCGGACACTGGGATATCCTTCATCGGATATTTTATAGAGTATCCCGTCCTGTCTGGCTTCACTCCAAAATGTTCTTAAAAGGGCATGCCTATATTCCTCAAATGTTCTTGGTTTGGTGAATAAAGTATGCCACCAGTCAGAGGCTGTTTCTCGAAGGTAGTTACTGGCGATTGTAACTTTATCCCTTTCCGGCCAGTCTTGAACACGAAACATGTTAGCTAAGTTTCTAAATGTTTTAATGGGCTTTCTCCCACCTCAGCCTTGAACGTTTCTATTAGGAATTGTTTTTCCAAGAATCTACTGGAGGACCCCTCCTGTCTTTTACTTCCTGACTCTCTATATTCATTTTCTGTTTCATACTGTTTGTCTTCAGTATAGAATGTCCTATGTTTATTCTCTATCCCAGCTAGCCTATATTCGAGTCCTTTTATCATATCACTACACGTTTGTTTCACTTCTGTTTTCAAATTATCCTTACTTTCCTCTATGCCTTGAAACATCTTTTCTAATTTTCTGACAACACCATCAACCCTCAGATCTATTTCTCTCTGAATTCCTCCTTCCTTTAACATCTCCAATTCTACTTGTGTTGTTTTATATATGTCTATCCATTCCTTGCACATCCCTTCTACCTGCACCATCTTTATTTCTAAACTACCTGTCCTAACACTATCTTGCCGTACTTCATCTTTTACTTCTTTCATCTCTTCCTTTACTATTTCAACTTCCTGAATCTCCTTATTCCTATCTTCCTCTATGACTTCTATAGCTGCCTGATTTTTGTCGACTTTCTTCCATATTTCCTGTCTCGTTCCTTTCATTTCTGCTCCCAGCTCCTCCAGTATTGTTTGTTGACTGTTTTATTTCTATATTTTGTTTTGTTATATTTTGTTTCATTTCCAGCAACTCCTGTCATATTTCTTTCATCTCGGCTTGCTGAGTTTGTTTCATTTCCAACAACTCTTGTCGTCTTTCCTTCATCTCAGCTTGCTGATTTTGTTTCATTTCTATTATCAACTTCATCATCATCTTCATCATTGCCTGTGTCTCACTCTCTTCTTTTTCTACTATCTGGGGGTGTTTAAATGAAACTGGGCTCTCTTCCCAACCTGCCTCTCTATCGCTTTCTTCTTTAGCTTCCATTTTCAAAATAAACTTAACTCCATTAAATCTAACTTTTTATTCCAAATTACCAACTGAACTTTTCTTTTAAATCTGTTTATTAAGGTTTTTTTTTTATTTAATCTTCAACATCTAACTTTATTTTATTTTTACAAAGCAAACTTAAACTCTTTACTTTTTTAAAAAAACTTTATGAACGATGAACTAATTAATAAACTTTTTTTGAATATCAAAACATTAAATACGGACAGATCCGAAACTACCTGCATCTTTCCATCAACTTCTATTCTACCACTAACTTTATTTCACCTATTTTCACCTACTGTTTCTGTTTATTTTTCCCAAGAAAACATCTCACATAAAGTTTTAATATCGGCTCCCACGTTTGGTTGCGCCAAAAATTACTATCCTATATACCGGACAAAAGCTTTAGACTCACATATACTGACCGCCAGGGTGCCACTAGTCTGAAATTTGGAACTAGACCCTTATTTTTAAGGGGTTACAGGATATGCGAATCGAATGCGCCGGACTAGCTCAATCAAGCAAATGAGATCTATGTTTTGTTCAGTGAGTTGGAAAGGTAGCAACAGAAAACAAAATCAACTAAGTAAATGAATAAATAAATAATTTTATTAAAAGTATGATTAAATAAACATAAATCTAAATAATAATCTCTTTAAAGCACACTTAAAATATGTACTACATGTACATTCGTCAAAATTGAACTAAAATATTCATATGGCTTTGAGAGCGATTTCCTGTGTGTGAAAGAGTGCAAAATACTGGCAGTAGCAGAAGTATTAGTAAGTATACAGTGATCTCACACCAGACAAGGGAGGTTCGCTTCCTGCTTATAACCCATAGTTAGGAAAAGAGATTTATGTCGAAGCAGAAGAAATACGAAGGTAGCTTCCAAAACATTAATAATAATAAAAAGAGTGTTGAAAGTTATTACTTTCAATCAATTGATCTCCCTCTGAGTGAGACAGGCTAGGAGCTCATGATCTACCTATTGAGAGAGTTAAAACGATCGTATGTGCCCCTAATAAATGAATTGGAAGCTTGAAGAAATAAAACTAAGAACTATTATATTTCTTAATAGTCTATTATAAATAAAGTTTCATGACATAAGTAGAACTAATAATAAAATGGGTCATGAGCCAGAAGTCAATTAAAATAGTCTGTAATATCCAGACAGCTTTCTATAATAAAAGGGATGTGAGATTATAAATAAACTACTATCTTACTTACTAAGACTTAAATAGGATGGACAGTAATAGGTTTGAAACTAGCACTCTTTAAAAAAAAATATCAAGCACACAGAAATCGAATTATATAAGATACAACTTGAAAAACATTTATATTTAAAAAACAAAAGGGAACAAATCTAAGACAACATTATTTAAATTACAAAAATGTAAGGTACCTTAATAATTTATTTAAATGCTAGTGCACTAGACTTCTTAGGTTAGTCCGTTGCTCTGGATTCACTGACGGTAGGCTTGGGTGAGTTGGTTAGTGGTTTCTTTGGAGCCGGTTCTTATGGCCTTGTAGGCAGTTAATGGAGACACAGGATGTCCAAAACTGCCCTGGTGAGAAGCTTAGCACATCATGGTAAAGAAAATATTCTTGCTGTAGGTTTAATGTTCATTCTAGGTAGAATAATTACCAGATCAGCTTTCAGAATATGCAGGAATAGTTTGTGCAAGTATCTCTCAGAGTCGGTGGAAGTGTCCCAGAGTTTGTGAAATTCTTCTCTCAGAGTTGGTGTCTGTCCTCTTTGTGCTGGTGCAAGTATTCTAGCTCATGCAAGTATTGAAAGCCCTTCAAAGATAATCCAATGGCCTGATTCAGCCTGTTATATCTGAATCATATCTCTTAAACCAATTACCAAACTTTTTCTTTTTAATTAAAATTTAAAAATTCTCTATCTAGATAACAATAGTTATCTAATTAACGAAATAAATTGCCCTTTACAGATCTAGATATTAACTAATGAAAAATTCTTTTCTTTTTGTTTTCTTTCTTTTTTAATTATTCTTATCAATATAAATCCCAAATCTGAAAAGCAATCTATTTGTACACTTTACTTTTACATAAATGTAACAAAAAAGTAATCTTAGTTTTCTTTTTGTTTTTTTTCAAAATTAAAATGAAAAAACCCAAATATAACTGTGGTATTAAAATATAATTCCCACGCACATACATATATATTTGTACAAGCATTAAAAAAAACTTTTAATCAAGTTTTACAAACGAAATCTTATATAAAAATGTATTTTATTTTCTTCACCTCTATAAAACTATAATTTTTGTAATGGTGTCTTAAACATCCATTACAATTCAGTTCTATTAATTATAGAGTTGAAGAATTCATTACTCATAATGATTATTAGCTCATTTTATAACCTATGCTCCTGGCTATTTTATTTGAGTTCACAAATTTATTTATTCATATTGATAAAATTAAAATGTTTTTTCTAAAGGTTGATAAAGGAAATAAAATCAATATATTCTAATTTAAATTTTGTATTTTATATTAATATTGGGGGGGGGGGGGTATGATATCTAGAGTATGATTAGTATAATTATATAATTGTGTTTAAGCACTTTTATTCCAAGCAAGTTTCATTTTAATCTGACATGATCAGGCCATTACGTGAAGCATTTCTCATATAATTTGGGTTTTATTAATTAAATACGATGATCATTGAATCATCAATTTCTGAACATTGCTAATGTGAGCCACCTCTTTGCTTTGTAGGCTTGTCATCGGTGATCTTGTTATTTTAAATACATAGGGAAAAAATCACTTCCTCCCTTGCTCATTATTATATTTGGTACACCCAAGGTTTGTGGCTGTGTCACGACCTGGCTTTCCCTGGATTCCATGGATTACTTATAGGGCAGAAAAGACTTGTAAAATACAAGCCACCCTTTTACTTCTTAAATCATCCACAAGCCATTATATTTCATATTTGTTTTTAATGCTCGTAAATCATTAGTACCATTTACTTCTCATTTTCAATAAAGCCCCATTTTCTTCTTATAAATCGTAATGAATTGATTTCATTAAAATCAGACAAGTTTCTATTTATCTATAATTTTAAATAAGTTCTTTGTTAAATATTGAAGTTATGCCCTAAATACTCATCATGCTTTTCATGAATTGATTTAGGGATGTGGGAAAATGAATCTCACATCTTTTTTTTTTTTTTGAAATTAGAATCATAGTTTCTTTCCAAATGAAATACCTTTATTTACCTTTGTCTACTTGTCAGGGCATAAACATATATATTTCTTCCATGCTTGCATATTAATTATTGGCATATGAGCATGACTGTCATTATTTATTGTAAATTGCAATTCACACTCTAAAGACTAGAGGTAATATATCATGCTAATCATAAACATTTATTTTGTTTTGACTTTCTTCATTAGTTATTAATTCTTCTAAATATTAATGTTCACTATCTGCATTGGCAACCCAAACATACATATATAAATTGATCTAGAAATATCCGTAGCCATTTTGTTGTACATTAGCTAGTCAGAACAGGGGTCTCAGAAATCATCATCTGTTGAGTTAGTTCCTTGGTGCATAGTCATGTGCCATCAACATGTGTTATCCATTGATTTGATCTGAGCTCATGAGTTGGGTTCAAATTCAGTTAGATCTTCGATTTAATTCTTTGTTTCAACTGGGTTTGAAGTCCAACTGCAGGTTTAGGTCATGTTGGGATATGGGATCTGTTGACCAGTACAATATATATATATATATATATATGAGGTTTGGTCTCAGACTTTCAAGTTCCGTTCAGCTATCCAATCTATATTATACAACCAAAACACATGTTAAAAAGATAAACAATCTCCATACATATGCATTTCATACTGAACCAGAACTCATAATTTGGTCTAGCTCATCATCACACACACACACACACACATATATATATATATAATTACTGCTTGGTCTATATTAAAAAAGCAAATCTTCAAACTTTAATGGACAGGCTTCAATTTACTCTATCCTGAAACTCTTCAGCCATCAAATTTTCAATAGTATATGGATGGCAGAAGAGTTGGAGAGTGGAATAGATTAAAGCCTGCCCATTAAAGTTTGAAGATTTTCTAATATAGACCTAGCACTGATTATACATATGTGTGGGAGATGATGATCTGGACCAAATGATGAAAATACATATATTGAAGATCATTTTCATGTGTGTGGTCATGTGTATCAGTTAGATGAAATAGATTGGATAGCTGAAGGAAGCTTGAAAGTCTCAGTTCAAATTCTCTATAATTACATCTAAACTCTATGGATATAAAGTATACCTGTATTCAAATATTACTGATTCAGCCTGTATCTTGCCCATCACTCTTTCATGTATTTAAATGGACAAAGTCCTAAACATGTTGGGTAAGAGTGATTTAAAGTCAACATGGTTATGACATTAACATTGGCATTAACAAGGAATTTGAGCATTCCATCATCAGATTTTAATGGTATGGAGAGTTGAAGAGTGGAGTAGATTTAAGGCTGTCCATTAAAGTTTGAAGACTTGCTATCTTAATATAAACCGAGCACTGATTACAGATATGTGTGAGAGATGATGATCTGAACCAACTGATGAGTGCTGGTTCAACATGAAATATATACATTGAAGAACATTCATCATTTTCACATGTGCGCGATCATGTGTATCAGTTGTATGAGATAGAATGGATAGCTGAAGGGAACTTAAAAGTCTGCTTCAAATCCTCTATAATTATATATATATAATAAAAAAAAAGAATATTTTTTTATATATTTTTTTTTGTTTAAATTAATTTGTAATAATAAATAATAGTTCCCAGATTTATTGCATGTAATTTGGAATAGCATTTGTGAAAAAAAGTTGGTTGATAATAGATTTTTTTTTTACTTTTCAATTTTAAAAAAAGCTTTGGGAGAAAGCTTCATTATCAAGGACGTTTTATTCATGTCAACTAACAAATAACTCTGCATAACAGCTTTCAAAAAATTAAGCTGATTAAAATGACATCATTAACTTGTGAATTATTAGCAAAGCTAATGTGAAACCATTCAGTAGCTGAAAATCATGTAACGATGGGGTAAAAATATCTAATTAGTTGCACTAATCAACTGAACCTGGAATTATCTAGTTTCCTACAGATGCCAATTTTAAAAGTGTCTTGTTCTAACAAGAAATAAGGATTAAGGATCTCATATTAGCATTGCCTATCAACTTTCACATGAGTTCTGTCAGCCTATTCGTGATAAACACATAAATCAATCATATCATCATTCTATCCAGAAAATTACTCAAGAAAAATATATCAAATGAAGCCTTAAACTTTAAAAACTGTCTTGCAGATCAACTTTAAAAAGGATTCAAACTTATGTTTGTACTAAAGTGTAAAATCAGAATTCTGATGCTATAGTAAGATAAATTTTTTTTAAAAATAAAAAGCCTTTATAAAAGAAATAATAATATTTTTATAGCAAATATTAAATTTAATATTCTCTAGATAATTTTAGCATTTTGTTTATCCATTAAATATATATTTTTAATTTCTTCTTAATGTAGTTCGAAAGAACACAAAGCAAATGTAATTTCTAATTAATTCTTATGCAATTATTAATACTTAATATAACTCCGATATATTTATTTATTAGTTGATTTATATTTTTTCGATATTTATTTGAATGATTAAAGCAATAGTTAAATATTAACAATTATATGATTGTTTTATAATTAATGTAAACATATCGGAGTTCATAAGTTGAATTCAAACTAATTAAATGAATTTTCTCCGTTATGAATACATACTCGCCTAAATATATATGTATATTTTTATGCACTGTATTCATCTCTAAGTATCATATAAGATGTGTAAATATTGTAAATAAATTTTATTTTATTATATTCCTTTTATTTTAAGTCTAGTTTTCCATTGTTCTCTCTCATTCCAAATCTAGTTCAATATAGCTAGCTGTACACACATACTGTGATGTATTGCCCCAATTTTGTTTTTGAGTTAGTAGTTGGCAAATGAAGGGACTAGCAATTAAAAGCTCAACCTATATATGAATCTCCTGTTAAAGATGGTGGCCTAATCTGCAATATGGCAGATAAATTTTAAATAATTTAATAGCATCTATAGTGTCAAGAGATAGACTCTCTCTGTGCTTAGGCATGTTTGATGGGAATGATGGTCAGAAAATACGGCTGGATACCCAGGCTGACCATCATTAGAATATTAAGTTTAAATATAATATATTGTTATTTCCAACACCCATTAATCTCACGGAAAACTTTCATACATTCTTCATAATAAATTAAAATTGTCTTTTTATTATCTTTTAATCATTTACAGTTTTAAACCAACTACTCTTTAGATTTGATGAAGGATAATTTGGGTGTGTATTGATATAACTGAACTGCTGTAACTTTATTTCAGGTTGTTTTTTTTATATATGAGATTTGTTCTTGTTTTATTTATTCATAAATAATTGTTATACATTGCAATTTCTGGTCACTTGCAATCATTATTTTACTTAGAGCAGTGGTGTTTGATAGATGGACCTTACTACCATATATCATATCCTTTGTTTTTTTGAAAATGTCTTGGCTGATACTATTTGTGACTGTCAGTGCCTCTTATGTTTAGTACCTTTACAATAGTATGCAATAGACAAAAATTCCTACAATACAGCATACTCCCATACTCACATTGCATTTATTTATTCATGAATAATGTAATGTAATCATTCCCACCAACAATCCTCCTCCTGATGGCAGGCCTAGGTCATGAATCTCACTCATGGCCAACATCCTACAAAATGCTGGCTTTGCTATACTTTCCATCCATGGAAAATTAAAGTACTGAGAGGTTTTCAATCAGATCATAGACTTCTCCATTGTCTCCCCTACATTCCTCAAACTTACTAATGCTCAATTAATCTGCAAATTCAAAAGGTGGTCACTCGAGGCAAAATTCCTTGATTTCCTCCTCAAAATCAACCTTCACTCCCTTCCCACCAATCAATTTTTGGTCAACTGTAGGATTTTCACCAAGATCTCCCCCCTATGCCTTCTCTGTAAAACCGACAATGAAACCCTTCAACACTTCCTACTCGAATGTCCCTTTTTGCTTGGAGTGATTCATGCCATCAACTCCTGCCTTTCCTTGCACAAAAACACCATCTTCAATCTCCAAAAATCAATCAAAACAGGGGCCTTTGCAACTATCAGACTTTCAGTTTCCCTCATCTATGCATTTGGCTGCTCCGATGTGCTATTATTTTTGACCAGAGAGTATATTCAGTGAATCAAAAACTATTGGACCTAACTCACTCTCAAAGCCAGAGATACCAAACTATCCCATCTCCACTCCTCACAGATACCTGGGAAATCCTCCAACTTCCACCCCCAGCAGCCTCTGTCACAGAACTCATCCATTTGAATGCTTGCGACCCATTTGGTCTCTGGCTCAATAAGGACCTGTGTCTTGGACTTGCAACCAAAAGATATTCTTGGCCTGGACTACACACCATTTCCACATCCCTTTCTCTGTTTTATGTATCTTGCCCCTCTCACCATATTGCTCCTAAATTTCATTTTACCATGTAATCACTTCTTTGTAAACCCTTTTTTTAACTGTATTTGTCTCTGGGTTTTTTTATGAACAAACTTTCATCACTGAGAAAAAATAATGTAATGTAGTTGTTGTTTTTTTGTATCTTACATTTGCACATATAATGTTTAATTAATTACCTACATTACAGCCTGAAAGTATTTATAATAATCTCTCTTTAAATAGTTTATGAAATGATTTATCATAGTACATCATCTGTAATAATATATAGTTGTGATCATTGATCTATGCCACAAGTTTATCTCTGCTTAAAACAATTAAGAATGTATTATATCATATATTATCTGTGCATAAACTTAATAATAGAATCCATAAGTATCTACTTCTACTAACTTGTTTAAAAATTGATAGAGCAGTGAAATAAACATGTAAGTTTAATAATGGGTAAAATATACTACTATTTCCCATGGATTGCAATCAATTTACACTATTGTGCATGTTGTAAAAATGTCTTAAATAAATTGTAGTATCTCATTATAAATAACATTTGTCATTATTTTGCAATCAATGAGTTAATTATGGTTAAATAAATTATATTTATCCTGTGATGTTGGACTGTGGAAATCCCGTGTAAATTTCCCTTGGTTGATTTGCATGTGAAATGTACATTTTGACAGTTACAGAGGATTGTTTTTATTAAGTTAGCACACCAATGAGGAATCTGGTGTATAAATATGAAACCCTGAGATTGAAAACCCAATTTAAATCATATACCGTTTGAAAAATGCTTGAAAATCATTAATGATGTAAAAATAACAGTAAATAAATTTGTTTTTGTTTGTGGAGAAGAGAGAAAATTTTTAAGTAGTTTAAACTCATTTTTAATTGCATTCAGAAAAATAATTATTGGTTACTAAAATATATTAATCGGTAAAAAAAAAATCTTTAACAAGTTATTGCTAATAATGAGAAAAAAAAGTATATACATATATCAGGATGCATAAAACAAATTATTTTATTTAATAATTAAATTTAATATTGGCAATATATAAATAAATGAATGTAAACATATATACATAACAACCCCTAATGACAAAATTCAAACAAAGAAAAAAAACAAAATTCAAACAAAAAAAAAAACTACATTTCCTCCTAATCAAGCTTAAATTCTATTTAACTTGAAATAAAAATAAATAAATAAATAAATAAAAAATCCAAAATTAAAATATACATATGTGCATACATACAAAAATTAGACTATGCTCACATACAAAAATTAGCTGTGCTCACATTAATATTCATTAAAAACTAAAATACTTATAAATTTTAATCAAAAATTATAGTTAGTGCAAAGTACAATAATTTATAACAATTAATTATTTATCTATATACCAATTAAACACAGATAATAAACATCCATATAACCAATTTTTACATAAAAAATCTCATATAAGAAAGTTTTCACATTAAAAACTCACATATAAAAATCATTTAGGAGACCAGGTAACCCAGAGATGTAATAGTTCTAATGTTTAAATTCAATCCATGTGGTTCTAAGGTCTTGAATTTAAAAATAAAAAACTCCCCTTTTGTTTCCTCTCCCTTGTAGAAGAAAAACCTTCCTGACTACTCTTAAATCATCAAGGGAAAGGAAACAAAAGGAGAGTTTTTTTTTATTTTTAAATTCAAGACCTTAGAACCACATGGATTGAATTTAAACATTGGAACTATTACATCTCTGGGTTACCTGGCCTTCTAAATGATTTTTATATGTGAGTTTTTAATGTGAAAATTTTCTTAATGAGATTTTTTATGTAAAAATTGGTTATATGGATGTTTATTATCTGTGTTTAATTGGTATATAGATAAATAACTAATTGTTATAAATTATTGTACTTTGCACTAACTATAATTTTTGATTAAAATGTATAAGTATTTTAGTTTTTAATGAATATTAATGTGAGCACAGCTATTTTTTTGTAAGTGAGCATAGTCTAATTTTTGTATGTATGCACATATGTATATTTTAATTTTGGATTTTTTATTTATTTATTTATTTATTTTTATTTCAAGTTAAATAGAATTTAAGCTTGATTAGGAGGAAATGTAGTTTTTTTCCTTGTTTGAATTTTGTTTTTTTTCTTTGTTTGAATTTTGTCATTAGGGGTTGTTATGTATATATGATGAATTAATAAAGAATTATGAAAGTTTTCTGTATTCTTATCTAAATCATGTATTTTTCTTAATGTAGTCTATTTTATTGCTAAAACATTATAATTATTGTATTATGTTTATAATATTAAAATTATAATCACTTACAGTTGTTATATTTATAATATTAATAAAATATTGATTTAATTATTAAATTTGGACTTTATATCTATATCCTCAACTGCATTATCAGAATATCTCAGTCATACAAAAATATACTGTTTAAAGTATAAGGATGCAAGCATATTTTTAAAAGTCATTTTATAAAAATTTATGTGTTTGATGTTAAAGTAACATCCATGGTTAAGATTATTTTATTTTATTTGTTTAATTTGGATTATAAGAAATCCTTTAATGTGATATATGGGTATAAACAAATCCCTTTCCTACTCATATCATCACAAATGTCATCCTAGATTGTTGAAAATAAAGTCATTAATAAATATAAAAGTGTCTTATCATTATTACTAATTTAAAATCAAAATTATTTATTATCTTAGTATATTATCTGAAGATTGGATAACATCATACTGCTTACTAGGATACATTTACTTGTAAAGATTAGAACTTGAGATTAAGAATATAAGATTTATGGAATAAAGAATATAATTAGATTTCTTTATTATAAAAAATTTATATAGTAAAAACCTTGAGAGTACTTTTAACAGATGGGATAGAGTATATTTAATGTCAGTAACCTGAGATTGGTGTGACTGTTACCTGGTCAAACTGATTGAGTGCTAGCCATCTCAGATCCACATTTATTCGCTTACAATATTTTCTTGCGAGTAACTAAAATAAAAGTTGATAAATCTTTATTTAATGGCAATTGAGAATTTCTTTCATTTCTCAAGGTTGAAACTTTCAAAATAATAAAATAGTATATTTTATTTGAAAATTGTTATTGTATTTAATAACTTTTAATTAATGTGACTCTTGTCTAATTGATTTAAATAAATCTTATTATCCCACATTATAAATAATTTTGAAATAGACCAACTTTAGCTTGGTGAGAAAATAGAGATATCCTCAAATAAAGAATTAAACATCATTGGAATAATTCCACTAAATAAATAATTTTTTTAGTATATCACAACATCAAGTAAATATAAAATATTTTATGATGATAGTTAAGTTTTGGATGACTTTTTTTTCATTACTATTCACACCTCAATCCCAAGTGATTACTGATTTATCACCATGTGATTTCTATTCACAATAATAATAATAATAATAATAATAATAATAATAATAATAATAATAATAATAATAATAATAATAATAATAATATTATTATTATTATTATTATTATTATTATTATTATTATTATTATTATTATTATGTTAAAATTTAAAATTATTAAATAAAGATACAATTTTAATTTATCAGATATTTCTAAAATAGCAGGTAATTTCAAATGTATCTACTTAGTAACAACACTGATTAGTCTTTATTAAAATAATTGTAAAATCTATTAAAGGATTATTTTTATATATTTTAATGGGATTTGGCAAAATTCCAATCAAAGACTGGTAATAAACATACTGAAGAGATTTATCAGTTTATGAGTCTACTTCCAATATGTGGGCCAAGTGACAGTAATATTTCTTGCTCATCATCATTCATTTAAATACTTACATGTATCATAACTATACCTTTATCACTACATGTAGATTAATACAGGTAAAACTCTCCATACAGTAGTGCCACTCAGAGTAATCAATGGATGCCAGAAGGCTTGTGCATAGAATCCCCATCTAGTGCTTACTCATCCAATATTCCCAGATTAGTTTCTGGCTTGTGAATGAGTAGGCACTAGATGGGGACTTTATGCACAAGCCTTCTGGCATCCATTGATTACTCAGCACTGAGTGGCACTATTGTATGGAGAGTTTTGCCTGTGTTAATAACAGAAATATGCTAGCATAAGAAATAGTGATCATGTGATGTTGAGTGGTACATGTAAATTGTTGAGCAGTGTTTAAAAGATTGAACTCACTGAGCATTTTTCATTTATTTGAACTGGTACAATTAACAAAGATTCATTAAGACACTACTTTACAACTTCTTGGGAAAATGGCCAGAAAATCATAATCAAGTCTTTATTTTTTAGGTAATAATAACCTCATTCAGCACCAAGCAATAGCTTGCTGTCATGTTAAACTCAACTTAAATCTCTTATTGAACTGATGAAATGCAAGTCTGGAAATTAAGATGAAAGCTAAATTTGAAAACGTAATAATTTATTTCATGTATTAACAAAAATAATGCATAAATATATACGTGTGAACACTCTTTCTATTGGTTCTACAAATTTCTAAATACAAATGTAAGACCATCTAGCAAGCATTAATTATTATGGCTTTTAAGAATTTTCAGTAACGTTCATTTTTCAATACTTTAAATTAAATTAGAGATATTATTTTCCCTCCCATACATGCCTTATTAATGTTTTAATTATGAGAACTTCAAAATAAATAAATAAATTTATAAAAAAAAAAAAAACATACTTTTTCACATTTAATTCAAATCAAAATAAATATACAAGTAAATATATATCTTTTAAAGCAAAGAATATAACTAAAACCTAATAATACAATATAATACTAATTATCATGACAAAATAAACATTGATTTATAATTTAATATATTATTATTCTATCACATGTGATATATATATTAAAACCGTCTTATCGAAATTTCTGATTTTGATATTTATATTTTTTTGTTTTAGGAAACTGTACTGTAGCCTGTTTATAGGTTATCATTTTGTTGATCTATTTTTAGATTTCCAATTAATGTTTTCATCTGGTTATTAACAATAGGTTTCATACTTCCGTACAATCATCTTTTTTTTTATACTTAGGCTAGTCGCAAATGGTAAATTCTATATTTTCTTTGCTCATCAATTTAGGCTGGTCCCATTGTATGCTCCTTTTATCACTATCTAATTACAAGTATTATCACTTGGCAGAATTTTAAAGATAATCAGCTGTGTACAAGAAAAAGACATATATTCGATTGATGAGCACCAGTTCATTTAATTTTTATACTAAAAGTGGACTTTGTATCTTTTATTTTTACAGTTCTATATACTAATGCCAAGCTGAACAGATATAAAGAAAAACTATCCACTCATGTTAAGGAAATGTGAACTATTAATGTATTTGGACATTTCATAATTTTTATAATAATGAGAGTATTATTCTCTCACTGGTAAATATAGCTTGCTGTATTTGATTTCACTATAAAAGACTGCTACTAACAATGAGTTATTCAGCTATGCTTTATCTTTCTGTGCAATTATCTGCTTTCAATTCATGCATTTACATTGGGAAACATACTCATTCTGATCTATATTAATTATCTCTACAAGTTTATGACCTTTGTCTAATCTTAAACTATCTACCTCCAAACCTTCCTTACTTCTTATAAGTAATAAATTTTCCAATAAATATTTTTGTTTTTTAACAAACAACTCTTTTTTAAGAATAAATAAATAAGCTAGAGAAAAGAAAAGGCAAAAAAAAAATATTGTCTTTAAAAACTTGAAATGATTTTTTGAAACCAAACCAAATTTTAATGTTATTTTAATAACTTAATAACTTTCTATTTAATATTTAATTTTAATAAATTCAATTTATTTTCATCTAAAATAAGAAACCCTCAGTCCTTTTTATTTTCTCTTTAATGCTATTAGGACTTTTTAAACAAAGAGAAAATAAAATAGCTAAAACAGAATGTATTGACACATGCGAGTATTATGACCTGAATTAAATTTATCTTTCTCTACCTCAGCCAATATACTCTTAGTATTGTCTTGCTTTTAATTTGTAGCTACTTACAAAGGGATACAATATATACAATTTAATGCAAAAATATACATATATATTGTAGCCTTACAGTTATGATTGTAATTATCTAATATAACTCAAAAACTGTAAAAAATTTATTGGCTTTATTTTTATTAATCACTATCATTGGTTAAATAGTAAATAATATAATCAATATCAAGCCCAAAAATCTCTTGGATTAATGCCTAAGATAAAATATTTTATAAAAGATTTTAAAATGAGTTCCCCTGCAGATTTTCAAGTCAACGCCTATATAAAAATATATACATTTGTATTTTTGTCATATTACTATTAGAGAAAAATATCATCAAATTGTATAAAGAAATAAATACATACACAAATAAAACAAATATGTTAATAAAGAAATATAGAATAGAATCTAAATCTGGCATTACAACACAGAATATTGAAAGAGGAGTAATTAAATTTAAGATTACATTTTACTTAAGTGATAGAACAAACAGTTCTTATATTTTGTGTGCATGCATGAGAGTTTGTATATTTTAGATTTAGCAAAATTGATTTAGTTGCTTAATTTAAAATGATATTTATTTAATAATATAACTTATTTACAGGTCAATTTAAAGTTAATCAAAATAAATATCTGGGAACTTTTAATTTTGTAAAATTATTTTATATTGGAACAAAATTAAGTGATTGAAAAGTGTGAAATTAGTATTTTTTTTCCTCTTCATTTTGAATTTTTTCATAAAAATTATTATGTTAATTCAAAACCAGGCAGCATTTATAGTATGCATTTTAAGTAACTTGGAAGTTTGACCAAATTTTCCTGAAAAAATAAGGAAACACCAATTCATAATGGGAATTATGATACCATCCAAACATCAGCTGATCAGCAGTTACAAATACAGTACTTCAAAAAACCATCTGCACAAAATTTTATTGCAAACAAAATCTAAGGTAGTTAAAATTTAAAAATAGTCATTTTGTTACCTTTGTCATCATGGTCAAGTAGACTAACCAGTCTAGGCATTGTGTCTTATCTTGGCAAAAATGTCTTCTCATCAGACCAGGAAAAGAATACATGACAACAAATAAACAAGAAACTATCACTGATTATTATTTCAAGAAAATATCATTAATTGCAGTCAACTTATAATGATAATTTGATAAATGTATTCATGGAATACTGTCTAATGACTTCAATTAAATTTCTGGTCTTTTCATTTTAAAGTAATAGTAAATGGCTGATATATTTATAGAATTACATCTATTAAAGTCAATCAAGTTACTTGTATCCACTGAAATAATAGTGAAACAACTTTTCACTTCAAAAAGTGTGAATATTTTGTCTTAATGTATAAATTATCGGTATAACTTGTGACAATCCATCCTGCACAATGGTGTTGTTGCTAGTCAAAAACAAATAGATATAACATTACCAGGCTGATTTACATTTTAATTTTTTTTTAAATAATGCTTTCACCAGTTTCTTTTCTTTTTGGAGATTTACATTTTTTGTAGATATAAAACATTGAATTTCTTTCAAAATACATTTACTTTTTTTTTTAAAAAAAACATTATTTTTTAAATTACAGTTTTTTAATTACATTATATATTTTAGCACATAGTTCTGGAATGTGCAGTGGGGGTAATCACTGTGTCTGATTAAACCAGCCTTAGGATTTCTAAAATGACGTGCAACCTCAAACATTTGATTTGACTCATAGCTGTTTTTTACAAAATATTATTTAATAGAATGGAATAATTACATTTTTAAATTACATTATACATTTCAGTGCATAGCCCTCAACCACAGCCATTTTAGTAGACTCGTAGCTGTTCTCATGCAAACATGACTTTTCCAATAAATTCTCTGAAATGGTGCTGGAACTTACTCTTTTGAAATTAAATTCACCTTCAAAGATGTGTAGGGAAGTGCGGTGATGGGCTTACAATTGTTACTATGTAACAGTACATCAGGTAAGATGTAAGATCATTACTTCGAATGCACATTAAACGAGTTACAACCAGTTGAATTCTATACACCCTCACATTGTATGGTAGCGATATGTGAAGTATGTGCTATTTGTATAGTGTTGTGAGGCATGTTAGTTGGTTGTGTGCAACACAATCTAGGCCTGCAACAGCTAATATGAACACAACTGTTTTATAGGCTGTAAGTTTGCCAAATAAACAGCATATTTCTGTGCTTTTGCATGGAAACAGTGTTATCGAGCAGGTTGGATTGTCATAAATATGAGTACCAAATTATCTTATCATAAATTATTAAAAGAAAAACATTAAATAATAATTTGCAACTCAAATACATCATCATAAACTTTATTACTTGGTGAAATGCTGAACTTTAATTAAAATCAGTGCAATCAACATGTTTATGAATTGTAACCTATTTGGTTGGCCACATATATATGTACAACCTGGATTATTTAGCAACATAGATTAAATATCTATAAACTCATGGATTAATAAAATATTTCTTATGAAAGAAATGTTGACTGCCAATCGTTTGGATATAAAATTATAATGTCTTTACAAACAAATTAAATTGCTTTGTATAATAAACTACAATTCTCTTCCAATTCTTTAATGGATAATGAATTATAAATGACAAATATTTAATATTACTAATAAATTATGGATTATAAATTCATATATTGAATCTTATAAAAGTCAAATTTATCAACAACTTTTACTATATCATAATAATAAAAGAATAAGAGATTATTTATAAGCAGGAAACAAGTAAAGAAAAAATTATAATTCTTAAAGTAAAGTTTTATATATGTAAATTATTTTTTTTACAACATATATTATTATTCTAAACTTTACATAACAAAACTATTTGAAATTCCTTTATTTTAACAACTTTTACTTTGTTTTTGAAAAAATATGTAGCCATTCTATCAAAAGGTGACTCATACAATGATTTGTTATACAACTATTTCATCAACAACATTTCATTGAAGAGACACGGAGTTTCACTTTGTGCAAAATTGAAGACTAAAATTCAAATCTATAAAAGAAGAACATTTATTGGTTTGTTCAAACAAAGAAGAATAAAGAAGTGAAATCAGATTGCAAACGTGCTACTAAAGTAAGACATTTAATAAGCTTTCATATGGAAGCTCTCACTTAAAAACTACAGATGAGTATTATTTGAGATATATGATAGAAATTGTATTTTCTTTAATTTTTCAGAAATCTTTCAGCGCTTTATTTACTGTTTTTTATATTATTATTTTTAAATAATACAAAGTAGATTTTTGAAAATAGGTATTCTGAGTAAATCAATTCCCAGCAATACTATTTTAGTAACAATTACATTCATAAGGTCAGTTTGCTTGAATTCATTTAATTAAACCATGTTAAATTATGCAGATCTGACAACATATAATAAATATACACAAATAGTTCTAGTATAAATATGTCATCTGTCTACACCCAGAAGTGCATTGAAAGAAAAGACTAAGACAAAAATTTCTAGAATTGATTTATATGAAAGCAAAAGAAGTAATATTAGTATGAATCATAATAAGAGCTATACCCCAACTAATAAAACCGTAGAAGAATTCTTAGCACTGTCTGGTGAATCCCATCTGAAAACTTACGTAAGATATATCTACAATAGATGACATTTATTCTCCATATGTTATAACCCAGTATAATTAATCAAATTTAATTTTATCTACAACTGCATACAAAAACAAAACATACCAACGTATTTCATCTTACTTTTATAACTGAACTGATTTTCATTTGCAATTAGTGAAAAATAATTTGTAAAAGATCATGTTACTAAAAAAAGTAATTGAGTGGTTTTTGCTTTAGAATTCATAAGAAGTTTACGTAATGGAAGTTACAATCCATGAGTCCTGATTTCCAGAGTCTACCATCTATCATTGCACTAAGTCATGCAGGGCATCATAGTACTGATTTTATTACTTTATTTCAAAAAGTAGATAAAATATAATTTTATGGATTTATACATTTAAAAAAAAAATGTGATTAAAAATAATTATTAACCCTCTACAAGGATAAATTCTCTCTAACAGTTGGAAGAAGATACTACTCACAGGATTGTCAATTTCCAAGTGGTAAAAGCTTGAGCAGATTTTCATTTGGTTTCAACTTCTAGCGAATACATCCATTTAGTGCCTAATATTGCATATTTAAGTCATGTGAACTGAATACATAAAAAAAAATCCTAAAGAAAATTGAAATCTGGAAGAATTTTATATTTTTTCTAGAACAGATTAGAATTCAGGCATATACTATTTTCCAACATTTCCAATTTTAACTAATTAACGAAAGTTGTTAATTCCATTTTCAGTATCCTTGATCTTAAATTCCTGAATCAATGCTCAAAATTACAGCTTCAGAATTTAATAGATGTAACCAATCAAGCAAGTTTTTAAACAAAAATAAAATTCAATTTATTCCATATCTAAAGCATGGCCTATTTTATATGTAGTTTAATTCTTGTCTACATGAAAGGATTCACTTTTATTCATTTTTAAAATTCATAAAGGTCAAAAAAGTAAATATTGCATTTTCCCAACAACTTAAACTAAAATGGAATCATAAAAAATGTTTGTTTTAATTAATTCAGATTCAAGTACAGGTCACAGATATGATAAATAGATAACTACCAGTAAATCAAGCTTATTATCCTGAATACTATGTGTGAATATGCAAAAGCATATAGTCTTTCATGAAAATTAGAACTAGGGTATATGTAAATGAAACTAAATTTATAACTGGGTTGTAATGGGTCTTACACTTGTTTTTAAAACTTAATAGATCTAGGACAGTTAGTTTTTGCATTGGCTGAATAAGATAAAGGAGTTCTTAAATGTTTATTAACAGTATTTGGTTTATTATCAAGACTGAAAATTATAATGTTAGAAAAACACTGTACTTATTACATATGTGTACACACCACATGAATGTGTTCACAGATTGCAAATATAAAAAACCATGTTTAGTGGGTTCATCCATGTAACATTTTAGTTTAAAAATTCCATCATTTTAATTTGATCACACAAGCCCTCAATTGAGAAAAGAAAACTATACAATTGTAGAGGTATTGTAGACAGAGGCACTGAAAATTTTACAACTGAAAAATAGGTGTATACAATTGAAAAATAATAATAAATAAATACAAATTCAGGAAAATTTGTTTTTAAAATTTTTTTTCCAAATAGGAGGAAGTTTACATGTGTCATTGCGTTTGCTGATACAATTTGGTCTTTTTAGTATCTCAATAGTTTCTCTGATCTTACATTGGTATAGCTTTTCACATCTGGATAGTATACTGGTTTTAGAAAAATCAATGTTGTGTTCTGAATCCATAGCATGGATCAAGGGTGCTGCTGATGATGAATGTTGTTTGACTGCATTAGCAGGTTCATCCCTTCTATCATTGATGTGGCAATTGCTCATACCTACATAAAAAGACAATTTTTATTATAACCATTTGGTAACAATACATTGTTTATATGACGTATTTTTATTTGAAATTTTTTTAAAAAAAAAAACAAATTTTCCTAAATTTTTATTTATTTATTATTATTTTTCAATTTTATACACCTATTTTTCAGTTGTGGAATTTCCAGTGATCTTCCACAACTATTTTTATTAACACTATTGGCAGTGTCTCTACAATTATATAGTTTTCATTTCCCAGTTGAGGGTTTGTGTGGTCAAATTGAAACATTGGAATTTTTAAACTAAAATCTTACATAGATAAAACCTTAAATCACATTATATATATTTATAATAATACAAATTATAAGAAATAAAAGCTAACTGAATTATTATATGAAAATTATATCAACACATCTCTCATGCATAAACAAATTGATAGAATATCAGCAATCTGTTGCAAGGCAATATTACAGTTAGACAGTAAATGGAATCCTAAGTGAAGTGTTGTTTTGAAAACAGGTTGCTGATATAATACTGGTTTCCTAAGCATAAGAACAGAACTGTAATGATTGATTGATATATATATATATATATATATATATATATACAAGTAGGTGAGTTGCAATATTAATTAATAACTAATTATTTAATTTTAAATGGAGTTAAACATACATAGAAAAATTAAGAATAACTTATCAATAATCATAAAACATCCACTTACGCTCGCATGCAATCAATGACAGTGTGATGAATAAGTTTAATGACTTCATTTGCAGGAGGATATATACTTATATCTGGTATGGCCAGAATAGAATCAACTTCAAACAAAGGTTTATTACCAGTAAGCAAATCATTAAACATTTGAAAGTTAGATACAAGCATCTTAAATAAAAGCAAAAAGTGTTAATTTAAAAATAATATTGTTCTCATACTACAAGTTAATATGTATATTAGTATATATATATTGTAATAATATAGAAAAAATGGGGTAAATTATGAGATGGGAAACCATCATCATTCCCAAATAAACGAAATTTAAATTTAAATATAAAAGAAATAAGCATGAGAGATCAGCACAGAACTAATTATAAGTTTACCAGCATTACACAAAATCAATAATCGTTCATCATCAATGGCATGATCAACAATAAAAATAAATCAACAGTCCATATTGTGACTGGATTTGAAATGTGTTTACTATAGACCAGGCTAATCACTTAGCTCTTGCCAGATTGTGGCAGATGGATGCACAAACTTAAGTGCTAATCCAGAAAAATATAACAATTAAAAAATAATGCTGGGATACTAAATCATGCAGATTATCATCAATACTACGGCCACTTAACACCATTAATGTATTGGCAACTATAAACTTGAATTTCTAAATAAATAATTAAAATAAAATGTAGTGCATGGACTTTAAAGGGTATACCTTTTGTGACATATAGCATCATCATCATCTGGATGTCCATAACCCTAAACATAACCCCCTTTTATATAATAGAATGTTATGCATGAATAAAACTCAGAAAGCAAAAGATCTATAATTGTTACTCTGATCAAAAGATATAATACAAACATATAATATTCTAAAACTTTTCAGATTAAATAAAGTCATGGAATAACTTTAACAACGAAATATAAATTTATTAATTAAAAACAATAAAATGAAATTAAGATCTGCTAAATAGGCTACAAATATTAATGTAGCATTTTTATTTTGATTAATACAATAAGCTATGACATTGTGATTTACAAATACCTCATAATCAGTTTACATAAAACACACCTATATATAAGCTCTCAGATATTCTGTATAATGATTTAAAAATTAACATGGTCAAATTTTGATTGACTTATCAATCACTTCTTTTTTAGTAATACATAAATGCAGACGTATGTGTGTATGTAAATAATATTTATAGTATAAATCAAAGTTATTAATTTATTATTTATAATGGTAAAAAAGGTTTTTCTTTTTTCTTTTTTTTTAAATATATATATATTACTTCTTTGACGGTCCATAAAAGTTTTTTTTTTTTTTTAGTTACTCTTAATTAATTATGAACATTTTAAAAAATACTTCAGCAAGTTTTTTTTTTGTTTTCCAATCTAGAAAGATTTGTGAAGTTTACTTTTTTTTAAATTTCAAAATAAAACATTTATAAATCAATCCTTTGGTTTTAGATTTATAATTCAAGCAAAAATTATTTACTTGTTTTACTTTTAAATTAGAGATTTCAACAATTGTAATTTTCACTAAAAAGTTTCACTTTTAATAAATAAAACTGGAATAGTTATTTATTAATTCTAGTTTTAGTTGAATAATTTAGTCAAAAATTATTTATCTTTAAAACCAGCTGATATCTGTAAGTACTTTATATATATATATATATATATATGATGCAGTACCTTTGTCTGCGATTCTTTCTATATTGATAAAACTGTACAAACATGGTTCTCTTGGTAAATTGGTCCTTACAAAAAATCATAGACTGGCTTATTGTCATCTTCAGAAAAAATATAATCCAGTAACTGTTGGTTATACATACATTCAGTTCCATTTAGTCTAGAAATTGATAAACTTCAAGATACTAGCTAATGAACAATATATATGGGCTAATGGCCCACAGAATCTGGTCCTGATCTCCATGTGATAAAGACTATCACTGTCAACTAGGAGTGGCTGGATACACTGTCTCATGTCTTCAGTTATAACATCATAGTCATCATCTGTTATAATCTGTAAAAACTGTAAAACTCTTCTCTAATCTTTTTTCCAACCTTTTTATAGTTAGGATGGAATTAAAAAACAATAATTAGAAGCAAGTTTTCTTTATTTTGATTGAAAAAAGTTAATGGCTCTTTTTTAATTCACCTTAATCCTTTCAAAAACAACTTGGAAGGATTTTTATCAAAATATGTTTTATAAGCTTTAATTTTTTTAAAAAACTTATTCAATCAAAATAGTGAAATTTTATAATTACCAGTATATCTAATGTAATATAAAAACATGTTTGTTTTAATTTCAAAATCATAATTAATACAATATTAATTACACATTTTAAAATGTTTAATTTAATAAAAAAGTTTTAATTCAAAATTATTTAATCCTTAACTATTATTCCAGTGTAATATAGAAAATATCTACAAAACAATTTTTGTCTGTGTTTATTTCTACTTTTCCTTTCAAGTTTATATATATATCTGTATAAGCACTACTATGTTGTTGTATGCTACAAGGCATATAACTATTCCAATTATAATGGTCAGAATGAATTGGAGTTTTACTGTATCTGTACTACAGAGTGCCACTAGGCTACTTGAACCTAGAAAATTTATAGAGTAGGCAGATATGCACTGCTAAGATCTAACTTTACATATATATGGTTTTATTCAGACCATCAGCCCAATGCCACTATCTCAGTGAGATGCAGAGATTTATAAAATAATTCTTATCTAAAAATATTTTCAATATTAAAAAAATAATAGAAGCCACTGCCAGTAATAACACACACAAATATTTATCTAAACATATATAAGATTTAAAATTATTTTAGTATCACTTTTACTCTAAAATTTAACTTACATTTTAACTTGGATTTTAGAATTTAATTTATGTTTTAACTTTTATAAGTTCGCACTGATGAGTTTTATATTTATTAGAGTGTCGAGTTATGAATGGACTACATAGATTGCATTTGAAAAGAAAATATTCTATCCCTTATTTAACCTTAGGCCAAAAGTTTGCAGTCAAACCAATGCCAATCCATCTGATATATCGTTGTATTCAATGCAGCATGAATATGACAGCACCAATACCATACTGTCAGGAATGTACATCTGAACAGCATGGTTATAGGAGACATTGTCTCTTGTCCAGACAGGAATACTACATCTGTCTGATGAGAAGAGCAATAAAAAAACTCCATAGGAAGGGATTATGTTTTCCATCTTACTATCCCATTCCATAGGCAAAAAGGAGGTGTGCAGTGTATAATGCGATCTTGCATGTAGCAGACCTCATACTACATTTACTAATTACACCAATATATCCAATCCATTGACCCAATTTAACTATGAAACAAATAACCTAAGATTACCCTCCCTTAAACTAACATAACTTTAGGAATCTATGCAGCCATTCATGCCTGACTTACATTTAACATTTATTAAGTTTATTTTAAAAGAAAAAAAAATCATAATAAAAACTTAAAAGAGCAGAAAAAATAAATTAATGAAAATGATTTAACAAACAAATAATACATTCAATAAAAATAATTAATAAATAATTTAGTTTGGTCAGATAGGAAATACTATTGCTATAATTTAAATACTGGAAAAATTTTATATTTAATGTTCATGAATTTTCTAAAGTTCTTACGGTTTTAAAAGGTCCATATTTTATAGTTGCTTGTAATTTTGAATGTGAATTCCCATGAAGTCATGAGGAGATTGGTGTGCACTTAGCCAGTGGTCTTTTATTGTAGCTGGTATTTAATTGCTGGGCCCAGATGTCCTATAGTCCACAATATGAGAAAACAATGTTTAATTTTTTTAAAACAACTAAAGGAATTAAAAGTGTGTCTTTCAATCCCTTTTCCTCCAACTCTCTCCAACTTAACACATCTCTTTCCTTAGATTGTAGACTTTTGGATCCAGTGGACATTACGTCGTGACAATAATGATCTTTTTGTTGAGGTTCGTTTCCTGGGGATTTCTTTTATTGGCTATTAGTATCTATTGTTTTTTCTCCTATCTGACCATTACTTCTACATTTTGGAATGCCCAAGGGCTAGTTTACTTTTACTAATTAAAATAATCATTTCTATTTTAATACAAATAGAATTAATTAAATTATTGTACAATGTTTTTTATCTTAAATCTTTCAAGTCTTTTTCTTAATATTTAGTTTTAAAACTTTTTCTTTTTTTTTTAATAAAGTTTTCTTTTAATAATTTTTCATCTGTGCGATTTTATATATTAGAGTTTAGATGATTTTTAATTTTCAATTTTTAATTATTAAAAAAGAAGTTTTTATTTGCTAACTTTTTTTTAATGTCTAAATTTTAAAATAAATAATGTAACGGCATGTGTGCCCATTACACAATACATATATATATATAATTTTTAAAATCAATCAACATTTAGACAATCTCAATATCAATAATAATCAACAATCTCAATCAGCGGTCCAATATATTTATAAAGACACTAAAGATTCCAACTTGACCACAGATTACCTGTTTAAGAAGATTTATTTAAGCTTCTTTGTATCAATAATTTGTCTCTATGGTCAAGTTATAATCTTTAGTGTCTATATAAATATATTGGACCATACATAAAAGTGGGATTCCATCTTTACTGTTAAAAGTAGATTGCCTTGACAACAGACTGAGATTGTTGATTGTTATTGATATTGTAATTGCCTATGTTTTGAGTGTTTGTAATGATTACTTATAAAAACCTATTTAACCTTAATATGTATTACACTTATTATTTAAGTAATACATTGAGTGCAATTTGAAAACCATAATTGCAGTTTAAATGTTGCAATTGACTATTTATTAGTTTGTATTTAGAACACATTATATCTATGTATTTAAAGAGGTTCATTTAAGCTTCTTTATATCAATAATTTGTCTCTGTGGTCAAGTTGCAATAATGTCTATATAAATATATTGGACCATAAATAAAAGTGATATTCCACCTTTATTGTTAAAATGAGGTGGCCTTGACAATAATTTGAGATTATTGACTGTTATTAATATTAGGATTGTCTATGTCTTGACTGATATTAATGATAATTTATAAAAACCCATTTAATCTTGAGCATTATTACACATTGTGTATATATATATATTGTACCAAAGTACATTGATATTTAATTAATCTTATAAAACTCGCCTTTTAAAAATATAAAAATTTGAAAGAATAAAATGTAAAACTAAAGAGCAGGGGGGGAGGGATTTATTATTAAATAAAAATAAACTGTAAATGCTTTTAAAAATGATGAGATTTTTTTTTGTTTAAAAAAGAAGAAATAAGTCTTATAATAAAAATGATTTAATATTGTTTTGATTAATTTATAATAAAATAATAAAGAAAATTTGTTTTATCTTATAATAAAACAATTAAATATGTGTGTGTGTGTGTGAAAGTTTTAAAGAAAAATAAAAGCAAAAAGCTGATAATTTCATGAGACAAGAGACGCTTCTGTTAATAAAGTTTTTCCATTGTTTAAAACAGTATAAATATCTCAACATTTTGCTATTCGGGACTCTCTCTATTTTTAAAAAAAAAAAAAAAATTCTTAAAGCAATAAATATAACAGTTATTTAAAGTGTTATATTTCCAAACATGTTGCACTATTAAATTGTCGCAGTGTGCAGTCAGCTGGACCATCTCTATGCATTTAAGATCTGCAATTAGTTCAGAAGGAAACCATGTTCAAATAAACTAAATGAGTAGCGGAGTGTGTGTACACTAAACCAGCCATGAAAGTCATACCGTATTACAGGATTCCAGGAGGAGTCGTTAGCCAGTTGTAAATGATTTTAAAGTAATTCCATTGTGCTGTGTAAGTCATATTGAACTTATAAAATCCTAGGTAATTATTGACTTTAATATCCTCTCATTCCTGATTTTTCTTTAAAAAATAAAAAATAAACTGTATTAAATAAACTTTAAACTTTATGAATTAATCTTTAAGAAAATAAAACTTTAAACTTCATGAGATAATATTTTGGAATAATAATAATAAATGATATCAGCTTCTATAATGAATAATATTTAAAGACATTGCATGCATGTATGTGTGAGTTTAAAACTAATGTAACATGTATATTTATTTATTGAGTTAATGTATTAAAATGTTTATTTCAATTTAAAAAGAAAGTGTGCATGTTTTAATTATAAGATAAAACAATTGATTTATTTTAAATAAAAAGAAAATACTTAAACTATTTTTTCTTAAAATATTTATGTTTATTTTTAATACATGCAGGTAAGTATAATAATATATTTTAATAAAGTGGGGAGGGAAAAAATCTAACCATTGATAATAAATAATTGATTTTAAAATTAAAAGGATAAAAAAATTATAAAATTATTTTAAAATAAGGATTTGTTGGTTTAAAGACATAAATGTTTGTTGTGTTCAGTACAATATTATTTATTATTTATTTGTAAAAATTGAAGTATTAGAGTGGACATTTTTTCGTTTAGCTAGGACAGTTCGTTTAATTATCATACTATTTTTTTTAAATAGTAGTAGTAGCTTTGGGCGGTGTATTTGGCATACAAGTTTTTTCTCTTAGAGGGTGATTAGAAACCGATTGAGCTAGCAGGGATCTCAGGTACCAAATTGGACTGATCAGATGTACATGTTAATTACACTGTAATTAGCTGGTGCCTAGAGGGTTTTCTTCTTTAAAAAACATAAAGTGTTTATTTGGTCAGTGTTTGTTTGATAGTCGAGTGTGGGCATTGTTGGTAGTTTACTACTGATAATAGTTTACACTTTATCTGAGAACTAAATACCTTCAAAGACTGGGTAATTCAGTAAGGCAAAGCAAAGAAAAGTAGTAGTTGATATTTTTAGTAATTGTTTTTGTTTTCGTCGTGTTGGTATTAGTTGAGGTGTTTTAAAGGGAAGGTGGGCAGTTCATGTGGTGTGCCAACGTGGCCTGAAACTAGACATTTCAAGTGGAAGAACTGACGTAAGTTGTAGTTTGGAGGGGCATTCCGTGCATTAATATAGGTAGTTGGACATTTATTAGGTGCATTAACGTGGCCTGAGATTAGTTGTTTTAAGTAATAGGACCATAGTTTGATGGTCATTTGGCACATAAACATAGGACCAATGTAAATGGTAGTTGGATGTTTATGTGGTGCATTAAAGGGGCCTGAAACTAGTCATTGCAAATAGTAGGATGAACATAAGCTGTATTAGGACATTCATTCAACACATCAATGTGGCCTGAAATTGGTTGTTCAAATAGTAGGAACAATGCAAGTTGTAGTTGGGTGTTGTATTAATGGGGCCTGGGAATAGTAGTAGCAAATGATAGGACCAATATAAGCAGTAGTTGGACATTCATTTGGCGCATTGACATGGCCTGAAACTGGTTAGAAGAAACAACTTGAGCTATAGTTAGTCATTTTAGATGGTGGGTCAAAGTTGGCCATTGATAATATAGGGGATATTTGTTGAAAGAGAAGTTTAGAAAATGTGTTGATAGGGTATTTGTTTTTTTAGAACCGGGTAGTTTTGGTGTAATTATTAAAGGTGATTTTCATGTGACATTATAACATGGAAGCGTAATCCTTAAGATAGAAAAGAAAATAATAAGGGGCACTCCGAATAAATGAAGATAGATGAACAAGAGGCATAAAATTAAAACTTAGAGGGTGAGGGTTGATTGTACATATGTTTTGACATTTAAAATGTTTTGGGTTGTTTTTTTTTTTTTTGGTTGAAATAATGCTAGATAGATCAGTAATAGAATAATAGAAAGAGTTTTTTGATCAATTTTAATAAAAATATCAAGGGGTGGAAATTGTAATAAATAATTATAAATACATGTGTACAGTTAAACAAACTTTAATTAAATAAAACTATATAATGTCTATAAATTTAAATTTTGAAACTAAAATTCTCAGAATGATATTTTAGTTTCAGAGGAGAGTCGGAGATAATATACCAAAGTACATTGATATTTAATGAATCTTATAAATCTCGCCTTTTAAAAATATAAAAATTTGAAAGAATAAAATGTAAAACTAAAGAGCAGGGGAGGGGGGGATTTATTATTAAATAAAAATAAACCATAAATGCTTTTAAAAATGATGAGATTTTTTTTGTTTAAAAAAGAAGAAAAAAGTCTTATAATAAAAATGATTTAATATTGTTTTGATTAATTTATAATAAAATAATAAAGAAAATTCGTTTTATCTTATAATAAAACAATTAAATAATGTGCATGTGTGTATGGAAGTTTTAAAGAAAAATAGAAGCAAAAAGCTGATAATTTCATGAGACAAGAGTCGCTACTGTTAATAAAGTTTTTCCATTGCTTAAAACAGTATAAATATCTCAACATTTTGCTATTCGGACTCTCTATTTTTAAAAAAAAAAAAAAAAATTCTTAAAACAATAAATATAACAGTTATTTAAACTGTTATATTTCCAAACATGTTGCTCTGTTAAATCATCATGGTGTGCAGTCATCTGGACCTTCTCTATGCATTTAAGATCTGCAATTCGTTCGGAAGGAAACCATGTTCAAATAAACTAAATGAGTAGCAGAGTGTGTGTACACTAAACCAGCCACGAAAGTCATACCGTATTACAGGATCCAAGGAGGAGTCGTTAGCCAGTCATAAATGATTTTAAAGTAATTCCATTGTGCTGTGTACATCATATTGAACTTATAAAATCCTAGGTAATTATTGACTTTAATATCCTTTCATTCCTGATTTTCCTTTAAAAAATAAAAGATAAACTGTATTAAATAAACTTTAAACTTTATGAAATAATCTTTAAGAAAATAAAACTTTAAACTTCATGAGATAATATTTTGGAATAATAATAATAAACGATATAAGCTTCTATAATGAATAATATTTAAAGACATTGCATGCATGTATGTGTGAGTTTAAAACTAATGTAACGTGTATATTTATTTATTGAGTTGATGTATTAAAATGCTTATTTCAATTTAAAAAGAAAGTGTGCGTGTTTTAATTACAAGATAAAATGATTGATTTATTTTAAATAAAAACAAAATACTTAAACTATTTTTTCTTAAAATATTTATGTTTATTTTTAATACATGCAGGTAAGTATAATAATATATTTAAATAAAGTGGGAAGAGAAAAAAATCTAACCATTGATAATAAATAATTGATTTTAAAATTAAAAGGATAAGGAAATTATAATATTATTTTAAAATAAGGATTTGTTGGTTTAAAGATGTAAATGTTTGCTGCATTCAGTACAATATTATTTATTATTTATTTTTAAAAATTGAAGTATTAGAGTGGACATTTTTTTGTTTAGCTACGATGGTTCGTTTAATTATTGTAGTATTTTTTTTAAGTAGTAGTAGTAGCAGTAGCTTTGGGCAGTGTATTTGACATACAAGTTTTTTTCTCTTAGAGGGTGATTAGAAACCGATTGGGCTAGCGGGGATTTCAGGTACCAAATTGGGCTGATCAGATGTACATGTTAATTACACTGTAATTAGTTAGTACCTAAAGGATTTTCTTCTTTAAAAAAATAAAGTGTTTATTTGGTCAGTGTTTGTTTGGTAATTGAGTGTGGATATTGTTGGTGGTTTACTACTGATAATAGTTTACACTTTACCTGAGAACTAAACACCTTCAAAGACTGGGTAATTCAGTAAGGCAAAGCAAAGGAAAGTAGTAGTTGATATTTTTAGTAATTGTTTTTGTTTTCATCATGTTGGTATTAGTTGAGATGTTTTAAAGGGAAGGTGGATGATTCAATATATATATGTGTGTGTGATAATATTATTATTCAATGTCTGTATTATTAAAGCAATGTACGTAATTATATAACTGAATATTTGTAAATATTTGTAAATAATTAAAAATGTTGGCTACAGTTATAATCATATATATAATGTTATTAGAGATTTTAACACAAAATATAAGAATAAAAATTTTAATAATAATATTGATTCTCCTGTTAGTAAAAAATATGGACATCAATGCCATATATTTCAAATGATCAAATAAGTTTTATAAAGAAAATTTATAAAGGTATATGTGATATTGCATTTTACACACCTCCTACATTAAACAAATTAATAAATAATTCCAAAGATAAAACCTCATTTATAAATAAAAATTGTGTCATTTATAAATGAATATGTAGGTGTGGCAGTGGATATATAGGTGAATCTAGATGTATGTTGGAAAAAAGAAATAATGAACACTTGTTATTATTAAAACGAGTTCAGAAAATCGAAACAAAATTGCATAGTAGATAATGATATTTCAGCATCTGTTTTTGCAACCATAATAAATCATGTATTTATGGTTTTGACTTTAATTTTAACAATGTAAAAATATTGCAAATTGAACAAAATAATAAAAGAAAAATAAAGGAAGCTATGCTAATATAAAAATATAAACAAGACTTAATTAACAGGCAAGCAGCAAATGTTAAGATCATGGTATTGTGGGAAAGTTAACATTTCAAAGCTTTAGTTGACAAAGATTATTGGGATAATCGAAAGCGCTCCTAAGTGGATAAAATTTTTAATTATTTAGTTACTGTATTTACAAATATTCAGTTTTATATATATATATATATAGTGCCCGTATATTTAACACTGTGGGTTAGATATATGTTTTAAAGCATTAAAAAAAATCTTTATGTAAGATTATAAGTAAATTTCTTTATTTATTCTATTATTAAAAAAGTCTTAAGTTATATGTTTCAATATTATGAGTTAAAATAATTCAGTTAGCCTATTTAGTTAGCAGTTATTTAAAAAATTGTTCTATATTGTTTAATAGCTGCTTGAAAATATAAAAATTAATATTTCAAATAAAGAAGAGTTAATCTACAGCTTAATATGTTTCAAATAGATGTAATAGATAAAGTAATATATAAACTAATGCAATACATAATATGCTGTCTGAAATGGTTAATTAACTTTGTTAGGACTTTTAATTGTTAATTTTTAAAATAAATAGTTTTAAAATAATAGTTATGATTTATTAAATATCAATTTAAATGAAGGTATTTAAAACCAGAGTTTAAGGGTAGTAAGTATCACTAGTTGAGATTAGTGTTAATTTTAAATTAGTTTTAAATATTAGTCAGTAACTAATTTATTTTCATTGCATTAAAAATGGTTATATTTAATGCGCATGTGTGTAAGAATGTGTTATGCATGCAGATGAAATATTTAAAGTTGAAAAAATTTATTAAAAGTAATTGTATTTTTTAAATTGGTACAGTCAATTAGCTTTTAATTATTAAAAAAATAAGCTTTAAATAATACAAAGGAAAGAATGGAAAAGAGGTATGTAAACCAAAAGAATGTTCAATTTAAAAATAAATAATTTTATTAGTATTAAATAAATAATTTATTGTAGTAATTAAGCTGTAATTAAAAAGTTCATTTTCTATCAAGATAATCACATGACTTAATTCATCTGGATTGATAGAATTCAAGATCAGATCAATTAACAAGAAAAAATACAGTAGTAATTTAAATATTATAATTAATATTGGAATATTGGTTAAAATACTGGAATGCAGTAAAAATCTGCTACATGGGTGTGTAGAAGATAAACACACACTAATATAAAATAGATACACTTAAAATATATTTACACTTCACTTCAAATCCTTACTTCAAATTTTAACTTTATGTTAGTTTTAAAGTAAAATATTTGGGTTTCATTTAACTATGTTTTAAGACAATGTTAAAATTTAAGTTTTATTTTTTATCATCTTCATGGCAGAGTAAAGAACTAGTAAGTCATCCATGTAGTATTTTATCTGTAAGCATATGTTCAACTGATTTATCAAGCAATTTAAAAAGATGCTAAAAATTCTAATGTATTTAGAAGTCATACCAGGAAAAGTATGCCATTTCCTTTTTTGCAAATATTAGCTAAATTCTGAACTTTTGCTATAAGACTATCTCCAGCAAGTTAATATTAATTATTGTTCCCAAAATAGTCAATATAATTACATTACACTAAAATATAGTATGGAAAACTTTTTTAAAAGTATTAAGTCAATAAAAAAGCAGGGACAATTATTTAAAATTGTCTTATAAAATTATCATAAAAGACAGGTTTATGAAAAACAACCTGTTAATTATTATAAGGAAAAGACTATATCCAAATTGTTTCCATGCTTAACATTATAAAATAGTTTTTCATCTTGAGTTTACTTATTCATTTATTTATTTAAATATTTTTTTAATTGCTGATTGATTCAAACTTGTTGTTTTATACTTAGAAAAGAAATAAATATAACTTAAGTTAACAGCAGTTGACTTATAATAATAAAACTTCATAAAGAGCAATTTTAAATAAAATAATTATCATTCTGTTTGTTGATTCTCTGAAGTTCATTGTCATTGAAAATATGTTTTAGAAGAAATTATTTGCTATTACAATTATTTGCCATCAATTCCTGTTATTTTACATTTGTGAAATTTCACTTCAAACTTTTTCTCAAAACATTTCTGCGTATATACATGTCCACTCTATTTTAATTAAGGACTGTGTATGTGTGCCTATATTACTTCAAAAAAGAACAAAATGACTGAAAAGAAATAGTTTTCCTTATAAAATGAAATAAACTTTTAATATCTTGAAAAGAGTATTATAGTTATCATATATATACATTATATTCAGAATTATTATAGCTACAGATTATATATTATATTAAGATTATTATTAATTATTATATTATAAACATGTTTGTACGAACAGCATTCACAATATGGAATGGGTAAGATATACAGTAGAATGTTTTATTTATGGGTTAATTGTATTATTACAGAGTTTTCTGAATGATTATTTAAAATTATATAAATCATTGTACCCAGAGGTATAAAAATCTTTTGTATATTTATGAAATGTATTTATGAATGAAAGTAGCATAAATACCAGTATGTGTATTAGAATTTTAAATAGTTTATAAATAAAGTATTATCACCATTATGCAATAATAGTTTTGTTGTTATACATATAATCTTAAAGTGAGTAAATGGTCAAGCATTGTTGGCCTAGTGGTTAGCATAGCTGCCTTCCAAGCAGCTGGCCCAGATTCACTTCCTGGTCAATGCATTTGACATATAAAAAAAAAAAGTGAGTGAATAAATTATATGACTTTTGTATGTGCATGTGAGATGAAAAATTATTCATATATTTATTATAATTATTAGTTCCATATCATTTATTATTAATAATATCGTTTTAAGGCAATTTTAAGTGAATATTATAATACTTTTATATATATTTAGCCCCTCATTGAAAAAGAGTGTGGCCCATTCATTCACCATCACTACCTGCACATAAAACCAGGTGCTTTTCATATTTTTGCCAGTCCATATTTTCTTTATTCACTATGCTTAGAATTTCAATATTAGAGTATATTTTGGTGTATATCACCAGGCATGTTCAGTTTTACAATTCATTATTAGTTACAGTATAATTTGTTAACTTAAAATATATTATCAGTGTCCAGCATAATTATTCCTTGCCCCAACATTGGTACTGTTAATGTTATAAGTGTCTTACATTGCATATTAACATTTATTAAGCATCTCTACACTAATTTTTCATACCATTTTTGATTAAGAAATGTGTATAATATCTCCTAGTAGCCTGGATAAAAGCATATAGGTATATTGTTTTACTTTATGAGTAGTGGTTGGAAATAAAGATCGTATTTGATGAATAAGAGAACTATTGAGTAGTGAATATAACTTATATAATAAAATTGTAGAAAGGGTTTTAAGAAAGGTACACTAATGTACAAAGTTAGTAATATTTGTAAATGTAGTTAATATATTAGGTTAAAAGGAATAATAATTATTATTGTAAATGAACATTTTTATTATTAATCAAATAGGTTTTTGTTTCATTGCCATTATGATATCATTGCATTAGCACTTTTATTTATAAGAAAATCTACATTAATAAAGTTTGTATTAATAAACATTTTTTAAGAATATATTTCAATGATCACATAGTGTTTAAACATTCACTTTGCTTAATAATTATTTAATTATTCTACCTGCATTTTTAGAAGATAAATGTTATATTATTTACTTCATTTCAAATGCTCTTGTTGTGTAGTTGGTAGGATAAAAGATGACCTTACTGCGTTCTACATTATTTGATATTGCTTATTCGAATTTGCAGCAAAAAATATTTCTGTATTTTGTGATCAGTAAAAGCAAAATAGTTATATTTAAAAAATTGTAAAGTATTTAGAAATGTTTTTTCAAGTTACCAATTATAAATTACTTAAGTGTTTGAGTACTCTGTTATTATGTAATTTCATTTCTACTTTTTTAAAAATACTATGATGCCAAAATAAATTAAAAGAAGTATCAAATATTCCAAGTCTATCTTAAATGATGACCATAAATATTTTTTTTATTAAGAAGTTAAAGCATTACCATTAACATTTTGTTTCAAGTGCATTTCATTCTGAATTTGAACTGTGAGACCAAAATATTTCAAACTTGTCAAAGAACTTATATTTGAGATCAATATATTTTAAATTTGCAAAAGAATCTATATTTGAAATAAAGATATTTTAAAATATAAGACAAGATATTTAAAATTGAAAAGAATCTATATTTGAGATAGATATATTTTAAAAATTAAGATAAAATATTTTGAATTACAAAAACCTTGTATTTTAATATTTTTTTTTTTTTATTTAAAAAAACTATATTTACATTTGATTCAGTACATACATCGTAACAATCATTACTTTAAAAAATAAATTAAGTTCAAATGTATCAAGTAAATTACATTATCTCCACCTTTCATTTAATCAGTGTTCTGTAAGTGCATTCAGCTCCACATTTCACACCTTGTAGGAACATAACCACCCCATACCAATAAAAACGTTTTTCTTGGCCAAAATTTCAAACCTTTATAAAACATGTCATCCCATTCTTTTTCCATTTTTTTTTTCCAATATATCTTCTTGTTATCAAAGATGAGAGCACACCTAGATATCCATATTGCTCTCATTACATGCACAATAACTATGGCATTATGAGGCTTGAATAAAACAATGTTTTCTTTAAATAAGAGTCTTAGATTCACAATAGGTTTATGAAAGACCATAGATCTCAAATCACTAAAGGCTGTACATTCCTCCATCAGGTGAAGAAAGGTCTCGTCGGATCTGTTACAGCATTTGCATAGAATATCCAGGCCCATTTTCAGCCTTTGGTTTAAAAAAGTGGTGGTTGGCAAAATTCCATTTATCAATCTGAAAATAAATTTCATAACAGACTGTGATGTACAAATAGATTGGAAATTTTTTAGAATTTTTTTTAATGAGGCATTGAGCCAGGAGTTTTCATTAGAAAGCTCTCTATTTTTTAGCTCTTTATATTTTAAATTATCTAAGGTCTCTAAGTTTAGATCATCCTGGATATCCCTGTATGCAATCATCATATCATCAAAACAAGACACTCCGTCCGACCCCAGGTTAGAATCTACATTAATATTCTGTGTTAGCGGCCTGAGCGAATTATCGTCAATGATCCTTAAATAAGCTCTTGCCTTAATGAAGCTCACCAATGACTTAGGGTCAATTAAATTGAGACCCCCTTCTCCAATCGGTAGCTGCATTATTTTAGTAGGTATCAGGCTATACTTCTTACCCCAAATATATCTTTTTGCCAATTGAATGATCTTAAGACTAGTGGCATTAAAGATTTTCATCCATGGTCCATAGTAAGAGAGCACACCAACAGCAATAGCGTTAAAAACCTTTGCTCTGGTTGTTTCATACAATTTAAATGGGGAAAAGGCATTTATTTTAGTTTCGATGATTTTTACAACCAGTTTGTTCAAATGGGCACTCATTTTAGTTTTAGACAGATAGAGAGGCAACCCTAGAAAGGAGGAAGGCGTGCCCAAGAAGTCACATGGGATTCTCTTGGCAGTGGCCAATTGGAAGAGCAGACGACTTGGAAGACTGAATACATGAGCCTGTAGAGATCTGAAATTTATTTAAAATGTTAAAGATTCTATGCACACTGGCCACATTCTCGAATATAATAATAACATCATCGACAAAGGCAGTGACATGAACAAAGGCACCAAGCTGCGGTAAGAAAATCCCATTGGTTGAGGCTTCTATTTCCTTAATCATTGGATCCAGATAAACGGCAAAGAGGAGGGCTGCCAGAGGAGACCCCTGTGGGATCCCCCTTGATGGAACAAAGAAATTAGAACGCCTTGCAAAGTTTTTAAGCGCTATTCTCCCGTTGGTCACATAATTGTTGATTGCTGTAATTAGACTCTCCTCACCCTCCACAAGTGGTGCCAATGAATTAGACAGAAATGACCAATCAACCACATCAAATGCAGATTTAAAGTCTATCTGTATTGCAAAGAATTGAGTTAACTTATTACACCTGGCATATCTGATTGCATCCTGGATCTTCATAATTGCATCAGTTGCTCTCTTACCTTTAATAGCGTAATGAGCCACTGAAATTCTATTTTTTATTCTATTATGCAATTTCTTCAATATAATTCTAGCAAATATTTTTGAGTCAATGTCCTCAATAGTAATATTTCTCAGGTCATTTACATATGGGATGTGTATATTCCTATTCTTTTTTATACAAAAAATTATTCTGTTATTAATCATTGGCCAATCTATTGGTTGTGCACACAACTGATTGTAATATTTTGCAAGCACTTCAATTATCAAGTAAGATATTGATTTATAAATTCTGGCAGGTATAGAATCATGAGCAGTAACTGTGTGATTTGATAGTCTAGTTATTTCCTCACTAATATCCAGATGTGAGATATACTGCTGATCCTTGGCCACCATCATCCTTGGCCAATGGTCTGAATTCCTTTCATCATTTCCCATAGTGTTTTGCAGATTTTTATATATGTGCTGATCCACATGCAGCCCTGACAAAACCTCTCCATTCTCAGTTTTGACACATGTGATACCTCTAGACTGAGGCACGTACACCTTGGCATAGTTCAATGTTGGTTTTATGATGCAGGCAATATTAGGGAGTATCTTTCGCAATCTTATAGCATATATTTCTTCCTGCATTTTCTCATAGATGTCATTATATTCTTCCTGCAGGGAGTTGATCAATGAGCGATTATTAGATAGAGTAGTTAAAGAATGCAAGGTTTTAGCAATGTCATTTAAGCAGGATTTCATTTGGTTTTGAGATAAATCCAGTTCCATTCCAGAAGAACAGACATCAGATATAAGTTTTTTCAATCTAATCCAAGCCACAAATGGAGACAAGGCTGTTTGCTTAGTGAAGTAACAAGAAGCTACAATTAAATTCGATCTCTGATCACAGGTCAAATTTAATGAATTACTAATATTTTTTTTATGCTAAACTGGTAGCTACATTCTGGATCCCCATCATAGAGCCTTACCACCAACTTTACACGCAGGTGATCAGAGAAAGCAACAATTGAAGTATCAATTTCAACATCTTTTATCTTAGATCTCGAAATGAAAAACAAATCAATCAGTGATGAGTAACGACTATTAAAAAAGGTAAAGGCATTTGCTCCATATTTACTTTGACATGGCAGCACATCAATATCCTGCAACTTATTTTTTAGCTGAACTGGAATGTCCTGAAACGTGACATTAAAATCCCCTCCAATTATTACTATTCCTGGACGCAGAGTCAAGTGGAACTGCATCTCTTTAATAACTTTGGGCACCTCCCTTCCTCTATTTGTCGAATAAATTGCTACAACATAGTGCATCTGTTCTTGCATTTGAAAAGAGATTACTATGTGATTGATCTGCATACTTATGATCCGCACCTTATAAATTTTAGACTTTATATTAATTAGAATGGCAACACCTTGTGCCGGTCTAATGTTCTGCTTGTACAATAATAGACCTTTCCGTTTAATTTGATCGATAAACTGTTCAGGTGTGTTTACATTTATCTTTGTTTCTGTTAGAATAGCAATATCAAATTTTTGTGAAGCAAGATAATCAGTAAGCTTTAGTACCTTGTCATGGCTGTTGATGCCTCTAACATTAATGGTGACTATATTTAATGACTTATACATAGTGCGGATCCAAAGATTTCATTGCCTTATACTACTATAGCCACTTTCATGACCACAATCATTCATATTAACACCAGTCTCATTATGGTATAGATTTACTATTTCCAGTTCCATTTCATTTTGGTTTAGTTTCTCTGTTTCAAGTTCTGACTCAGTTAAAGATGGGTGCCTTCCAGGGACATTTGACAGAAAATGTTCTATTTGCTTATTTTTTTTCTTTACTTCAGTTTTCTCTATATCAGTTATTTCAACATGCTTATTATTATCATTATTAATTATGTTGTTTTCCGTTTTCTCTATATCATTTACCTCAACGTATGTTTCTTCATTTTCCATAATTGCTGAGCTTTCATCAACTAGGCACTGCCTCTGTATTTGAGCAGGTGCAGCATTATCCGGTTCGAGATCATCGATAATTTCCTGCTCGTATATGAGTTCTTCATCAGGACTATTATTTACAACATTAGCCCAAGATTTTAATGGAGCTATGTTACAGTAGTGATTTAGACGATTGAATTTATTACATTTGACACATGGCCCAGCATCACACAGAGCTGCAATGTGACCAATACGATTACATCTAAAACAAGCGGGTGGCCTACCTTTAATAATAATGGAGATTGGCATATGATCTTTAAAAATTTTATGTGGGATCTGTTCCCTTGAAATGCCCTTGTTCATTTTCAACACAATTGACCATGAATTTGAGGGGATTTGAAATGCAGTTCCGGGTGTTAATAATCTTTCCATTTTATTAACTTCGGCATACGATGCCATTTCCGACTTAAAAAACTCAACATCAAAATTAGGCGGAGTATGCAAAACTTTTCCGTAAACTAGGGGTTCGGTTCTTTCGAGACGTAATATATTTTCTTATTTTGAATTTTTTTTTATCGTTGCCTCCGCTTTTTCTTTTTGATCGGTGGTAAAATACTCAATAGAAACAAAACCCCTTGCAGCAAAGAAAGCTGTATGTTTAACGGTATTTAATAAACTATTTTGATCAAGAACCTTAAGGTATTCGTTTATATCAGGTTTATCAAGAACATGTTCACCGCTGGACTCATTAGATTGCATAATTAAACTAAAAATGGACGTACATGCCGACATACAACTAGTAAATATCCTTTTCCAGTAAGAGTTTAAGCGAATGAAGGCCCTTGATGGGGGTTGACAAGAAACGTTATCCGCAAGCATATTATCACTAAAATCTAGATAACTTGTATCCTGTTTATCTGCATTTTCCCCCACATGTAAAGATAAATCCTCTTCCTTTGTGTCCTGGTTTTTTTCCTTGAATGCACTAATATTATTTTCTTTATCCAGTTTTCTTTTTTTATTGCGTAGCTCAAAACTTTTTACTTCGGTCGTAACGTTATTACTAATGGCAACAGAATTCTCACATGTATTACCTCCATCTTTAGATATTATAGTTTCATCACCTTTCAAACCTTTATTTATCACCTTGTTCTTTTTTGATGACTTCTTCGTCATATTAAAAATGCACAACAATTACCAACCTGGACAACTTCAGGGAAGAAACGAAAGCAAACAGGCGGACGCCATTACTTACCGGAAGTTGATATAATTTTATTTGGCTGTGGTATTGTCTACAAGAGGACTCAATCTGGTGTTCTAAAAATCCATGTTATATGTACCTGTTTATGCAATCTTTGATTGCTAACCAATGTCTCTTTATTTGGGTTGCCATATATAAATATTGTAACCTGGAAAAGCAGTGGTCTGATAAGTTGAAGAGCAGCAGAGAATGCAAATCTAATCATGGATAAGTTTCATCAAAACATTTAATTTTAAAATACTCTCAAAATCTCAGGTTATTTTATGCTGTAATATGATTAATAACAACAATAATAATAACTTATCTTAAAATAATCTTGGTAGGTTACTATCATGAGTTTGAAACATCTTTTCTCTGGGTGTATATTATAGACTTAAATGACTTTATTCTTGGAATTTTGTGCTTTAATTAAAAATGAAGAACTGAGGATATCAATATTGAAATTATTATCAGTTTATCATATGAAATATTCTTTAAAAGCATTGTAATTGTATTCATGTATAAAATAAAATTATTTAGGTAGTATGTAAATGCACCCAAGTCTATAATTTTAAATATAACTAGTTGAAATAATGCAGCTTGTAATAATGACACATTTTATGCTACCAATAACATTATAAGATATACATAAAATAAATAGAAATTAATAATGCCTATGCCTCATCATAATGAGATGACATGGATAATCAAACCAAATTAATAAGAATAATATGTGACCATTGAGATGTACTTTTTTATAATGGTGAATAATAAAACTTTACTATTATGAGATTTTCTGGTTAATGAATGTAATAGTAATGACAAGAAAAATAGAAGTTATTTTAATAAAAACAAAACATTTATTTATAATATAAATAAAAATAACATTTATTACAATAAAATATATTAATTTAATTTAACAAAATGAAATGGTATTTCATAACTTTTCCCTAACTATGCAAATATTAGAAAGGTACAAGTGAGTGGAATTCATATAAATAAAAAGTTGGGAAAACAGTATTATAATTTATTCTAAGTGCTAGGAATGCTAAATAAGAAAAGCTTCAGTGTAGACATATCTTATAACTTGAGCTAAATACTTTCAATATTTTGATTATGATATCATATTCATAGGAAGATGTGGGTATAAATAGAATGTAAATTTATGTAAATTTATCCAAATAAATTAGATAGCTCACTTTTTAGAGAGGGGAAACAGGATTTCTTTTTATTTATGAAGTTCAAGTTATTGGTAATGTTTATCATACAGTGTCCAGATTAATTATTCAAATTAATGTAAAATATTAAATGTAGACAATATAGGTTTATGCCTCAAAAAATTGCCATTGTGATAAAGAAGTAAATTTTTACATGGATATACAAAATGTTTTTACTCAAACTAAACAACATTTTAAAATTGTCATGGGAAACTTTAATGCTCTAGAATTAGTAAATAAATAAAAGATGAAAGTGCTGTAAATTTGATTATGAGAGTAGAAATGAGGAAAGACATAGACTTGTGGAGTACTGTACATTATGAATTTTGAGAAAAATTGTAATTGGAAATGGATGCATTTAAATAAAGGTACAGCAGAATTGGATTATATTTTGTCTAAATAAAAATATGTATTTCAAGACTGTAAATTTCTTATCAGATTCACATAGAAAGTGGTTTTCAATTAGTGAAATGCAACATATGTGTTATTGAAAAACTAGAGAGATAGAAACTATTAAAATTGATAATGTTAAGAGTTGATATTTTTAATTTTTAGAAACATTCCAATGAATTTAAATTAAAACTACAGCATTTTAAAATATTAACAGGCATTGAGAAAGATTTAAATTTGATTGAAGTCAATAAAAATATGACTGATATTCTATTATCAACTTTAAGATAGCTGGTATAAAAAAGCAAGAATTTACCAGTTAATTTTCTATTGAGACAAGTCAATAGATAAAGAAAAGAATAGATATGAATATAAGCAAATACAATTGTGAGCTAGCAAAGAAAATTACAAAATGAAGTAAAAGTCTCAAAAGTATAAAACAAAATATTGGTATTGGAAAGACAATTATTTCTGCATTAAAAAGAAAAGTTCTATAAAGAATTATATAATAATAAAGAACAAGAAAATAAAATATCCTCTATAGTTTAATACATTTTCTGAACTGTTCAACATTTTAAATGAAGAAGGGAAAGCATGCTATAGGTAAAGAAAAAAAATTGGCAAAGGGAACCTCATAGATAAATATATAAAATTTCTACTGACCGTTACCTTTGGCAGGAAGTCACAGTTAGCTACAGCGTTACCTTAAAATTCAATACTCAAGAATCTAAGTGTCCAGGTTCGATGCCTATGTTACTAATATTACTGATCAGGCAAGCAACACCTGAAGAAAAGAGAAAAATAATACCTCTCAAAACATTGTGCACAAATACTAACCTGTATGCTATTACAGTTAACTGAATGTATTTGAAATGTTTAAATAAAGTTAATTTTTTCTAAAAACATGCAATACTCATATTATGTAAATAGTCCAATATATAATACAACTAAAACACCATCATCACAAACCTTCAGAAAAACATAGTATATATCGAATATCTAAATGATAAAGCTATATTAGATGATTGGAAAATGCAGTAGTAATATTGCCATTTAAGAAAGGTGATAAAGAAGATATTAAAAATTCCAGACCAATTTGTCCTTTATCAGATCTATACAATCTATATCAAGATAATTACAATACATTAATAATATAACCAACTTAAAGAATAAGCTAGATTTAAAAGTGAATATCACATCCAAATATTGAGAAAAGGTTTAGATAAGAACAATAAATATAAGTTACCATTATTTCAATTTGTAGATTATGAAAAGATATTTGATTTCATAACCAATTTCTATAATGGATCATCAATATATAGACTGGAATAACATATTCTGAAGACAGTAGTGATTAGATCACATTATGGTACTAAGAAAATTAACATCAAGAAAAATGAACAGTAGGGAGATTTTGTATCTCCAAAATATTTTACAACAAGTATTTTGTGAATTAAAATGTGAAACTAAAGGAGTAAAAATAAATGAAGATCATGTATTTAGAACATATGCTTGATTAGGAAAAAACAAAAATATTGAATAGAAACCAAAAGCATAAAAAAAAATGTAAAGCTACTGCTCAAATGGCAATGGCAGACAATCCCAGAGATCAACCTAAAGTGATAAGTCAATATTTAAAAACCCTTCATTAACCACATCTTCACAAAGAATCCTTATAGAAAACTATATAAAATTTTTACTAATTATTGCCTTTGATATTATGATTTAATTGATTTAAGTATTGACTTATATTTAATATTCACAAATCTAAAGGGTCTACATTCAATTCTCTTTTTAATACTATCACTGGTCAGGCCAGTAACATCCAAAGAAGAAAGAAGAAGAATACCAATAAAAGTGTTGTGTTATATATTAATCTGTATGTTATAGTAATCACTTGAATGTATTTGAAAATTTTAAACAATTTGAATTTGTAAAACAATATTAGATGATGGAAATAGTTCAATAAATAATTATATCTACAATACCATCATCACAAACTTTCAAAGAAACATTACATTTATTTATACTGATTTTTTCAAAAATATTGCCTTCATCAAACAACTACTATATAATTTTAATAGTGATATTAGCGATTAAGACAATGCACATGCGCTTTAAAGATAAATCATAAATGAATACTCTTAATTTTTCCAGACACAAGATATAGTATTTTAGAAAGAATGGGATGAATCCACCCATTCTTTCAACCCAAACGTTTATGTATGGGCAAATAATATCTCATTATATAAGTTTAAAAAAATAATATAGCAATCATACCAAATAAATTCCTTTTTTTTATTTTAAAAGAAAGTATGTTTTCTTAAAGATGTGTGATAAAAACCATTACCTCTTTAAAGATATGGTTTTAATATAAATAAAAAATTCTCCTTAAAAGGTGAAATTATTTCCACAAAAGACTGCCTGAACTATTCACTGCTCAAACATTTCATAATTTCTGCGAAATATATTTTAATTATTATATTTCATATACAAATAATCGCCTTTTCTAAAGCTGATAAATTACTTTCAAAATGAATTCTTCTCAGATCATTGCGTCTTTTACGATTTTGAGTTTTAATAAATATTAAATATATTTTTAACAATCGATTATATATCTCGGCTTATATTAATATCTGTATACTGAATTTTACCTTTTCCAATCTAGTAATTCTTAAGTGGGTTTGAATTTTTTATGATCTTTTCTTAAGATCTTATTAGTAATAGCTATATTTGAAAATAATAATAAAGATGTTGCCACTGATGATGATAGTCATATTAATATTAAAATATTATTTTAAACCAGGTTGAAGAAAGCAACCCTAAACTGCTCTTATGTAATACACTAAAAATTTGATATAATGTCATTTACATAATTATCAGATGTTGGCACCATTTTGATAATAATTAGTAATAACTCTAAAATTATTAGTTAATTTTAAACTCTAAGCTCCTATTAAAAATAAATTTATCAATAACTTAGTTAATCTCATTTTCAAACATAAAGATTCTGCTTCTAATATGTTTTAAACAAAAATTAAATATTGGAAAGCTCATTATATAATCAGTAATTCCAATCCTCTTGAAATACCCATTTCTTTCCTTACTATCTCAAATAAATCCATTATCCAAAGATTCAGGTTTTGGTACTTGAAGCCTAAATAACTAGATTTTTGAATAAAAATCAATCTAAAGATTCTACCTACCAATGCTTTTCTGCTGAGAAAATTACATTTGCTAATATTGGTGCTATTTGTCATTTATATCGTAGGAAGGATGAAACACTGGAACACATTGTCTATCAGTATATTTCCCTACCGATATATCGTGAACTTATTTCAGTAATTACACATAATCCAAACTCTTCTTTAAAGACCTTAATAGAAAATATTCAGAAATGGTTGTTTCCAGTTATAAGACTAACAATTCACATCTTATTAATTCTGGTTTATTAAATGTCACTTTGTATTTAATTCCACATCACATAAACTGAAATCCCTTTTTCTAAATAAGTTGGTTAAAATTAAACAAGAAATCAAGCATTGGCTCCAGTAGATTTAGTATCAGTAACTTGTAGTTTGATCCAATTATCAACACCACTGTAAAATATGGATCTTATTCTTATTATGCTTTACTTGATTTTCTTTTTTTGTGCGAGTTTATATGTTATTATAAATTAACAACTTGCTACTGATATTTTCGCATTATTATGTAAAAATTATTGACATATATGTATAATGCTTGCCTTTAATTATTATAGTTTTATTTTATAATACAGCTATTGTAAATTCTTTATTCTTATGCAAAAATGAAAAATTTGTAATTTTCATTACACAGTATGTAAAACTAAATATATGTATTTATGTTACCAAATAGAAGTTATTTAAAACTAGTGATGGTGATGGTGGTGGTGGCAGTGGTAGCAGCAACAGCAGCAGTAATACTAGCAGTTTTTTGTTATCATCATCATCATCATCATCATCATCATCATCATCATCATTATTATTATTATTATTATTATTATTATTATTATTATTATTATTATTATTATTATTATTATTATTATTATTATTATTATTATTATTATTATTATTATTATTATTATTATTATTATTATTATTATTATTATTATTATTATTATTATTATTATTATTATTATTATTATTATTATTATTATTATTATTATTATTATTATTATTATTATTATTATTATTATTATTATTATTATTATTATTATTATTATTATTATTATTATTATTATTATTATTATTATTATTATTATATATAACATGAAAATAAATATGAAAAAATGTTGTGTTGTATCCTATAGAAGAAACTTTACATATTTTAATATAAATTATTACAAAGTTAACAAAAAAATTATAAAAATAATTTCACAAAGATCTTGGAATAAATTTTGACCACAATAATTCATACAGCACACATTACAAAGAAATATAAAAAAATAGTTATAAAACTATAGGCAAAATATTGAGAAATGGTAAAAACTTTTCTATAGAAACAAAAATTATATTATTTAAAGATCTAGTATTGCTTGTGTTACACTTTGAATCAGAAATATTGAATATAAACAAAGTAACAATGATAAACATGCTACAGAAAATATATAATTTTATTAAATATATAAATACAAATCAGAAGTATTACCTTTCACTTGTAAAATAGAGACAACTAAAAGATCTAATATTATTATATAATATTATACATGAAAACTTATGTTTATTAAATTGTATAACTAAAATTAAATTAAAGAATTAATAAGAAACATAAGGTGTCATGGGAAATTAGAAATATCAACTACTAAAACTTTATATTTAGAATACTCTACATTGCAATGAATAAGTATACAATTCTATTGACAATAAATTAGAATTGACATTTTATACCGATAAAAATAAATTTTATACCGTCTGTCACTTTAGCTTTACTATTTAAATATATATTTATTATATTTAAATTATCTGCCTATAAATGGTTTGAATATTTAAAACTGTATGGAAGATATAAATAAATAAATAAAATAAAATAATAATAATTATGTTTAATTTTTAAGATACATTTATTTTTTTAGTTTACATGGTTTATTTTATTTATTAGATATTTACTAATTAAGAAGTAAAATGTTCGGTCTTACCATTATTTGAACATGTGGCTTTTCTTAAATGGATCATAATGAAAGGGGAATGCCACAATAGAGAATTCAGAAGGTCTTTCTATATATCTATTGAAATTAGATAGCAGTTACTAAATAAAGAATTGTATTTAGAGATTTAAGCCATAAAAGGGAATGGACTTGACCTAGAAATGTACTATTATCCCCAAATATCTTGGGATTTATTTATTTATATATAGAAAATATAATTTCCTTATATAGTTAAACTCAAACTTTAACGACCAAATATATAAACTTCTCAAATGTAAGTGATATATTCAACAAAATTTAAGCAAATTTAATGCTTACCTAAAGCAATCCGTTTTCTTTTTATTTATTCACAACATATCCATGCTATTTCATAAATGATTCTTTTGATTCCCATACTTATTTATTATCTTCAGGGTTTTAAAAATAATTGCTATTGATTTAGTTTAATCTCTTTACATCTGGTTATATATCATAGTAAAGTCAACAAAATTATAAAAATCCAGAGAGGATTTTTTTTGTTGTTGTTGAAAATTATTATGTTTAATCTTTTTTTGTTCTGATTTTACAAAAAAATATATTTGATTTAATTTATTAAATCTGACTTTGTATTTTTTTTAGTTTAGATTATAAAACCAAGTTGATGTATAGTTTGTCTTGCATATATTAGAATCCTGAAATATTGCTATAGTGTGGATAATGTGTGGGAGAGATGTGATATTGTTATAAAGTATCTAGTTTAGCCCAATTGCTGAACTGATAATTTCATGGTAATATCAAAATACATGAACACTTCATATACATATAAAGAATATTTTCTTAGATTACGGATGAATATGCGAATATCATGAATTGTTTATTTAAATTATAACAAACATTTCTTACATAATTTTAATTGCCATTATTTTGGGCTAGACTCAAACTCAGCCACTGTGAGTGAATGAAACCTTTAATTAGATTAAGTGCCAATTAAATGTAATAAATTGTTCACTTTGCCTTCTTGCTGAATCACTCTGTACACCTCATCATCATCATTGTATATAATACTGATGCATAAACACCTCATCAGAATAACAAATGAAATTAGTTTAATCTTCCATGAGCTATCATTATAAAGATATACTCTCTCTTTATTTGACCAAAACCTTAAAGAAGTCATATTTACTCATAGAACCTTAGATTTTATTAAGATCTGATTTTCTGACAAATTCTGAGATTAAGAGTAAAGTTCAAAAATCGGATTTAAAAACCTGAAGCTCTAGAAGTCAATGATATTGCTTTATTCTTAAAGATTTTCTGATATCGAAAATGGGTATATGCTTTTATATTAACAGTTTTTACCTAATTTCTATTCTTATTACATATATTTTAATGCTGTGAATAATATATCTATATTATAACATCTTTAATAATAATGTCTAACATAATTTACAATATTCATAAAACTCTATACTGTTTATTAATCAATCTATAAATTATCATTTGCTAATAACAATAAATATTTAATCAAATATATTTTAATCACTTTTGTATTGCTATTATAGCTTCAGATATTTTTTAGTATCAAAAATAAAAGATTAACTCACTGTTCGCACAGCTTCAAAAAGATTTTTTTCCCAGTAATTATAGTACTGATGCATAATAGATGACTTTCCAGTATTAGTCTTAGAAACTAAACCTTCAACTTTCATCAACATTGGAGAAAAAGATTTGTAATGATGATGAAGCCGATCAATATCAGCTAAACGTTCTTGCTCTAAATATTCAAAATATGTCTGCAAATATTAAAAAAATAAAAATCAGTGACTGAAATAAATTATATATACTGGAAATATTTTATTTCCTGATTACTATTAATTTAAAGAGGTGTATAATTTTTGTATTTATATATACAAATCACATCGCACAATTCTCATGTTTAAGTATATCAATAGAATATTAGCAATCTCATTCTAGTATTGTCTTGACAAGAAAATGCTAATATTTGATTACATTTGATAACTGGTTAACAGTTGGCATATATATATATATATATATATATATATATATATATATATATATATATATATATATATATATATATATATATATATATATATATTGTAACACTCACAGCTGAGTTTACAGGCATGGCTTTTATGTGCCTTTTTTTCTTATTATGTATTATATATTGAGGTGATATATATATAAAAATAAATTTTAAAGTAATTAAAAATGATAATAATAATTGTAAAAGATAAAACGTATTATATTTTTTATTTTAAAATAAAGAATTATTATTTTTTAAAAAGAGCACTGCTATGGGAACCTTTTGACGCTTCTTTAATCGTCTGTGTATAAAAAGGTGAGAATTATTGTTTCTTCTTCATCATGTCATATTCTGGAGAGAGCTGTCCATAAAAATTGTAATAATTATTTAACTAATATATGTAAGGCTATAACCTTAAGACTTTGCACCTAGATGCAACAGTAGGAACTCTACAAATATTAACACAAGATTAATTTTAAAAGACAAGAGTGGAAATATTATGCAGTCTTTGGGATAAAACTTCAGAATGCCTTCCCTGATTTTTCCAGTGGTGTCACTGAATATGGAATGGAAAGAAAGAAGTGCCTTAGAGTTAACTGTGATTTTGCCGGTCTATCATTTACGATCTAAAACTGAAGCTAAAAATATATGACATTGCTAATATAAGAAACTTTCCTCTAATGATCTATAAAAGAGAAATGTTCTTCTATGAATCAAGTTGTAAATCCACTTATTTCAAAGCTCTACATGTCTGGAAAACCCACATAGAAAATCTACAATGAAATAAATCTCAAGAAGTTAAAATGTAAATATTGCTAGCAGATGTTTAAAGTTGATGATTATCTACATTCATGGAGAATGAAATATATATCCACTTTCACAAAGACAGATATATGTGTCTACATTCACAAAAATATCAAGATAATTAACTAGCTTTTTCTCAATGAATTATAAATCCACAAAGATTTTTCCTTTCACATGTGCTCTTCGTATAATTTTAAATACAGTATAAATATGTGAATACATTTTATCATTATCATTATTATTATTCTATTTGTCAATTAAAGTTATTGTTAATAATTTTGTTTCTTGTTTATTTCTCATCTGAAGTGCAAGTTGATTATTTATTTTGTCATTTAATAATAGTATTAAAGTGAGGGGGTAGTGTTATGGAAATATGAATCTACATAAAGGCTTGTTTTTATATTCATTCAATCTAATCATTATTGTGGCTATATAAATTAGACAATTAAAATGGGTATAGTCACTCCACCATATGCACAATCACCTATTAGTTATCTTTAAATTCCCCTAGACTAAAATTAATTTGCTAATATTGTGTTTTTCACCTTATTGTTATTTTTATTATTACCAATTGCTGAAATGGGTGGTTACCATTACATATGGGGGTCTTGTTCTGGGATTATCTTGATCAGAACAAAGAGGGATTTAACCCAGTTTAGTTTTAATTTTTTTTATTAGTATTCAAAAAAAAAAATTAGTCATTGGTCAGACGAGAAATATAATACTTAATAATTTTATTATAAACAAACAAAAATCAATCAATAAACAGCAATAATGATAGCAGTAAATTGATAGAACTAATAATATGATAAATAAATAAAAATAAGACATTAAAATTAAAGTACATTGCAGTTTAGAAAGGTTACATAGTGAAAATAGGGGCAGGCATTTGACTTGTCAAATAAAAAAAGAAAAAAATATTGACTTTTTATCTGTCTATTTTTAAATTTTTTATAGAAAAGTTAGTAGTTAATTTTGGTATAAACTTGTATATACGATTACCCAAATTAAAGCAAAAATGGAAGCTCAGGAAAGTAAAACTGGGTCTCATAATGATGAGTTTATGAACATGATCATGAAAATGCTCATAGAAATTTAAAAAGAAATTAAAAGCCAAAGTGAGAAACAGACAAAACAAAATGAAGATCTTAAAACAAATAAAGAGAACATGACAACATGGTCACAGAATTAAATTTAAAAAATTTGAAAAACAAAATGAAGATCTTAAAACACAAAATAAAGAAAATATAGAAAACATAGAAAACATTTTCACAGAAATGGAATGCCAAATGAAAGAACAAAATGAAGAACTTAAAAGCTAATTGAGATTCAGACAAAAGAAACCAAAAACAGATAGAGCAATTAATTGAACAAATAATAGTTAGATTAGAAAATCATTTTCTGGAGTTAGAAAGTAAAACTGATGAAGTAGGTCTCAAAGTTCAATTATATAAAGATGAACAGCATAGGAAATTTGAGCAAGTGCATAGGATAGTTGAAGAAGTAAAAATAGAGAATAGGCAAGGGATGATTCAAGCAAAGGAAGAAGTCAACTGCTTGATTCAAGTAATTCAAATTTATTCAATTAAAAAATGAAAGGCAAATTAAAATGAAGGAAGAGATAACAGAGAGGTTAATGAAAATAGAGTAAGGTATAAAAAAAATCTCATCTAAGGTAGATTTGTCTATAGAAAAACTAAATACCACACATGAAAATAGACAATCAGATATTAATTGAATTGTGAACACAGATGTTGATACACACATCTATAATTCTAATCTCAGTATTGTTAATCAATACTTAAAAATTAGGGTTTTTTTTTCAGGGGATGTGGGTGAAGCTCCATCTGAGTATATTAGCAGCTTAGAAAGTTATTTTAGTTTAAATAAATTTACTGAAGAACTTAAAATCATAATTACTTGTAGCCATCTCCTAAGTGCATCTCTAGTATGGTGGGATCAATATTTGACAATTTTATAAGTTTTGACCAGTTTAAAATATGTTCTGTTAATTCCCACTGGACTGTGGATTGTCCAGAGAGTATCAAGCACTGTATTGTCCAATAGAAATGCAGACCTGGAGAAGCATTCAGTTATTTTTTTCAATGACAAGTAGTCAAACTAAGAGCCTTGATTGCTGATCCTTTGTCTGAAATCCATATTGTATGCATAAGTTTCCCTAATGACATTAAACAGATGCTAATAGGCACTGATTGAAACTGTAGAACAGGTAGCTGAGTTACTCAATGTGTTTGATAGCAGCAAATCTGCAAATGATGGTGATGAAAGCAGGGATTTAAACCCCAACATAGAAAGCCATTTACAAAGGGATATGAACTCTAAATAAATGCCACAATTCTGATAGTTGTATAGATAAATCACTCAACACCTAGTGTTAATAGATCTACATAAATAGAAGTAGAAATTTATCAAAAATAAAAAAGGAAAACTAGATAGGACCTCGGTAAGTAGTTCCTTGTCATGAGATCCAGAGATAGAAAAGGGGGACACTGTAACTAACAATAAAAATGTATATAGCATAGAAAATTTGACACGTGATTGGGAGAAAGTAGAGCCAGAATTTGCACTCCGAAATTGCCTGAAAATAAATTATATTGGAAGGAATCATAATATAGCTTAGTTGGATTCAGACAGCGAAATATCAGTAATGTTTGAGGAAGTATATACATAAATTAATTAAGTTAATGTCTAAGGAAGTTTATACACAAATTAATCAAGTTAACCCTCAAATTCAGACTCTTCCTATAACTAACAACAAAAAACTAAAATAGCTTCAAAAAAAGTTTGAATACAGATGTAAATAAAAATATATCATTATGTTTTATTAATCCTGAGTGGCTTAAGTAATCCTTGGTTCTGACTTTCCTGAATTATCAGAAATGTAGAATTAAATTGATGAAGAAATAATTCCATTCATGCCTGAAAAACTACATATGTCTGCTGAAATGTGTTGTATTCAAAGTGATAATCATTGGTCAGAATTAGTATTACAGGAATTCTCTCTGATCAACTCTGATTATTTAGAACAGTTTGAGAAATTGTTTCAGGAATATAAATCAATGTTCTCCAATATGCCTGGAGCAATAAAATGGTTTGAGCATTGAATTAGGATTAGTAATGATCAACTATGTTATACTAGTTCTTATCCCATTCCACATTAATATAAAACAGACATAGGAAAACATCTGGCTCAAATACAAGAATGGGTATAAATAGCTAAGTGTTTTTTCCCATTTAATAATCTTCTGGTGGTAGTTAAAAACATGAATTTATCCATGTGTTCTTAGATTCCCATCAACTAAATAAGATTACTATGCCAGACCACAATATGTCAGTGCCTATTTATGATGTATTAATCAAGTTTAGAAATAAAATAATTTTCTTGATATTGGATTTGATTGCTAGTTATTGGCAGATAAAGATATTTCTTGCAAACCACCAGTATACTGCATTTATATATAAAGGGTATTACCATTTTAATAGAATGCCATTTGGCCTTAAAGATAATGGAGCAAAATTGTTACAATGCTTCGGTAAAGTAGCTAGTGGTGATGTATGTTGATGGACATTGTCATCACTTCATAAAAAATGGTGGAGTATTTTAACCACTTATAATTATTTTTCCGGAATGTGAAAAAAAAAATATTAGAATAAATATTAGTACAAGTACTATAGCTACCAAGGAAATTAAATTTTAAGCCATATAATTGGAGAAGAAGGCATTAAATCTTATTATATAAAGATGTAGGCAGTTCAAGAATTTCCTACTTCTAAATCAAAAAGGGATGTTAAAACATTCCTAAGGCTATGTAATTTCTTCAGTTGGTTCTATAAGAATTTTATAGTTGAAATGGAGTCTATAGTAGAGATTTTAAAAAAGGATGCTCCTCAGAAATGGTCTGCTTATTATGCTGAGAGATTTCAGTATGTAAAAGATAAATTTCATGCTGAAATTATATTGTCATATCGAGACTTTAAACCTTTTGACATACAAATCAATAATAGAGCTGGGACCTACATTGTTTCAAATCTAAGAAAACAGCCAGTGGAGAGTATTACATTTTTTTGCCTTCTACTAAAAAAGCCTGAAATTAATTATACTCTAACAGAAAAGGAAGCTCTTGCTATAGTATGGGCTTTTCTAAAATTTTGCCTGGTTTTATTAGGATCAAAAGTTATAGTGATTACTGATCACAGAAGCTTGAAGTTCTTAAACCATAGTTATCTGACTAATAATCTATTAATCTTATGTAGTTTACTTCTGCAGGAGATTAACTACCCAATTCATTATTGTAAGAGTTCTGATGATATAGTAGCTAATAGCTTGAGTCACCATCCAATTCCACCTAATCAACAACACTTATGTACCAATAATAACCAATTGACCAACTGGTAGAAGATAATTTGTAAAATCTGGCAAACAAACAAAATAAAGATGCAGATTATACACAAATAATGAAATATATTAATAATCAAATTGGTAATGAGGTAAGTTCAGATAACTTGCGATGGAATGATAGGAAAAAATATGATGATAGGGAGTATTCTTCAGTATAAAAAAATATTAACCCTAACTAGTGGCAGATTGTAGTGATTGCTTCCATGCAGAATAGATTAATTAAGTATATACAGTGCTTATATAGTCACTTCAGGATAAAAAAAAATAGACAAGCCATTAAAGAATTGGTTTTATTGACCAAAAATGTACCATAGTGAAATGGCTGTACTGGGAAAATATGACATATGCCAGAGACCTAAGTTATTAAATAAAGTTCGCACATAAGACCTTTAAATCCTATAATTTCACAGAAGTTTAATAAAACCTTGACCATTGATTTCTATGGTACATGAGCTCAATTTCATAAAATGAAATATTTATTTATTGGGTATATGTTTTTCAAGTTTGTTATAGCAAATATCCAAGCTAAGCACTTGAATGCTATGGGAATACCTGAAGTTATCCACATGAATCATGGTATTTCATTTATATTAGTTGAATGGCAGAAGTGGATAAAAAGGAAAGGAACCAAATATATTCTGACTTTAATTTGAAACCCTCAATTGAATTCATGTGGATGGGTAATGTGAGAACTGAGGTGATTATTTAAAGTTTATGTTCATACCAATGACATGGTTAGATTAGGTAAATAAAACAAGTGGTTAATTTCATAAATTGGTCTGTTAATAAATCTGATGCTTTGTATAAATTAATAAAAAGGGGTGAAATTAGAAAACATCAACAAAAGATAGAAAATGATGTTTTTCATACCAGGATAGGGTGATGATGTGAGTTAATCTTATAAGTGACCCACAAAAAAAAATATTTTGTCAATATAACAATAATGCATTTGTGATAGCTGATGGAGAATTGGAGAAGGAACATAACTTATGCATAACTTTTTTTCAGCAGAAGAAGTGGATACTACTTAGCATCAATAAAATGACTAGTTTTAAAAATGAGTTATACTGTTCAAATATTAAAAGTAATAGTTGACAAAGAAGTCATGTTAAATGAATTATATATAATAGTGTTAGGTGTTAAAGCATGTAAAAGAAAACACTATATAATTTGAAACCATTTATCAATAGATGTTGTTTTCTGTAATGATGATGAATGGAAAGGTTTTCATTGTTTTGAGGTTATTATGTTTTATTAATACTTCAGAGACCTTATCTCAGCACTGTTCTTAACCATATTATATTTATATTTTTTAGCTTCTAAGTCTTAAAAGTGAGTTGGGCATAGTCTTTTATTTACCAGACTCTAAGTCTCAAGAGTGAGCCAGACATAATTCTTACAATGTATTGTGTATTTGCTTCTAAGTCTCATAGTGAAGCAAGGCTTTATTTAAATGTATTGTTCATTATATGGTTTGGTTGATATTGTATTTATGCTTGGAATAGCTCTCTTAATGTCCATTTTGAATGATATACTCATTAGCAGTGGAGGATTCTTTGTTTGTCTCCACATTTCAGGTGGGCGATCAAGTCTAATAAATAACTTTAATGCCATTAATGAAATATATATATATATATGCCTATGACTAAACTAAGAATTATTTATGTTATTACAACTAAGCATGATGTTATTAAGATTAAAATATTTTTTTTGTCTAAAAATAAAATCAAGTAATGTTTATGTTAAATCAACTCTATTTTATTCCTAAATGGAGGAAGGTCAAATGTAATCCTTCATGGCTAAGTTTACAGATATGGCTTTTATATGCATGGTCTCTTTATTATGTACTTATATAAAATAAATTTTAAAGTAATTTAAATAGATAATAATAATTATAAAAGGTAAAATATATTATAATTTTTATTTTAAAATAAAAAACTATTATTTAAAAAAAAAGAGAATGTTGCTATGGGAATCAATTGAAGCTTCTTCAATTATCTGTATTTCCAAGAACAAGGTGGGAATGATTGCTACTTCTTCATCATGTCACTTCCGGGAGAAACGTTTATAAAAATTATAATAATTATTTAAGAAAATATTATGCAGTCTTGGGGCAAAACTTTAAAATACATTTTCTGATCTTTCCAGTAAGGTAGCTGAATATAGAATTGTATACAAAGGAATGTCTTAAAATTATCTATGATTTTACCATTTTATCAATTATTATCTAAAGCTGAGGCTAAAAATATACACTTCCAATACAATTGCTTCTAATAAACTATAAAAAGAAAATGTTCTTTTATAAATTAAGGCTACTTATTTCGGCGCTCTAAAAATCTGGAAAATCTTCATAGGAAAACTACAATAATGAATAAATCATAAGAAGTTAAAAATGTTAATATTGACATTTAAAAGTGTAATGATTTTAATCGTCATACATCTACATTCATGGAGACTGAAACATATTTCTATATTCACAGAAAAAGAAATATATATCTACATTCATAAAGATATGAAGGTAATTAACTAAACTGATTCTAAGCTTTTTTTCTGTGAATTATAAATCCACAAAAATTTATACTCTCAAACACATGATCTTCATACAAGTTTAAATGTAAATATGTGAATACATTTATTATTATTATTCTATTTGTTAACTAAAGTTATTGTTATTGTTAATAATTTTGTTGCTTGTTTATTTCTCATCTGAAGTCCATGACAATTACTTATATTATCATTTAATAATAGTATTATAGTGGGAGGGAGAGGTAATCTGCGTAAAGATCTGTTTTTATGTTTGTGCAATCTGATCGCTACTTATGGCTATATAAATTAGACAATTAAAATGTGTATAGTCATTCTATCATGTATATGGTCAAACCATTAGTAATCTTTAAATTACCCTAGATTAAAATTAATTTGTAAATATTTGTTTTTTATTTTATTGTTAATTTTATTATTACCAATTCTTGAAAAAAATGGCTATCATTACAATATATATATATATATTGAAGATTATTTATCTTTTCTACATGTGTGTGGCCATGTGTATCAGTTGTATAAAATAGTGTGGATAGATGGGGGGTGCTTGAAAATCTGAGTTCAAATCCCCTATACTTATATATATATATAGTAACAACTACTTTTATCATATTTTTTTTATTATTTATTATTAAAAAAAATATATAAAAGTAGTTGTTACTATATATATAAGTATCATATTTTTCAACATTCCTCATTACTTTCTCAAATATTTTTATTTAAAAAATTTTCAATCAACCTTTTCTTATAATTTTTCCTTCCATTATATATATATTTCATAATTTCAATATTTTTCTCTAGCTTAATAAAATTACTAATCTAATGTAAAAACATCCAATATTTTATGCCCCATATCCACACAAAACTAATTTAAATCATTATTTCATTTTTATTTTATTCATATATTTCTAATTTTTATCCTTTATGCTTAATTATTTTCTTATTTCCTTTACTGTTTTAATAGATATATTCAGTTTTATTCTTGATCTTGTTTTGATATAAATTTTATTTTTATTTTTATCATAATTTTAATTTTCATATTTTTCTGTTTTACTTATTAAATTTTCTATCATTTTACCTTAATTTCTAACATTATCTTTAGTGCTTTATTGGAATGATGATCCTAATGTGTATAGTTACACTGAGATGTATTCACCATTTAATTCTTTTACATATTTTAATATTTGCTTAACACTTTGTCTGATTGTAATTTCAATTAAATATTATTTTAGTATTTCTGCCCATATTGTTTTGGCTCATTGAGAATCTGCCATCAATTAATTTTTTTCAAGTACATATCTTATTATTTCTTTTTGAATCTTATTTCATGCTACAAAAGGTATATACATGCTATATTGTGAAAGATTAGATATTCCTTTCCATAAAATTCCCTAAGTGAGATTAGATATGGTGTTCCATTCTATAAGATTCCATAAATAAGATTAGTATATATAAGCACTTTAACATGCTGAAGAAGAAGAAGCTGTCAGTAGTAACAAAAACAATTAAATTAATCTAGGCCTAGTACTTTCGATGTTTTTACCTCATATTCATGGCCAAAATAGATTATATACCATTGCTGTAATATTACTAAACAATAAGATTAAGAAATGTGGCTCCTTTCCAAAAGATTTCATAATTATGATTAAGTACAGTGATTTCTTTCTATAAGATTTCATAAGGAACATTAGTTAAAGTGTTGCCTTTTCATAAGATTCAGTAAGTGAAATTAGATACAGTAGTTTCTTTCCATAATATGACATAAGTAAGATTATATCTAAGATTTATTATTAGTTTCAATAACTTCTTTCCATAGAACTCTACTTACTACATATTTAATATAAGCAAATAGCATCAATTAAGAGAGATTAGGTATAATAATTAATTTTCATAAGATTCCATGAGTGAGATTAAGCTTAGTGACTCCTTATCATAATAATCAAATTATTTTATATTTAAAATAAGCAAATAATGTCAATTACTTAATAGATCATTTTCTTCTTTTTTTATTTTATTTTGTTATTAAATCTTTTTCCCTTTTAATATACCACCATTTTATTATTAATTAAAACCACCAAAGAAATATATTGTTTTGCTTCTTTTGTGCAATATTTTCTTATTTACTAATTTATTTAATTATCAATAATATCATGACATATAAAATGAATTTTCCTTAGACAAAGTATATTATAAATTTGTTAAATTTCCCTCTCTAACTCATTATGATATAAAATATTAGATAATATAATAGAATCAACTTTTACATTGTAATAGGTTTTTTAATGCTTTGATTTATAATATTATAAAGTAAACATTAAAAAAAAATTAATTGTATGATTAAAACAAGCAAAACTCTCCATACAGTATTGACCCTCAGTGCAAGCCAGAGTAATCAAAGGATACCAGAAGGCATGTGCATAAAATACCTATCTAGTGCCTACTCATCCAATATGCCCAGATTAGTTTCTGGCTTGGGACCTTCATCAGTGAGAAGCCTTGGATCTGAGAGCACTGCACCTAGATCTTAGGATCTTCAGTGAAGAGTCTTGGATCTGAGAGCACTGCACCTAGATCTTAGAATCTAATGCAACCTTCCAGAAGCCACCTTTTATCTCTACTTAACTACAAAACTATGAGTCTTAAATTGAAAACACAATAATATTTTCAATCCAAGCTCATGAGCTTATATAGTCATATAGGTCTGAACTCAGTTCAGTATCTATATATTTTGGTGTCCTTGATTTTTTAATAACCATGGCCATCACTATTCTATTATGCAGGATTGGTTTTAAGCCAATAAACATCATATGATCACCATTTCTTATGCTTGCTTATAACTGTTATTCAAACAGGCAAAACTCCCCATACAATATTGCCACTCAGTGCAAGCCAGAGTAATCAATGGATGCCAGAAGATCTAGGTGCAGTGCTCTCAGATCCAAGGCTTCTCACTGACAAAATCTACAAGCCAGAAACTAGTCTGGGGATACTGAATGAGTAAGCACTAGATGGGGATTTTATGCACAAGCATTCTGGCATCCATTGATTACTCTGGCTTGCACTGAATGGCAATACTATATGGAGAGTTTTGTCTGTTTGAATAACAGTTATAAGCAAGCATAAGAAATGGTGATCATGTGATGTAATTGTATGATTGGTTATACATTATCAGTTTCTATAGTGATATAGTTTAATTAAATTCCACTAATAAAAATATTCTTAGATATGTTGATAAATTTATAATATTTAATATAAATCCTAGATATGATATAGAATAAAATATCTTTATATAACAACAAAATAAAATAATATATGACAATAGCTATATAATCATAATATATAAAAGCTCTTTTCTGCAATTTTTAAATTTTTTACCCTTTTCAATGTCTTGTTTAACTACAAAAAACAACCTATATTGCATACATAGCAACATCTACCAGCTCTATATAAAATTAACACAAGCCTTTAATTATGCTTTAATATTTTTATAATAATATATATTATATAACCTCCATTCGTTTTTCATTATCCAATTATTAGTTAAATAAATTGACATTTTATAAATGTTCATACAATTATTTCTGTTATAATTAAGGCAATTAGTTTCATATATCCTTTTCCTGTTAATTTCTTTAATATAATTTAATGGGCTTATATTCTTAACACAATCTATGTCCAAATGGTAAGTAGTGAACATATGAAAAATAAATGGAGGGTTATATAATATATATTATTATAAAGACATTAAAGCATAAATTATAGGCTTGGGTTAATTTTATATAGAGCCGGTAGATGACTCTGGCTGGGCATTTGTCACAATGCTTGTTGGGGAGTTGGCGGTCCTCACTTTTTATAATTTTTATAACTTACAAGCTTAAGAGATAGAGTCATGTGATCTATGACTCTTATTTGAATATATATATATACTTGTTTTTTATAATTTCTTTTCATTCTCTAATTTATGCTGTTTATAATATTAATCCAATGTTATCATTTAATTATGGTTTGCTCAATATTATGCAAGCAAATCTACAATGTAACCAAAGTTAAATATATAATAAAGCCCTTTAAAAGATAATGGTGTTCAATAATCTATTTCTGGAATTAGCGTTTTGTTTAACTATACATTATTTGATAGATATGTATTTGCTGTATTTTTGATTTGTTTGTTTTTTATTTTTGTAGTATTCTATTTTTTTATTTGACTTTGGATTTGAATGTGCTTTATTGGATTTTAAAGAATCAATTTTTCTGATTTTATTTTTTCGTTGTAAATCTGTTTCCAGATTGATGTAATTTTTAATATATCTAAATACCGTATAATTGTTCACTTATATCACGCTATATCTGATTGAATCAATACTTCATATCGTCATGATCGTTTTCAACCACTGCAGGATAGTCTCTCCAAGTTCTGTCCATCTTTTCCGATCTCTAGCCTCTCTTCTCCACATGATCTTAGCACACTTCCTTATTTCATCCATCCATCTCATCTCTTTCTACTTCTTTTACAATCTCTTGATATATATCATGTTTTTTTTTTTTTTGCTGTTGAAATATTTTATTTTGAAAGTTTAAATTTCCTCTAGCAAACTCTTTGGGATCTTATTGCCAAGGAGCTTTTAATATTATTATAACTTCTTTTAGTAAAAAAGCATCTTCCAGAGACGATATAATTAGGCATAGATAACTACAAATTTTTTGGAAGGATATATTATCGGATTGCATAATGTTAAATTTCTCTGATGACTAATTTAGCATCTTCAATTCTTGAAATTTCTAGATAAATCAACCAAAAAAATTCTGAAATGTCATTTATTTGGACTAATTATTGCTTGCATAAATAAGTATTTGGATGGTTCTAGAGATGATTGGGACATCTGACCACCTACCTATTCATCCAATGTGGTTCTAACCATCTTATAATATTGAAACAATTATTTTGCTTTTCTAGAAATTTTTATATGTATACACAGATTTCCATAACTTATCTATATGCTATTATTAATATATTTCATAATATATGTTTGTATATATCATATATAGGTAATGTAGGTATAGGAGAAAGGTATATGCATATATATATTTTACATAGATAATTCTATATTAATGATAACTTATAAAAGAAACCTACAATATTCTCTCATTTTTTCATAATTTCAGTTATCCACAATTAAAAAATAATTGAATACAAATTAGTAAAAAGGAAATTTTAATTTCTTAATTCATGTGTATAAATATGAGTATTTTACTTTATATTTTTTTAAAAAAAAATTTAAGAATAAAAATAACATTTTTTAAAAGGAGTCAGTATTTTTAATCTCTTTTTTCACAATTGATAGTTTTAGGAGACTACAAAATTATGTAAGAAAAACTTATTGCATTTCTATCTGGATAGAAAGAGTCCAAATAAATTCGCTTTTTATTCTCATTTTTCTTTTCTATTATAATTAAAATATTGAAAATATATTGTTTAGTATGGGGAACTGTATTTAAAATTAATTAATTATGTATTGAGTTTGTATTTAGAGCATACATTTAAAGGCTGAGATTGATAAAGCATTACAAAATAGAATATAGATCTTTTCTCTGCACTGTAAATTAAAAACAAAGGCAAAACTCTCCATACAGTAGTGCCACCCTGTGCCAAACAGAGTAATCAATGGAGTGTTTTGCCTTTGTTTATAACAATTATGTGCTAGTATAGAGATGGTGATCATGTGATGTTTAGTGGTTTAACACTGTAAATTAATATATTAATAGTATAAATCTTCATATTTCTACATAACTAATTAAAGCAATGAATCAATAATAATTCACATTTGGTGATTAATTCCTGTTTTTACTTCACTTAGAAGCTGTGTAATTATAGTTTTGATCTATAAATAGAGATATTAGATTAAAATAGAAAAAATAAATCAGGCAGTTCACTTCAATTAAGCTTAACTTGTAGTATATATATTTTTTAATTTTGTGTATATAATATTAATTTTACTTATAAAATTATATCACAACTGTATGTACATATTATATATACATGTTGAAAACGTTTGTAGATGTGTTAAAAGGCATACTATAAATTACAGTTTTTATAAATTTTGGAATTCACTTGTCTTAGAACTTAATATCATGGACCCAGGGAGACAACATATATAACTTATAAATTATATACTCTTAACATATGGATAAAGATTTATATAATATTTACTAAGGCAATAAACCTTTAAGCACGTGCGCTTGAAAATACGAAGGTAGGGACCTCTACAGGTCTTAACCACAAGCTTACTCAAAAAGAAAGATTTTCAGTGGCAGAATCAGTCATCATAATAGATGATAAAACACCACTAATGGAACAACCCATATCCCATCCTTTAGTTATCTTCCAACATAATTAGAATGATAATCATCCATATAATATATACACATAATTTTATCATTTATTATGATTGATATATTATATTGAGGGAAGTGTAATTGATAAATATATAAGGATGAAAGAAATTATACAATATCACAGATATGTTGATGATATACTTATAATAGGTAATAGTAGAAGTATCAATAATGTATTTAATGAAATGAATGATAATGGATATGGTGTTAGATTTACGATGGAAAATGGAGAGGAAGTTGTTAAAATATTTAGATATTTTTATGAGGAAGGGTGTAACAGCTGAGATTGTTATAAGACATTATATTAAGGAGAAAGATAAAAGAGCTATAATAGATCCAAGTTCATATCAACCATGGTCTCAAAAAATGGCAACAATGAAAGGGTTTAGAGAGAAAAATGATAGGTTAACTTTAGATAAGAGTATAGCTTTAATACAAAAGTTGGAGGTTGAAAATGATTGTATTAATATGGGCTATAAAAAGAAAGATATAAGTAAATTTTTTAAAAATAAAGGTGAAGATAGTACATATTATAATAATAAGAAATTAACTGTAAATAATAAATGGATTTCAGTTCCATATTGTGAGATAGAGTATATAAAGAGTTGGTAAGGGAAGAATTACCTGATAATATTAAAATAGGATGGAAAAACAGTAGATCATTAGGGAAATAGATATATAATATAGAAAATAATAATGAGAATGATAGAGCAGGGTTGGTGTATAAAATTATTTGTGAATTTTGTAGCATGATATATATTGGTCAGACAGAGAAAAGTGCATTAGAAAGAGGTAAAGAACATGATAGGGCAATTAGGAGGAAGGATATGAGATCAGGGATTTATATACATTTTTTGAATACTGGGCATAGAATGAGTTGTGAAAAAAACATTCAGATGATTATGTATGTAAAGAAGTATAGTGAGAAGTATGTTATGAAACTTTGTATATACAGGAGAATTTTGAAAAATGTATGAATATGGTTGAGCTGGTATTTTTCTGTCAGCACATAATCATACATAATATATATACACACATATTTTGTAAAAATAAAATATAGACATTGTAATAAACTTATTTTATTAGAAATAAATACACGTACTTTTCTATCAGCTCATATATATATATATATATATATACGCATATATATATATTTATTAAAATATAAATATTTTATAATACATAATTTTAAAAATATAAATTAACACTTAATTTTAAAATGGAGTTTTAAGAAGTTAAAATAAATTAGATCAAGATCTTACATTTTTGATAAAAGTTTGTTTTTTGTTTAGTTTTTTTTAAAAAAAAACTTCTTAAGATAGAAGGGAAAAGAAAGCAATTAATTCTATTGTTGGGGCTTTGTCAGTGAAGGTATTTTTATGCTATCTATTACGCTGATCAATTGGAATGTTTCTTTGGGATTTTAAAATATGAAATAAAAGAAGAGAATATTAAAGGTGTGAACTGAAACTTTAGAAAAAATCTATAAATTACGGACTTTCCTTTTGTTCTAATTAATTGGATTTTGGCCGAGGTCAATATCTAATCTATAAGTTTCAATTCGGCTCAGACTTTTCAAGATATAAAAAAAATCTGCAAAGCGCAAGGAGAAAATGTTGAGTGGCTAGATCTAACAGAACTTTCCCTTCTGGGAACATCTTCCTATTACCACCTGGAACTGCTTTGTAAATGCTGGACATAGAGAGCTAGCCGAGGAGAACGGACTGGAAGAAGACACGGACAAACCACGAAGAATATAGAATGAAATATTCCACCCACACAGGATCTACACTGATCGATCAGGGTAAATAGACTTTTTTTTTTGTTATAATTTCAAGAGACATTTGCGTAATAGATTTTTAAAAAAAGAAAGAAAAGCCTTCACTTCAAATATCTCAAAGTTTCAGCAATAGAAAGGGAGGGATATGTAGTCTTTAAGTAGATGTATTTACTCATTCAAATTAATCCACATTATATTGTTTTTTTTATTATTTAATTTTTTTGGGACGTTCTATTAATTAAACTTACCTTTAGTTTCTATGATTGTTGTTCTTATAATGTATAGATAGGAATAAGAAATTGTATACTCGATCTAAGGACAAGTAAAAATTTAAGATAAAAAGATTTAACATTAGAAAGAGGAGGTTTGAGTGCGTTTGTTTTAATAAACACACTTATAGTAAGTCGCCCTTGAGTTCACTCATAGTTATATACCATGATATTTGATGAAATATTGTATAATTGGTAAAGTGACGGCGCATGTTCCTTCGAGAACTATACATGTTAATTCTTGATTAGGAAAGAAAAAGGATCAGGAGGGTTTGGTTCGACAAATGTGAGGGAATGGAATAGTCAACAAATAGAATAAAGGTGTAATAAATCTTTCAACAATATTTAAACGTCGATCTGTTTTTTTTTATTATTATAATTAATTCTTATATTTCATTTTGTAGTCTTTTGGTTCATTAAAGAAAATTATTTTAAGGTTTGCAATTGGTGATTGCCATTCGTAAATAAATTAACCGTTATTATAGAAAATTTATAATACGGTCTAGGCAGAAATGCTTAGTGGCGCCCTCAAACGGCCACCGTACGTTGCAATCTCGTAAAATTTAAGAGCGTAACAAAATGTTTTGTTACATGGTTAAAGGTCCTGTAAAGTTGGCTGGAAAATGGGTGTTGTTAGATAGCTGGAAGATTTAATTTAAGTTTGGTATAATTATAAGTAAATTATTTGTATATATTTGTATGGATGATTATTATTTTTAAAATATTAAATATGGTTATATAGGTATGTAAGGAAAGAAAGATTGGGAAATTTATGAATGATTTTAAGGTATAAATGTGTGAATGTAAATATATGATTATGATTTAGATAAATATGTATAAATATTGTGTGCAAATATTATGTATAATTGTTTATGTATGTGATGAATAGGAAATAGATTTGTTTTATCTTTGATATTGTAATGTAAAATGAAGCCTGTAGATGGAGTTGCTGTAGAAAAGAAAGACCTGTAGATATGAGTGTAAATTCAGGTAGACAGTTATATATGAGTTTTATAGATATAGAGAAGGCACATGATAGAGTGAATAGAAATAGATTATGGATAAGTTTAGCAAATCTGGGAATGGATGAAGCTTTAGTGGGTGTTATTAAGAAGTTATATGAAAATAATTACTATACATATCAATTAGGGGATATAGAATCAGTTAAAGTTAAAAATGGGGTGGGACTGAGGCAAGGATGCCATATGTCACCTATTTTGTTTGTGTTGTATTTGAGTGAAATGGAGAGAGCAATAGAAAGTCTAGGAAAAGGGATAGAGATACCGTTAACAGGTGGCAAGAGAGTATATACATTGTCGGGTCTTTTTTTTTGCGGATGATGTCTTTTTGTGTGCAGAAAGAAGAGAAGATATGGAAGTTATGCTGAGGACATGCGCAAGGGTGGGTAAAGATATGGGGATTAAATTTAGTGAAGAAAAATCAAATATAAGGATGGTGAATTCTGGGGAAAGAGAAGACAAAGATTTCTTGTTGGGGGATATAAAGTTAAGTGTGGTGAATAGATATAGTTATTTGGGAATCATCTTGAGTAATAAGAAAAATTGCTTGGATGAATGGGAGAAAAAATTGATAAATGAAGCAAAGAAAAGAAAGGGATTGATAAAGAAATTAACAGTGTTTTCATATAATAAATATGATGTAGCTAGAATTATATGGAAGGGAGTGGCAGTAGCAGGGTTAACATATGGCAATGATGCATTGTGTGTTAGTAAAAGAGTATTAGATTGCTTAGAAAAAGTACAAAGGGTAGTAGGAAAACATGCATTAGATGCTGAGGTGTGGACAGCAAAAGAGGCAATTCAAGGAGAAATGGGATGGTCAAGTTTTTATATGAGGGATGCCAAAAGCAAATTGAAAATGTTCGGTAGATTGCAGTTTATGGATAATAAAAGAATAGCCATAATAGTATTTAATTGGGTTACAAGTAAAGGGCAGGCAACAAGATGGGCGAGAAAGGTAATGCGGTATGCAGAAGATTTGGATAAAGAAGTTGTCAGTAGATGGAATGATTGTGTTAGGAGGATTGTTGAGTGTTATAGTGGGAAGGAGTGGGATAGAATAGATGCACTAATAAAGAATAGGGAGTTGGAGAGATGAAGAGTAAAACTAGTTTAAATATATATGGAAGTAAACGGAACATTGGGTGTGAGTTAATTTGTGATAATAGTAAGGAAAGTAGTTTATTGTTTAAGACTCGAACGGGATCTTTAGCAACAAGGGAATATACACGTAAATGGAAAAATATGGGTGATTTAGTCTGCAAGTTGTGTAAGGAAGGCATAGAAAATATTAGGCATTTGTTACTTCAATTTAAATGTTTGGAAGCAGAAATGGTACAAATAATGAAGTTATGGAAGGTTAAATATGAACAAAGGGATTATACAGAAAGTGAGTTATTGGTTTTTATGCTAGGTTTGGGAAAAAATAAGGGGGATTTAGATATGAAGGTCATGGCGTTGACAAAGATTATGTTGTGGAAAGGAATGGAGCAGATTATGGGAAAACTTAGGGTGGACAATGGAAAAGAAAGGTAAAGTGGCTAACAGGTTTCTTTGGGCATAGCTGCTGAGAGATTCCTGACTCCGTTTAAGGAGAAGTCACAGTACATCACATCACATCACATGTGTTTTTTTGCAGTTAAACAAGACTTTAAAAAGGGCAAAACATTTAAAAATTACTGAAAAGAGCTTTTATATGCTATGATTATATGATTATATTACAGCTATTGTCATATATTATTTTATTTTGTTGTTATATAAAGATATTTTATTCTATATCATATCTAGGATTTATTTTTAATTTGCAAAAGTAATCCTTGTATTTTAGATATTAAATGTTTAATATATATATATAATAAAGTTTCTTTAAACTTGTGGTTAAAGACATATGTAAAAAATAAATGCTGCTAAAGATGCATTTCTGGCAAAATCAGCCTTTATTATTTGGTCCAGACCTTTATCAATACGTCTTCATCATAGTTTAGCATTTAGCCAAAGCAAACAAATATAGATCAATTTATAGTGCAATACTATTTGAATGCATTCATTTTGAGATCATCATGTAGAATAAATTCCCAATCTATAGTAATAAATTTATTTATTTTCTAGATAGTCTAGTTATATAAATTTTATGGAATATATTTTAATAATAAATCAGAATATTTTAATACGGAAAACAAAATAAGATTATATGGAAACCCATTAAAAAACTAGAAAAACTGTGATAAAGTAGTGGTCGAGAGGTCAGCGCAGCTGCCTTACAAGCAGTTGTCCAGGACACATGAAAAAAAAACTGTGATAAAGTAAAAAAAAAAGAGTAAAGAATAGAAAAAAATATGGAATGACAATTGTATAAAGAAAAAAAAAGATTTGGGGAAAAAATTAGAAAGTTGTTAATTTCTTTAATACACATATATACATGGATAAACTTTTAGACAAAGTTGATAATTTCTCTAAGCAAAATAACATAAAAATGACAATTTTAATAAGTAATAAATTTATAAGCATAAAAAGGACTTTTTTAAAAAAAAAAAAATCAAAGCAAGCTAAATTCATATTTCTAAGAGTGATTTTTCTGAAATAAAAGTATACTGTAATAATGGTTTTTTTTTTTTTTTGCTTTTATAAACTATCCCAAATATCAGAAGGCTAATTCTACTACCTATCTTATATATTGAAACAATCAGCTTTTACAAACCAACTGTTTCACCTACTATATTCCATAGTAGTATTTCTATCTATATAACTACAATCAAATCCTCGTATATCATGCTAATACTATCATAAAAACCTGGCTAAATTTAAACCTAAATACGTTAACTACGTATGTGTGCGTATATCTCTACATATAGAGAAAACTGCATTTAAACCTCTATAAATGCGCACATATATATTTCTAATAATAAATAAATGGAAAATGAGTTGTATGTGTAACTTAAGAATACATATATGCTAGAAGAATAATGTTAATAGAATTTAAACATTAAAATTTCTTAATTTTAAAATATTTGTTAAATTAATAATATTTGAAATTATATAATTCTGCATATATCGCTAAATTAAATGGTCGAGTTACATATATAACAAAATGTTTTTCCCAAATTTTAGATTTGTTTTTCTAGAAAGGATGTCGCAAGAAAAAGTTAATCCTTCTCACTAAAAATTGACCCAATTACAATTTAAGGTAAAATTAGATTTAAATTAAAAAGATTGCATAAATTATCGCAAGTCACTGAGGTTAAATTGACCTAAGTGAAAAATAATCACAGCAGGATTCCATTAGATTTTAGAAACAGCGAGTAAGCTAAGAAAACGAATCTAAAAATAATATAACGAAGGAGAGGGGGGGTGAGCTAGTATAAAAGCTGCTGCAGCCATCTTTGAAACACTCTATGATTATATTTTAACAAAGTATTTACAAAAGCATTGATGATGATGATGTTGGGGTAGAGGGTTAAAATTTTTGCCTTCTTGCCCTCAATGAGAAACTACCTGATGTGGGAAGAGATGCAGTAACAGCCGCCACCATCTAAAGAAGTCCCACGATGAAGAAATAATTTGCCAGCACAGAAAAGAGAAGAAAATGGTAATAACTCCTTCAATCTTAAAGCTTTTTAATTAAAATCAACTAATTCTAAAATGCTAGCTAAATCTAAATGGCCATAATAATAATGTAAACTAAACTTATTTCTAAATGTAAATTTTATTTTGTTTTAATCTTAAAATCTTGCCTGATTTGAAAACTGATTTAATATTTAAACCTGATTTGCAAACTCATTTACAAACTGATTAACTGATTGATTTATAAGTTATTATTTTAATACCTGATTTATTAACTGCTTTATGATTTCTTACCTGAGTTGACTTTTTTATTTATTGGTTTACTTGCTGAATTTAATTATGATTGATTTAGTTATGTATTCATCCTATTTTGAGTAATTAAAGGTTATTTGGTTTTAACTTACTAAAAACTATAATTTAAATGTTTTGATATACTTTTGTCATGTATAATGCAAAATGATCTATTTTAAAATAACCATTAAAGTTCTAAATTATTGTGTATATTTTAAGTTAATGATAATATTTGCTGTCATTAATTTTATGAACAGTTCATAATTATCGAACCTGAGTCAATCAAATTTCAGCTAATGTCATATAAGTTCTATTTTAAACAAAGCCAAATTTCAGATTTCGCATACGTGAAATCTTATCTTATTTTAAATCTTACATTTCTTTTAATTAAATCTATGCCAAATCATTATTTTTAATTATGTAATTGTTTATGCTATATGTATTCAAACCGAGTTTTATTCATAATTAAATTATTGTTGAGAAGTAAATATGTATTCTCACGCATACACACAAACTGAAACTCTGTTTTGAAATGGATAAAATATCTTAATTAAGATATAATTACCAGCTTACAGTTATTCTAAGATAGATTTGCTTTAAAATAATATTTAACCAATATTCTGTTGAAGTGATGAAATACAGCATAAATCTATAATTCTATATTCCCTTAATATGCTGTAATCCTCCTTAGTGAAATAAATGCCTATATAGATAGCTTTATAACTTGGATTCATAAGCTTCCCTTAATAGTATAATTATAAATACTATCATATGAACTGATACAGGGTAGTTTCATGAAGAAAACTATTGTGTAGCGTCTTAATTTTTATTATATGATAATGTTGTCAGCGGTGTATATGTCTCCTTTAGAAACACTACGGCATACTCATTTGTTGCTGTTCTTCTTGCTGGGTGTATGTGTTAGGACTACACCAGTACTCTTAGTTTGGGCAATTATCTTCTTCAGATGGTGGGTTCGCACCTCCCCATTTTGCACCCTCAGGAATGGAGCATGCGACTTCCTTGGAGCATGAGACTCCCACTTCAATAAATTGCTCGATCATCCAGACTAAAGGTCTCCTATTTTACAGCAATGAGTGTGGTAAAAGGGAACTGGTACTTGGTACAAATCCCATGAAAAAACACATATATGAGATGCAGAGACTCAGAATTATATGTTTTATATACACCCTAGTATCTGAAGTCTGGCTGTTGATAATCAGTTCATCCTGCCATTATAATTGTTATTTTCAGCTTTGATCTGAATGCGAATCCAATTTGATAGGCAAATTAGCTATATAGAGAATACATTAAATATTCATGCTTAATAAAATGTTATGTTCTTTATAAATAATTATAATCACTTCTACTAACTATAGGGCAAATCTACTTCCTATGATATAGCATAAACTAGGCATAGATAATCATGAGCAAATTCATTTAGTTATAAAATAATATTAAAGCTCATGAAAATATAAATCCAAATGTATTATAATTTCATCACCTGTGAGTGATAGATTCATATATATATAGCTAAGTAGATTAAAAATTTGTAACCTAGAAATTGCAATCACCTGCGAGTGATTAAAATGCTATATATAAACCGGAAGTGCCTAAATAGTAAAGTAACACCTACGAGTGATATACATATATGTAAGAAACCAAGTAATTTGAAACTAGAAATTTATAATCACCTGCGAGTGATTTTATCTACCTCCTATATATGTAAACCAAGTTATATATACCTCAGCCATAAGGAATTATATATATATCTATAACCATCACTTGCGTGTGAACCCGATCTTTAATGTAAACATCCCTTAATCACCTGCGTGTGAAACAAAACATCTAACTATTGTAATATTGTTTTATTTATTATTTCAATATTTTAACTTTTATTAAATTGATTTTAAATTTAGTTTTGCTTTATGTCTTAGTCTTGCTCACCGACTCATAATCATTCCTTCATTTAGTAATTATTTATTAGTTATTAAAAATCATTTCCTTGTTTAATAATCATATCCTAGCCACATGATATCTATATAGCTATACTAGGTAATATATCAGCTTTCTCTCAGTCTTTTGCTCTACTGATGTTCTACTGATGGAATGTGATGAAAGAGAATACTGCTATGGCTTCATATGTGTCATCCGCAAGGTGGTAAATCTCTTAGCAATAGTAAAGGAACTAGGGCTATATCAAACCTGTGTTTTCACCACCGTATTCTGGCTAGCCTTGGGATGATTTACTAAAGTTCTAGATTTTATTACGCGAATGTACATATTTGACCGTTACAATATCAATATGAAAATATCATATTAATTTTAAATTACATTGATTGATGCTCCTTGGATAAAATATAATATTGAGTCCATAAATAAGTTAAATTTATTTTCATTTCATGCAATCTTAATTCTTTCAGATTAAACTACTTTAATAATTTTAAGATTATAACTTATTATTATACATAACAGCAATAAAGACCCCTCTCTGAAATATAAAATTTTAAAAATTGTTTTTAGCTATTCTACTAAATAAAAAATATGATTATTTATAACCATTCAAAAATTTTTTTTGAAGTTTTATTGATATTACCAAATACATAATAGTGTAATAAAAATGGTGTGTATATATATATATTAAATAATTTCTCTTTATCAGGACAAATTTAAAATAGAATATAGTTTTAATATTATCAATTGCAATGATAATCTTTAAAAAAAATTCCAAACTTTTATAAAATGTATATTTTGATATAGAAATTATTATTCTTATTATATATACCAATTTTTTTCATACTATAGCAAGATAACTTATAGAATATGGATTGTATATTTTACATTACTATAGTAATTATAATTTTTTAAGCATACTTCGTATTTCCCATTATAAAAAATAGAAAGTGTATTTCTGTTGTATATTACAAACATTTTTAAGAGCTTAGAAGGGATTTGAACTCAAATTTTCAAGCTCCCTAAAGCTATCCATTCTATCTTATACAATTGATAAACATGACCACATACATGTAAAAAAATATAAATGATCTTTAATATATATATTTCATACTTTGAATATTCCATTATCAGATTTTCAATGATTTGGGTGGCTGAAGAATTGGAGGGTGTGAAGATTGAAGCCTGTCCATTAAAGTTTGAAATTTTATTTTCTTAATATAAACCGAGTACTGATTATAAATGTGTGTGGGAGATGATGATCTGGCTCTACTGTCGAGTGATGGTTCAGCACACAATGCATATATTGGAGATCATATGTTTCCACATGTGTATCAGTTGTATAAAATGAAGTAGATAACTCTATAGGAAGCTTGAAAATAAGTTCAAATCCCTTCTAATTACATTATATTCATTATATACAATATACTTGTATTTTAATATTATATATATATATATTTATGAATATATATATATATATATATATATTCATTTGGTGACTTTTGCAGACAAGCATCCTAGCTCAAAGAAAAAGAAAAATACAAAAGTCAAAAACTCTTATAAATGGCAATATTTGATAAAAAATTAATTGTCTTCTGATAGGACACATGATTTTGTTGTTGTATTTGATATTATCACAATTGGAATCTTGTGCAGTCAATAGTCTCAGATTTGGTTAATAGAAAAATATGGTCCAAAAAAGATTGATTTATCATCAAACATTAACATATATAAGAATATAATCTCCACAAATTTCCATAAAAAGTTTAAATAAATAACATTTGTAGATTACACATTTATGTGATATATTTATTTAATACACACGCAGTCATATATATATATATATATATATATTATACTAAACCTTATAATTGGGTACGACCGTTCCTAATTGTCGTGGTGCTGATTTAAACAAGTTTATCTTCTGGATATATTTTAACCGATATATTAGATCTTTAGCTATTTTTTTAACTTGGGCCACTAAAGCTTCAAAAGTATTAACAGACTAAAATAATAATAAAAAAAACAACATAAAATTAGTATGCTTTTTTTTATGTGTGTTTAATATTATAGTTGAACCACTAAAGCTTTAAAAGTATTAACAGACTAAAATAAAGAAATTTTTTTTATAAAATTAGTATGTATTTTTTGTTTAATATTATAGTTTATTAATATTATACATAAATTTGTTGAACTATCTAGAAATAAAAAACTGAATAAATTATAGTTGCTACATGAACTCCAAAGTTTATTTTATAATTTAACCGAAAAGTCTGACCGGATCGTAACAGACAGAATTAATGATATGACACAAAACTGTTACGGTTGTGGCCTGAGTACACTGCAAAGATCCATCATAGCAGTACATGAAGATACATTAAATTATCTAAAATAAATTGTGTGACTATTTAATGAATTATCATTCTCAGTAATGAGTGTGTCTTAAAATTACACTTCAAAACCCTAATTTACGATTTTTATTTATGTGAGACCTTATGGCCTACCATGAACAAGATATGATCTATAAAGTTACTGATTACTCTTCCATGATTAAATGTATGATCCATTACACCAATGCTAACTATCACATGGTAAATATAGGCCATTTAACAAGATAATAAAAGTTATAGTCAGCCTCATAACATGATTGACTGTAGCTCAGATACACTCAAGATTTTAATACATAAATGCCATGTACGGTATTTGCCTTGTAATAAAGGCAAGCATATAAACTTTAATTCTTTCATCATTAATTTAAATTTCTAATTAAATCTATAGCAATGAGACTCTTATAGTAATAGGTAGATCATAAGTTATAATATTAAAAAATAGGTTCCATTATAATATTGGCTAGCAAATTTATTTATTAATTTAGATCCTAATATCGCAAACATCTATAGAAGTAACAAATTCTGGATTATTCTAGAATTAACAAAGTAAAGCGGAGGTGATGTAGGAGGTAAATTGGATTCATTATACCCTATACATCACTAATTAATTATCCAAGAACAAAAGCATTAAGATATTCTCTCAGAATTTCAATAAACCTTGCATGCATTATCAGTGACAATACATGCTCTAATATATAATCTATTTAATATGGTGGATTTTCTGGTTCTATGTATGACAAATAACAACGATAGGTTAAATTATAAAATTAACATTTATTTACAATTCAATAAATATTAATAAATAATTGATTAATACAATGATCATAATAAATAAACAAAACAAAATACCATCACATGTACTTGTTTTTATACATCGATAATGTACATACATTCCAAAACAAACACAATATAAGGTTTTCTCACAAATGGATTTGATTTCAGCTTTTATAGGGAGAGGATGAGTTCAAACACCTAGTCAATAACTTTTCCAATGTGTCAATACCAGAATTAATGCCCCCATACCTCAGATTTATAATAATAATAATAATAATAATAATAATAATAATAATAATAATAATAATAATAATAATAATAATAATAATAATAATAATAATAATAATAATAATAATAATAATAATAATAATAATAATTTATTTATTTATTTATTTATTTATTCATTATGAAACAAACAATAAATGTATAATACAGTGAGATAAATTCCATACAAGAAAATAATTCTTAGGATATTTTGATCAGTCAAATAAATCATTAAATGTTTTAAATCAAATTTCACCATCATCAATATTTTCATTTATACAAATTTCCTCCATATAAAAATTACAATCCTTCATATATCATTTTAAAAAAAGGGATTACAAGACAAATTATACAGAAAATACCTACAAAATTAAACCATCAATTTTGAAAACATTTTAAACAAATATGTCAGTCTCTTTTCTTTTACACAAGACTATTTTTTACTCAAATAAATTTATAACTTCCATCTTTGGCATTAATCTTGACTTTCTATATTAAATTCTTGTTATATTTAGTTAAAGCTTCATTAATGAGCATTTTTCTATTGGCATCAACAAGATTAATAATGATATATATATATATATTGTTGCATTCATTTTATTTCAACATTTAGATTCTTTTAATCCAGCACAATCAAAATAAAAAATCCTTTACATAATCCATTACAATATTATAACGTTTTCCATATTTCTAGGCCTCTATACACATTATAAATGTGCGAGTTGATCAAGTTATGTAAAAGAAAAATAAATGTTCATTTATTTTATTTTAAACAAAAACGGTTTCATTATTATTTTAAAAACATAACTATCTTTCCTGATCAGCTCAGCCTAGAATTATTACCAAGTACAATTGTGAGCTGAATCAGTTTTTAATTTCTATATGAGGGCGCCAGAGTCATTAGACCCACTGAGTCTGCATCAAACATATTGTAACTCGTAAAGTAATAATTATACGATCTGGATTAAAATTCCCACCTTTGACTTAATTAAGAAAAATAAATCTATTTAGCAAAGGTAATTTGTATACTAATTTGAATTTAAATAACTAAATATAAAACGTAAATATAATAACATTAATTTTATACATGTACAATGAAAGTTAAGTTCCTTTTACCGCAATTAAATTTGTGTTGAGGTAAACAAAGCGTAATTGGCCAACCACAAACGAAGACAAGTCTTGTTAAACTTTCGCCATAATATTAAATTCAACCAGATACGTTTTAAAAGTTTTTTAATTTTTTCAAGTTGTGAAGAGACGAAGTTCTTTCAAAATAAATTGCTTTTTTATTCAAAATATTCAATACGCAACAAAAAGCTATAATATAAACAAAAGTCGACTTTACATTATAGAAAGTAATTTTCTTTTTACTACATCTTCATATTTGTACTAAAATCTTGAATATTTTTCGAAAATATTTTGTTTTTTATTATTTGTCTGAGAATCATTTTTAGTTTCCATAAATATAATTTTATAATATTAAAATTGGTTGAAATGAAAATCTCAGGTTTTCTTTATTTTCTTTGATCAGGAGTTTTTTGTTCTTTCAGAATCAGAATGTCTTTTGGCTGAGAGTTGTAGAAAATAAAATAATGTTCTTTCTTTGTTTAGGTTTAAATGCGTTTTTTTTTATTTTTTACTTGTAAAATAAGTCGGAAGAGGTCACCATCATACAGAACTTTTAAAAATCTCTTTAAAACGTATTGAACGAATTTTTTAGCTAAGAATCGGCTGAGTTAGAGGTCGCGTCAAAGACAGGCTAAGCGTTAATAATAAAGATTTATTCTAGCCTGTCAAACATTTAATATTTATGATTAAGACAAAATTATAATATTGGAAAGTATTGTGCATATGAATTTAATAATTTGATTCAAATATTGAAGTAATAACTAGTTGTTATCTTATTTTTCTATTGTAACAGTTTCATTCACTTCTCAGTTCGCAAATCTTTAGATCAAAAAAAAATTATGGGATAACATTTCATTCAAATCTCTATTCATAAAGCTTTATGTAAAAGTTATGGCAATTAACTTACCAGTAAGTTGATATTTAAGTAGATCCTTGATCCTCCGACATCCAATTCAGTCAGTGGGTAATCCACAGTAGTTTTTTTTTTAGTTTTACTCCTTCCAAATCTCTGATCAAATTTAGGTAGAGTCAGACAGTGATCTAGGTGACTTTTCTCAAGAGCAAGTGTGGCAAACAATAGAGTTCTACTCACTCATGGTGAGCGATTTCAGTTCGTATCTAAGTGGACACATCTTATTAATATATTTTTTTATATAAAAAAAAATATGAGGCACTTTAAATTGCTCAACACTCTCTGGAACAACAAGACAAAAGACACCTGTCAACTCCTTTTATATCCCCAGATTCTTTTTTGAAGTTCTGTGCATATACCTTTTTACCTTTTGTTCTATTTTATAAACTTCTACATTATTTCTCATTTTTTTATTACAAAGTCTCTTTTCTCGTTATGAATTTCTGCCATTTTTAATTATTATCAGAAAGTTGTTTTTGATAGCAATCTTTTACCTTTGAAATTTCCTTTCACTATTTGAATCAATTATTCAGTATGCACTTTCCAACATTGAATTTATTTTAGTTAACTTATATATATATATATAAAAAGAAAAATTAAACTTTCGCTGTACGTTTTTCTTAAAACAACATTATATTACAAAAAAAATTAAAGATCGGGTTCTCTCTTTTTTTATTTAAATGATACACAATATTAAATAGTAATTTGTACCATATATATAAACAAATGATACAATATATATAACCCTTTTAAGTTTAAATTCCTTATGCAATTTTTGCAATCACTCATATCTATTTCTACCATCTCTTTCCTGGTGTGTTTTTAATACCGGATTACTGTGTAAGTGAAGACATAAATATGAAAAGTTCTAAATCTCAGACAAAATGTTACCTAATATCATAAAATTATATTAATTATATATATATATTGTAATGGGCACACACGCCATTACATTACTTATTTTAAAAATGTAGACATTAAAAAGAAAAGTTCGCATATAAAAACTTTTTAAGAAATAAAAAATTGAAAGTTAAAAGTCATTTAAACTTTATATATATATAAAATTGCACAGATGAAAAATTATTAAAAGAAAACTTTATTAAAAAAAAAAGAAAAAGTTTTAAAACTAAATATTAAGAAAAAAACTTGAAAGATTTAAAGATAAAAAGAATGTACCATAAATTAATTAATGCTATTGTAAAATGGAAATGATTATTTTAATTAGTAAAAGTAAACTAGCCCTTGGACATTCCAAAATGTAGAAGTAAAGGTCAGATAGGAGAAAAAAACAATAGAAATTAATAGCCAATAAAAGAAATCCCTCAGGAAATGGACCTCAATGAAAAGACCATCACCATTGTCATGATGTAATGTCCACTCAATCCAAAATTCTAATATAAAAGAAAAAGTTTGGAAATAAATTAGAGTGAAGAAATAGCTGGCAAAGAAAAAGAGATGTGAAAGAGATTTGCTATATGTGTTGGTGTGGGGAGAGTTGAAGAAGAAGGGATTGGAAAAATGCACTTCCAAATCTTTCAGTTAATTATAAAGAAAGGAAATGACATTGTCTTCCTATATCATGTACCTCAGGACACTAAGATCAAGCAATAAAATATCAGCCACAATAAAGGACCTTGTGGGAATTAACACCTTACAAGTTGCAAGCAACCAGAAAGTATGGACTTTTCTTTTAAACTGTAAGAACTTTATGAACTCTAATAAGCTTTAACTATAATTCTAAAATTCCAGTATTTGAAAAGAATAAGAACTTTAATTCTAAAACTTGTTCCCTATTTAGTAGAAATAGAATCCTATCTGACCAATGTAAATTATTATTAATAATTTTATTTGATGTATTTTTTTTAAAATCATTTCCAATTATTTATTTATTTTTTGTTCTTTTAAGTTTTATTATGATTTTTATTTTTTCGTTAAACTAATTTAATAAATGCTAAATTTAAGTCAGGTGTGAATGGCTGCATAGATTTGTAAAGTTATATTAGTTTAATTAAGGGAGGGTAAATCTTAGGTTATTTGTTTCATGGTTAAATTGGATCAATGGATTGGATATATTGGTGTAATTAGTAAATGTGGTATGAGGTCCGCTATGTGCAGGGTCATCTTATATGCCACACTCAGGTGAAATAAGCCTTTCTTATTGACCATCAGAGACAGACAGTATTCCCTGCTCCTTGGATCACCTCTTTGCCTATGGAATAGGATCATAAGTCGGTGGCAAGGACCACAATCCCTTTTTATGGAGTTTTTTTTATTGTTCTTCTCACCAGACAGATGTAATATTCCTGTACTGGATGAGAGACAATTTCTGCAATTATAGCCATGCTGTTTAGATGTACATTTCTGACAGTATGGTATTTGTGCTATCGTATTCATGCTGCATTGAATACATCGATATATCAGATGGATTGACGTTGGTTTAACTGCGAACTTTTGGCCTAAAATTAAATAAGGGATAGAATATTTTCTTTTCAAATTCATTCTATGTAGTCTATTCATACTTGACACTTGAATAAAATATTAAATTCATCTGTGTGAACTTCAAAAATAACAAAGTTAAAAATATAAATTAAATGCTAAAATTAAAGTAAAAGTTAGACTAAAGTAATAATTCTAAATCTTATATATATTTAAATAAATGTTTATGTGTTATTACTGGCAGTGGCTTTTTTTATTTATTTATTTTTAATATTGAAAAATATTTCAAGAATTTATATTTTATAAATCTCTGCATCTCACTGAGCAAGTGGCATGGGCTGATGGTCGAAATATAAAATAAAGTGGGATCTTACATGTCTGCCTACTATATAAATTTTCTAGGTTCAAGTGGCCTAGTGGCACTCTGTAGTGCAGATACGGTAAGACTCTTTGATCCATCTGACTGTTATAATATATATATATATAATTATTCAAAACAATACAATAATCAATACAGTAAAAAATATTTTAAAAAACAAATATATACCACAATTTAATAGAAGTACTTTCAACTATATATGTAGTCATTATCAACTAGATTCTAATTGTATTACAAAAAACCGTTACAAATGTAAACAAAAAGTAATACGTCATACATCAATTTTCCCACAATTCATTAATTTTTATATTGGCAGCTTGTCTTTTTATCAAATGTTGCTTTTCACTTTTTATTAACATAGCTTTTTTAATTTTTTGTAATACAATTTGAATCTAGTTGATAATGACTACGTAGATAGTTGAAAGTACTTCTATTAAATTGTGGTATATATTTGTTTTTTAAAATATTTTTTACTCTATTAATTATTGTATTGTTTTGAATAATTATATATATTTTATTATAATTAGAATACAGACATTGATTAATATATATATATATATATATATATATAAACAAAAAAGACTTATAAATCCAATAAATAATATTATATTTCAACCAGAGGACTGATGAAAACCAGTCCTCTGGTTGAAATATAATATTATTTATTGGATTTATAAGTCTTTTTTTGTTTTTATATGTATTTCCTTTGGTTAGTTTGTTATAGATTAATATTTTGATATATATATATATAATGATATTATGATTTGATGTCTGTATTTTTAAAGCAATATACGTAATTATATAACAGAATATTTATAAATACAGTAACTAAATAATTTTAAAAATTTTATCCATTTAGGAGTGCTTTGAATTATCCCAGTAATCTGTGTCAACTAAAGCTTTGAAATGCATTTCAAAGCTTTAGTTGACACAGATTACTTGGATAATTGAAAGCGCTCCTAAGTGGATAAATTTTTTTTAATTATTTAGTTACTGTACTTACAAATATTCAGTTATATAATTATATATATATAAAATTAAGAGCATACTAATGCTATTAGTATTAATTAATACTAATTAATTAGCATACTAATTAAGAGCATATAATTATTACAATTATATATATATATAATAGGTGAATATAGTTATAAAGTGTCTTTTCATAAACAATAATCATATCAGTTCATGATATATAGAGAAAGAATGGCAAGTATTTAAACACTTAGAAGCCATAAGATAAGATATAATTGTGTATCTTCAAAAGTTTAAATAACCAAACAAACAGTATTCTTTAGAAAATGATTCTTTATCTAGTCAATTTATAAATAGCTCATCTTATTTAAAAATTATAAGATTAATAAAAAAATTAAGATATAAAAATAAATAATAATAGTAGTAGTAGTAGTAGTAGTAGTAGTAGTAGTAGTAGTAGTAGTAGTAGTAGTAGTAGTCCCACAGCAAACTTCAGTAATCCTAGTTGATAAGAAAAAAATTTCCAAGTTTAAACCCCAAATCAATCACCTAAAATCTGGCATTTTTCAAATAATTTTAAAATATATTTAAGTAAATAACAATAATTCACTATACCAAGCATCTTTTCTGTGATAATTTTAAATCCACCAAAACGTTTTCATCAAAAATTTACTTTTTCAAATTATTTCAATCAGCTAAAATGGCTGCAACATAAGCACATGACTAAAAAAAAATTTTGAGTTTGAATTCCAAAAATTGTCTAAGGCCTCCATTTTTTCAAGATAAAAATCACACACACACATATATATAATGTAACGGGCACATATGTACGTTACATTATTATTTATTAGTAAACATAAAAAAAAAAGTTCGCCAATAAAAATTTCTTTTTTAAGAATTTAAAATTGAAAATAAAAAAAAAATCATCTTAAACTCGTATATATATATAATTGCACAGATAAATAATTATTAAAATAAAACTTTATTAAAAAAAGAGTAGTTTAAAACTAAATTTTCAGAAAAGATTTAGAGATAAAAATATATGTTTAAGTTTGAAAACAAATTAATTAATCTTTTGTAAAATGGAAATGATTATTTTAATTAGTAAACTAGCCTTTGGGCATTTAAATGTATAAGCATCGGTCAGATAGGAAAACAATAGAAACTTTTAGCAAATGAAAGAAATCCATCGAGAAATCGGACCTCAATGAAAAGGTTTTCACCATCATGACGAAATGTTGAGTTAATCCACAAAATTATTATAAAAGGAAAGGTTTGAAAATAAATTAATTAATTAGTTATTACGATGTGACTATATGTGTTAGTGTGGAGTTGAAGGAGAAGGGATTGAAAAGACGCACTCTTCAATCCTTTCAGTTTTGTTAAAAAAAAGAGAGAAATGACATCAGTTTTTTTTCTACTTTAAGGACCAACTAAACTAAAAGACCTCTGGATAAATAAATAAAAAACAACGGCTAACTCAACCAATCTTTTTAGGATGGCATGGGAATTCATGTTCAAATAGCAAGCAACAGATAAAGATGAACTGTTTTAAACCGTAAGAACTTTATAATTAATGAACATTAAATTAAAAACTTTCCATATTTAAAATAATTAAGAAATAGAATCCTATCTGACCAACATAATTTATTAATTAGTTATAATTTTATTTAATGTATTTCTTTTGTAAAATCATTTCCATTTATTTATTTATTTGTTCTTTAAGTTTTATTATGATTTGTTTTTCATTAAACTAGTTATATAAATATTAAACTTAAGTCGGGTGTGAATGGCTATATAGATTTGTAAAGTTATATTAGGGGAGGGTAATCTTAGGTTATTTGTTTCATAGTTGAATTAGGCAATGGATTGGATATATTGGTGTAATTAGTAAATGTAGTATGAGATTCGCTAGGGGCAGAATCGCTATTATACGCCGCACACACTTGTTTTGCCTATGGGAGGAATTATAAGACGGAGACCACAGTTCCTTCCTATGGAGTTTTTTTATTGCTCTCATCATCAGATAGATGTAATATTCCTATCTGACGAGAAGCAGTTTCTTCTCTTAACCTAATTGTGCTGCCATATTCGTATTACATTGAACACATCGATATATCAGATGGATTGAAGTTTGGTTTGACTGCAAACCTTTGGCCTAAGATTAAACAAGGACTGAATATTTTCTTTTCAAATGCAAATCTTTGTAGTCTATTCATACTCGACCCTCTAAATAAAGATGCATTAAATTTAAGTTGGGTATAGATGCTTGCATGGGTTCGTTACCGATTGATTATGTTTTTGGTTTTCATATTCAATTGAAATATATATAGACATTCAGTAAATACTGATACCTTATGGTGAGTATCTAAATTGTATTTATTCAGATGTCTTTTAAGTTATTGGTGTTAATGCAAGCATCTTATGGTGAATGCTATTGGGTTACTTATAAATTTCCCTCTGCAATTGATGGTATCAATGATTTTGTATTTTGATCATTTATGTTTATTTTGAAATGTTTTTGACTGTGGAATCTATGTAACCGATCTATACTCAACATTTTTAAACAAATCTGTGTGAATTAATAATAGTATAAAATTTAAAAATGTAAATTAAAAATCTAAAATAAAAGTAAAAATAATGTTAGATGTTAAAGTAAACATATTAAAATAATAATGTTAAATCTTATATATATATGTGCATAAATAAATTTTTGTATGGTAATTACTGGCATTGGCTTATTTTATTTATTTTTTAATATTGAAATATAATTAGATAAGATATTATGTTATTAAATCTCTGCTACTCCCTGAGCTAGTGACATGGACTAACGACCGGATATCAAAATATATAAATAAAATAAAAATAAAAATTTTTGACTTATGTATCTGCCTACTTTATAAATTTTTCTAGGTTCAAATGCCTAGATGGCACCCTGTAGTGCAGATCATGTTAAGAGCTCCCATTCTCCGGATCATTATAACTGGTGCCCAATGTGGGCCCGATCTTTAATAAACTACCAGGGCCCTGAGTAAATTTCTTTTTTCAAAATGAAATATTTTTATCTGTTACATAAAGTTGTATACTTTAAATCTTATAAAAGCACCGCCAGAAGAAATTGCGCATATATATTAAACACAAGAAAGTATAAATAATTTTAAAACTAATTTTTGTTTAAAAAAAAGTCAAAAGGTTGCAATAAATATGTTTTTTTTGTTTGTTGATATATATTATGCTTTAACATGTATAGGTGTGCACAGCCACTTAAGTTTATGATCAAAATGTGGTACCTTATGATGAGTACCATTGGGAATTTACTTCAGTGTAATCCTATTTAAGCATTTTAATCAGTCATAAATAAGTTGGTGGTATTTATAATTGTGCTGCATATATACACGTATAAATCCATTATCTTTCAAAATGTATTTAGTTCAATGCAACCTTCTTAAATAAATAATTTAAATAACTTGCTTGTCATGCCATGTGTAAAAATAAAATGTATAAAAAAATAATAGAACTCTTGTGGGGAGGAGGTGTAGACGTGGATGGTTCTTAGGAAAATGATAGTCAACATTTTTTTTGTATATAGTCTTTATACTAACCGAATGTTTTGTAAATTTTGTTAATCGTGTACCGTAATTACTAACCCTAAGTAAAATTTTTTTTTTGTTCATTTTTTTTTAAGCAAGTTTACTGATATGTAACGGGCACATACATACATTACATTATTTTTTATTAGTAAACATAAAAAAAAAAGTTCGCCAATAAAAATTTCTTTTTTAAGAATTAAAATTTGAAAATAAAAAAAAATCATCTTAAACTCATATATATATAAAATTGCATAGATAAATAATTATTAAAATAAAACTTTATTAAAAAAAGAGTAGTTTAAAACTAAATTTTCAGAAAAGATTTAGAGATAAAAATATATGTTTAAGTTTGAAAACAAATTAATTAATCTTTTGTAAAATGGAAATGATTATTTTAATTAGTAAACTAGCCTTTAGGCATTTAAATGTATAAGCATCGGTCAGATAGGAAAACAATAGAAACTTTTAGCAAATGAAAGAAATCCATCAGAAAATCGGACCTCAACGAAAAGGTTTTCACCATGATGACATAATGTTGAGTTAATTCACAAAATTATTATAAAAGGAAAGGTTTGAAAATAAATTAATTAATTAGTTATTACGATGTGACTATATGTGTTAGTGTGGAGTTGAAGGAGAAGGGATTGAAAAGAAACACTCTTCAATCCCTTCAGTTTTGTTAAAAAAAAAAAGAGAAATGACATCATTTTTTTTTCTACATTAAGGACCAACTAAACTAAAAGACCTCCGGATAAATAAATAAAAAACAATGGCTAACTCAACCAATCTTTTTAGGATGGCATGGGAATTAATGTTCAAATGGCAAGCAACAGATAAAGATGGACTGTTTTAAACTGTAAGAACTTTATAATTAATGAACATTAAATTAAAAACTTTCCATATTTAAAATAATTAAGAAATAGAATCCTATCTGACCAACATTATTTATTAATTAGTTATAATTTTATTTAATGTATTTCTTTTGTAAAATCATTTCCATTTATTTATTTATTTGTTCTTTAAGTTTTATTATGATTTCTGTTTTTCATTAAACTCGTTATATAAATATTAAACTTAAGTCGGGCATGAATGGCTATATAGATTTGTCAAGTTATATTAGGGGAGGGTAATCTTAGGTTATTCGTTTCATAATTGAATTAGGTCAATGGAGTGGATATATTGGTGTAATTAGTAGATGTAGTATGAGATTCGCTAGGGGCAGAATCGCTATTATATGCCGCAAACACTTGTTTTGCCTATGGGAGGAATTATAAGATGGAGACCACAGTTCCTTCCTATGGAGTTTTTTTTTATTGCTCTCATCATCAGATGACAAGAAGCAGTTTCTTCTCTTAACCTAATTGTGCTGCCGTATTCGTATTACATTGAACACATCGATATATCAGATGGATTGAAGTTTGGTTTGGCTGTGAACCTTTAGCCTAAGGTTAAACAAGGATTGAATATTTTCTTTTCAAATGCAAATCTATGTAGTCTATTCATACTCGACACTCTAAATAAAGATGCATTAAATTTAAGTTGGGTATAGATGCTTGCATGGGTTCGTTACCGGTTGATTATGTTTTTGGTTTTCATATTCAATCGAAATATATGTAGACATTCGGTAAATACTGATACCTTATGGTGAGTATCTAAAATGTATTTATTCGGATGTCTTTTAAGTTATTGGTGTTAATGCAAGCATCTTATGGTGAATGCTATTGGGTTACTTATAAATTTCCCTCTGCAATTGACGGTATCAATAATTTTGTATTTTGATCGTTTATGTTTATTTTGAAATGTTTTTGACTGTGGAATCTATGTAACCGATCTATACTCAACATTTATAAACAAATCTGTGCGAACTAATAATAGTATAAAATTTAAAAATGTAAATTAAAAATCTAAAATAAAAGTAAAAATAATGTTAAATGTTAAAGTAAACATATTAAAATAATAATGTTAAATCTTATATATATATTGTAATGATATATAAATATGTCGTTACATTAATTTAAAATAAAAACTTAAAAGTTCGCAAATAAAAGGAAAAAACTAAACGCTAAAATTAAAATGTTTGTTAAACATATATATATATATTCGCACAGATGCTAAACTTTAAAAATATTTTTTTCATAAACAAAAAAAAAAAGTATTTGAACGTATTTTTTTTAATAAAAAAATACAAGATTGAAATATAAAAATATTTTAATAAAAAAATAACATAAGTTAAAATAAAAACAGGTATTAATTAATTCCTGTAATCTGTAAATGGAAATGATTGTTTATTAATTATCTAAAAGCTGTTTAATTAAAAAGTCAGATGAAAAGTAAGATAAGAGAAGAAAGAGATTTTAGCTTGACCAATGGAAGCAAATAAAGGCCCGGATCATAACGAAAAAACAGAACAGTGACATTTTTGTTCATGGAATCCATAGGAGGACTATAAAAAGAAAAAAATATTGAGTTCCAGTCAGAGTTTTCCAACTTGATTTTGGTGAGTCGAGCGACAAGACGCACTTGCCGTCCTCACTCATTTATTTTAAAAATGCAAAGACTGTGATACCAGAACAGAACCAGCTAATGCTACCTCCAAAATATCAGACCGGTCTTCCAGGAAAGTCTCCGTGGTAATTAAAAACAGGAACCTGGACTCTTCTACCATAAGCTATATAAAATGAACAATTATTAAAATCAATTAAGAACTTTCGTCAAGTTTTATAAATTGATAAACAAGCCAACTTAAATGTTAAAAACGGACTCTTATCTGACTTGTAAGTTTTTAAATCAAATTAATAATGTTTAATTTTATATGTTTTCCGATTGATAAAAATCATTTCCATTTTTTTTTCTTGTATAAATTGTTTATTGTTTAAATTTTAAATGATGAAATTTAGGTTGGGTATAGACGTTGCATAGATTCATTAGCGGTTGATAATGTTGTGGTTTTCACATTCGATTAGAATATATGTCAACGATATCACTGCAAACATCTTACGATGAATGCTAATGGGATTTGTATATTCCCTATGCAAGTGACGTTTATCGATGACTTTGTATTTTGATTGGTTGTGTTTAATTTGTAATGTTTTTGACCGTGGAATCTGTGCAGCTGATCTGTACTCAACATTTTAAAACAAATTTTATAAAATGCATTTGTGCGAACATATTTAAATGTTAAATTTAAGTCGGGCGTGAATGGCTATATAGTTTGTAAAGTCATATTAAGGGAGGGTAATCTTAGGTTATTCATTTCGTAGTTGAATTGGTTCAATGGATTGGATATATTTGTGTAATAGTAGATGTAGTATGAGATCCGCTATGGGCAGGATTATAGATATACGCCACACACCCTCTGTTTGCCTATGGATGGGTTTGTAAGTCGGCAGAAGACCGCAGTCCATTCCTATGGAGTTTTTTGTTTATTGTTCTACTTGCCAACAGATGTCACATTCCTGTTGGTGGAGAGTCAATGTCTTCTCTATTTCTACTTATTGTTCAGATGAAATTCCTGACAGTATAGTATTTTGTGTTGTCGCATCATGCTACATTGAATACATGAATGTATCAGATGGATTGGCGCCAGTTGATTGCGAAATTTGTTGCCTAAGGTTAAATCAGGGAAGAATATTTTCTTTTCAAATGCAGATCTATGTAGTCTATTCATACCTGACCATCTAAATAAAATATTAAACTCATTGAAATTTATGTAAATGTACAATTAAAGAGTAATATAAAAATCTAAAAATGTTAAACCTATTCCTCGAATTTAGAATGATTTTATATGTGCGTAAATAAATATTTTTATGTGTTAATTTCTGGCAGTGGCTTTTATACTTTTATATTTAAGATATAAAATTTATAGATTTTTATCTCTGCGTCTCTGCTGAGCTAGTGACTTGGGCTAATGATCGGAATATTGAAATAAAGTGGAATCTTAACAGAGCGTATCTGCCTACTTTATAAATTTTTCTAGGCTCAAATGCCTAGATGGCGCCCTGGTAGTTGCAGATATTGTTTTTGCGGTTAGATTCGATCTTCACTTTCATTTCGATCATTATAATATATATATATGTGCATAAATAAATTTTTGTATGGTAATTACTGGCAGTGGCTTATTTTATTTATTTTTTAATATTGAAATATAATTAGATAAGATATTATGTTATTAAATCTCTGCTACTTCCTGAGCTAGTGACATGGGCTAATGACCGGATATCAAAATATATAAATAAAATTAAAAAAATTTTTTTGACTTATGTATCTGCCTACTTTATAAATTTTTCTAGGTTCAAATGCCTAGATGGCGCCCTGTAATGCAGATCACATTAAGAGCTCCCATTCTCTGGATCATTATAATATATATAATAACAAATTTGAACAATTTAAATTAATTTTTCTTAGACATTTTAAAATTCATTAGAGAATTTTTTCAAAAAATAAACAAAATTTATCAATGATAAAACCAAAGAACATAATAATAATCCCGCAACAAATCTTGGTAAATTCACAAACCTCCAGGCTGGAATCTCAAGAAAACCTGCAACACCCATACTTTGAGTAAAAATTATATATACATAAAGAATAAACATAATTTAGCAATTAGAAATAACTTTTCTCTTATATCTTAAAATTACATAGTGATTTTTCTAAAAAAAAAAAAAATTTTTAATTAATGACAAAACTAATGTAAATCCAAATCATATGATCATGTTGATGGTGCAATGCAACCTACACATTGTTTTAGACTTCAGAGTTCATCAAATCTTATGGCTGTAATACCCCTCTGTGGGCAACTTATTAGATCGCTAGCCAACAACCAGTCATGCTGATGCCATTATATCCAAAGCCCATTAATTCACACAATCATGCAAAAGGGTATAGCCAGTTGAAGATATCGCTCTAATGCATTTACCAAGACATATAAAATCTCCAGAAATGAACACTAACAGAACCAGAATAAACTGCAAGAAAATGTCCACTATCCAGGCAATGACACATTAACCCAGGATATGGACCCACACAATGTTGCTATCAGACATTTTCCAACAGACATGAAAACAATACCAAGATAGTAATGAATTTTATCAATACATATTTGTAATAAATATTGTAATGTATACATGTGTAATTTTTAACCCTTACGTATAAAATCAATATAACCCTGTAATGCAATTGAAATTGAATCAATGTCATAATTAAATAATATTTTGACATATGAATATATTAATACAACCCTATCCAAACAATTTAATCACTTGTCCTCTTTATATGTGTAAAACCGCACTGATCTATGTAGTCATATATGTTGAAACCTGTACAGACTGTTATGTGATCACTTATGTAAACACATGTATACAAAAGTAACTTATTGTAACCCCTTTTTTTAGTCTGAATAAAGTTCCCTTTTGAAACAAACATCATCATCATAATAATAATAAAGAGAATTATATCAAACAATAATTTAAAAATATTAGTCACAAGAGCAATTTAAATTGTTGAATTTTAATTTTAATGTAATGAATTTTAATATCCATTGATGAACAATATTTTAAACTAATAAATATTTTTTAAACAAAAAATAAAAGATTTTTCTGGAAAAAAAGTTATAATATTCAAAAAATGAATGCTTTTTTAAACCTATTTCAATGACTTATAAAAGTGAAAAGTACTATCAAAAATTAAAATGGCAAATATTTCTAAATTAAGCCAGAACAAAACTTACTTTTTGACATTTAGAAATAAAGTCACCAATTCCCAAAAAATTCCAGTTAAGGCGAATCAAACCAGGTGCCAAAATTACATTTTCAATGTTATTAATGTGTTCTTCTAATAAGGTTTTCTAAAACAAAATATGTCTATATATCAGTAATATAATCACATGTATATAAATGTCAAAAAAGTAAAATAATTAATATCTAATCTATTTGTAAATAAATAGGCTCAAGGAAAAATATTTGGTCTAAGATTTATTATTTAATATATCTGTAGGAGTTAGACAATATAATGATTGGTTGTCAAATTAGCATTATATTTCAATAGGGTTGCATTTGCCCTAGATTCAAGAAGTATTTTGAAGGTAAAAATTTTAAAGATTTCAAATAATTAGTGCTAAATTATATACTTTTACATAAGTAAATCAAATAATTGATAATAAAGGGAAGCTTGTGGTTTAAAGACCTGTAGAGGTCGCTACTATCGCATTTTATATGCACGTGATTGAGGCTACAGCCTTAATGAATATTACATGAAATATTTGAGATGTAAACTATTTTTTACATATGCACAATACACTCTCATGTCAATAATTATTTTTAAGAGCATACCTCTCAATTCAAACATGGGCAATAAATGATTTATTTAAATAATAAGCTCTAAGCATAGGTGGGTCATTTATGCTTTTAAAATATTTACTGCCAGGAGAATATGTATCATTTTTAATACATGTGTAAAAATTAGCTTACACAATATTTTACAAATATAACTAAAATATTACTAATCTTATCCCTGATTCCTAGCGTTTTCAGATTTTCAAATTATTCATTCTTCTTCACGTATTTCTTAATCTTTTCAATAGGAGAAAGGTGTAATTTTTCTGAAAAAATATAACACTTTCTAAATTTTGTCTCCCACCCTTGCTTAGTAACTGAAATTATTCTTCTACAAAATTAATTATAATATTGATCATGAACAAAATAAAACAATTGGACTACAAATACAAAAGACATCTTATTACAATTATTGTATGTAATAGTTTATTTATCTATAAAAATACAAAGGTCACTTTTGTAATTTTGTTGGAAAATATAATTTTTTAAATTACAGGTATTAATAGATAAATTAATAATATTCTACCCTTATATAAATTATGGGTAATTTCTAAAGCAATTTATCAAGCATAACAAATCAAAAAATAAAAAAATTAATTTTTCTGATCATCAAAAAATAAATAATAGTTTTTAGTGAAATGTTATTGGTGGATTTTAAATATTTTGTCAAATTTTTACAAAAATACAATTAACACTCGATTATTTTCAAAATTTGATTTTTTTATCAGAAAAAAAAATATTAATAACTCTTTGATCAGTATTATTTTTAAAAAGACATTAATGGCATAAAAAATAGCTAGAATATGTAAAATTATTATAATAATTTATTGAAATTTTGAATAATCATTAGCAACGGCCTCAAATGAATAAAATCAATATAATATTAAAAGGAAAATGTTTATTTATACTCAAATCACATAAATACCTTGACTGCTGCTATAATCTATTATTAAATATATCAGATTTCAGGAAAAAAGAAAACAAAAATCTGTAAAATGTTATATAATCTTTTTTAATTACATAAATTTATGTTAATTTTTTCAAATTATATTCTACAAATATTATTAAAATTTTATTTATAAATTATAAAAATCCATATACATATATAACATACAAATGTAAACTTGAAGGAAAATCTGCATATTTAATCAATTATAAAATATATCATACACACATTTATATAATTTGCATCTATTTATATAACTATAAAAATAAATTAAACTCTTTACATAATCTGTAAGCTGAAAAGATTGTTTCTAAAGATTATGCCTCCTCTGTCTTTAAACAGATTAATAAATAAAACTTAGAATAAATCACATTAATAAACATCATATTTTGTATTGTTTGTGGGGGACTTAATTGTTCAGCATTTCCTACAGTAAAACTAAAGATCATAGGTAGCATATTTATTAATAAAAAAATCTAAATCTCAAACTAATTCTGTGTTCTTTTATTACCGAAAAATATTTGAACACAATTGTTGATTTTAAAAAATTTGCATTGCATTTCAGGTTTAAAGTCCTTCTTATGTAGAATAGTCTTTGTAAATATTCATCGGATAAAGCAAAAAATATTGAAATATATTCGAATGAATTGTTAAATGTTGGCTACAATTATAATCATATATATAATGTTTGAAGGGAGAGATATGTCACCCAGAAAATGATATTTGTAATAATATTTAATGCTTATTTATTTTATGTTGATCCAATCTTGGTTAATCCAGATAACATTTGTGTAGTCTTTAATAACTCAGTACAATTTGATATTTAAATTCTAAAAATATATTCTCCAGTACTTGTATTTTGTCTTGCCGGCATTTTGCTTGATTACTTGTCTTTTGTTCTTTGTGATTGCTAAATCAGAATTAGACCACATGATAATTTTACTGGCATATGAAAGACAACTTAGGAAGACCCCGGGATACACTGAGCTTAGCTAGCCTTGGCAATTCCCTTTCTTTCACCTGAAATATATTGAGGTTTGCCAATGGTGCAGACCATTCTTTCTTTATTTCTTGGCATCACTGGGAATGGGGCAGAAGAATTAAGTCTATGCTGGTAATGTAATATCAAATGCTGGGTCTGTCCAATTTCTCTTGTTCTGAGAACATTATGGCAGATTGACTACAGTCTGATTAATTTATTTGTTTTATCATCTTAAAATATTTAGTTGTGAATATCGCGATCTGTTTATATTTTAAACATGTCACTCTCTTTGAAAAAAATTCCTAAAATATGATTCAATTATTTCTCTCTTGAAATAATTTCACTTGTCATAAAGTTATATTTAAAATAGGGCCATTTAATATATTTGTCTTGTACATCTCAGACTTGAGATAAAACTCTAATCATTTACATTTATTAAATTGGCATATGAACTATACCACCCCCTTACTCAAGGCATAATTAATGACAGATTTATGAAATAAAACAGAGAGACATTAGAAAAGTTATACAAATGTTTTATTAAATATATGTGTAAATTTAAACTACTTGTGGTTTGTCTCAATTCATTTTATTATAAAATTAACATTTCTATTTTAGTTATTGTGCTGCTATCTGGTGACTCAAGATCACATAAAACCATTCCTATATTTAAGTAAATGAATAGTTCTAATTAGAATCAATATTAGAGTTAGACATTAAAATTAGTTGAGATTCATGCTCCACCATTGATGCTATTGGACCGGAGTGTGGAAAAGATTTATTGTTACCTCGAAAATGTTCTTAATTAGTTGGCAGATTTAGAGAGTGGGTGAACAGGATAGAATCCATAAGTATTCTTTACCTTTGATCTCATGTATGGTTGGATTTGAGGTACTTTTACCCAGGCTGTGAATCGTGTGGAGTTAACATACAATTTTGACTGATACACTACTTACCACTCTTACTTTGGGCAGTAGTATGCAATAGATGCACATTCCTACCATATATCATAAGTTTTGAATTATATATTTTTGATTCATAAATTAGTATGATATCATTTGCATTGGCCAGTCATTTGCATTCATTAACATACTTTGAGTGGTATTATGCAATCGATGTACATTTCTACCATATATCAGATGCTTCACTCTTTATATATATATTTGCTCATAAGTAAGTGTAATGTAGATGACATATCCTACCTCTTATATTTACTTAGTTATTGTTTAGTTATTTATCAGCATTACAGCCTGAAATAATTACTCTTAGTTTATAATTTTAGCTTATCCTTAATATGAAGTTTATTAAGTCTTAAAATTTTATATTGTATAAAATTGTGTAGTGATAGTCAGTCTATGCAGTGAATTTATATGTGTACAGAGATAATTAAAATGTATTGTATTGTATATTATCTGTGCATAGTAATACTAATAGAAACAATAAATTTTTAAACCATATTCATTTGTCTTCAAAATTGAGAGGTCAGTTCAATAAAATCTGTTATTATTCTAAATTTAATTCTTGGTAAAATAACTAATAGACTAATGTTGCCTGTGGATTGCTGTCACTTAGGTTATTGTTTGTGTTGTAGTGATGTATATATGTAAATAAATTGTAATGTCTAATTATTTTTAGCATTTGCCACTATTTGCAGTCAATAAAATTTAGCAGACTATAAAAGAAAAAGATAAGACGTTGGAATGTAGATATTCTATGCAATTAATTTTCATGCGAGTTGTATATTTTAGCTTCAAAAAGGACTTTATTATTGATAAAAAAAATGCATTTACTCTTCTGAGTCATGCTACATATATATGTTTACATTGTAAGTAAAGGGGTATAAAAAGATTACATACATATAGAACACAGGAAGGAGGCAATTGTTGCCCAGTATTTTTTTTAATCCAAATTAACTTTATTAGAAAAGGCTCTGAGTGTGAATTCTGTAGTACATTTGGAACATTGGTTTATTGGTGTTTTCTTGTTCAATGAGATCAACCGCTTTAATAACATGATCTCTATTTCCTATGAGCTTTGAATACAATGGTTCAGTTCATTCCATGAGTGATTATAGGGATGTTTGGATGCTGTGGATTTTGAACAGACTCCAAGTGTTCTCATAAAGGATTTTTGTTGATAGAATTTCATCTTTTTTTTTAAATCTTCTTTAGAGCACTGGTAAATGTTGCCTTTGGGTTTGGCAGTGGAATATTGAGTTCTATATTTTAGACTATTATAATACAAAAAAAAACTTATCACTATTATCTGTATCATCTTGTCAAGTTTTTTTTTTTATCTTAACAAATTATAATTAAGTATATTATTATTTTAAATCAAAATGTTTAACTAAACAACAGATTTAGCATTCAATTATTAAGGTTTTCATAGCTCTAATTACAATAACTATATAAAATTTAAAAGATTATATTTTAACATAATTTTTAAAGAGAAATTAAATCTAATATGAAGATTTTTTTTTTTCAAATTTGATTCATAGTAAATTCAAATATTTTCGCTAAAAGGCAATTTAAAATGTGTTAGATACAAGTAAATTAAATAAAAAAATTTGTGTGGATTTTAAAAAAGTGTTTTTAATGTGTGGAAAACTTCACACTTACTTATTAGTCAGACTTGATCATACAAAAGCAAGAAAAAAATTAAGATTAAAAAAGTAACTACAAAAAGGAGCATATGCAAAGAAAATGAAGGAAGCATATGATAAAACAGGATAATAAATTTATGAAATTCTTAAATTTGAAATACAGGCTTTTGTATACCTGGAACTTAATTGTAAATATAGGGGTCAGAGTAACTTGAGGTCAACATGGGCATGACAACAATATTGGCATTAGCATGGGATTTGGGCAATCTATCATCAGATTTTCAATGATATGGATGGCTGAAGACTTGGAGGATGGAGTAGATTGAAGCCTGTCCATTAAAGTCTAAAGATTTGCTATCTTACAATAAACTGAGCACTGATTATATATATGTGTGTGGGAGATGATAATCTGCATCAATTGATGAGTGCAGGTTCAGCATGAAATATGTAAATTGGTGATTGTTTATATTTTCTACATGTGTGTGGTCATGTTTACCATTAGTATAAAATAGTGTGGATAGTTGAAGGTTGCTTGAAAGTCTGAGTTCAAATCCCTTATATTTACAAACTATTAAATGTATATACACAAATCATTAATCAGAGAAAAAAACTGAAGAATATAATATGGCATGAGTTACAAACCATATAGGATACTTTTGAAAAATAGAATAAAAGAAAGACATTCAACGTAGCATTTAAAAGGGATATTTGCATATTATTTGAATGGTACATTTGTAGCCAATCAAAGTAATAAGAGTTATACGATTTGATATCTTATAATCAAACTTTTTAAATGTAGCTTTCTCGAATGATGCTAATCTTTTTTTCATTTTAATGAAATTAAGCTTTACAGCACACCAGCACTAAGAAGAAAATGAAAACAAATATTAAACTTGCATTAATTTATTAAATCTGATATTATATATTTATTATCTATTATATATCATAATATATAATGATAACAAATATTTGTATTCAAATTCTTTTAAAATATATTTCATCATAACATTTTTTGCCATGCTAAATGTACTGCAGTGATAGATTGATAGACTCTGGATCTCAAAGTTCATGGATTGTGGCTTGAGCTTTGTTAGTTCATGTACATACATTTTTTTATAAACTTCTAAACAATAAGCCATATAATTATTTTTTATTACATTTATGAATAAAAGTTTACCATTTTTTAATCAATTTCAAATAATTTGGCACTACAAAAGTTAATACATTTATTTCATTAGCAAATAAATGATTTTTGTTTCATTGTCATGATGAATATAAAAAACAGAAGTACAAGCATGCAATGAGACATACATAGTAAGAGCAGCAAACAATTTACTTATTTATTGTATAATCAATTATTTAAGAGATGAATCATATTGAAATTTAAGTATCTAATTTTAGGAATAGCATAATTCTGTTTAATTGACCAGATACATTTCATTAATTTTCCTCAGTCATAAATCAATGTAAAAATTGTCCTGCATAGATTGGTGCATTGGTGGAATGGCGGAATCTGAACTCCAGATCTGGGCTGTCATTTCTGATGCTCAAATTTGTTTGGAATTCCCAACCAATAAACCCATTTGATCATTTTAATTTAAAAAAATAAAAAATAAAATCTCTAAGCCTGATTTATCTTATGAGTAAAATAATTGCTCGAGACAGTACTTGTTTAGACTATAAATAAAATTAGTCCAGTGAGAACTTTTTTCTTTCTAAATAAAAGAAGAAAATGTTTCTGCACAAGAATCATCTTGTACAAGAAATTCTACAGATTCAGGACATGTTAACATCCCAAAAATTCTTCTTTTTATCATTTTTTATAAATTGATAATGAAAAATGTTTAGCTATAGATCTTAGGACTTTCAAAAATATTCTTTGATTTTTTAAATAAATTTTTAATATATTGAAATTCTATAATTTGTTTTTTAATGCCTGAAGAGGAGTGATTTATTAACAAATTATCTCACCATTAAAATGTCTATTTGCAATTCTGAGTAAGCATATATTTACTGAGATACAAGTTTAAATACATCCCTTTAGGTACTAAAAGACAAAATAAAATATAATCCTGGTATCCATAACATATGTAGAAGAAAATAAAAGCTGTCATTTAAACCATTCAATAACTAATATTTGAAAAAATACTGAAACATCAACATATTTCAAATTTCATCGAACTGACTTTGATATATCAGATTCTCTAAAAATCAAATGATGAAAACTTTATAAATTAATAAAAATTATATATATTATACTTTTACTATACTTATGAATATATTACATATACATTACATATGTATGTAAACTAAATTTATAGACAGTTGAAGTATGTGTATATATACACCTGGGTCTCATTTTATGCAGTAGACAGGTTCCCCAAAAACTCACACAAAAGAAATCACATAAAAATAGACTTAACTTACCTTGAAAAATGGGGGATACATACTGTAATTTTTTAAAAATCACATAAAAGCAAAGCAACAACATAAAATTACATACTTTAAAATTCGAATAAAAAAAAAAGGAAATAAAATATGACTAATAAAAAATTTCGAATTTGAAAAAAATTAATACAAGACAAACTTTTTTTTACTTTTTTAATTAACTACAGTATCTAATTTTAATCAAAACAATATGTTTTTATGTGTAATTTACAGTATTTTACATATTTCACACATGTACAGTATTTTAATCATTATCAATATTTGAAGATATGCAAGTTCATTTGTAAACTAGTAAGACATCAGATTCATCACAAGAGGAAATACAACTAGTGCCAACTTCATTTTTTAATTGCTCTTAAAGTTCACTTGCCCAAACTAAAATGTTTTCCAATCACTGTTGATCTTTCCCATTTCACTAAGTAATCAAAAATTAAAATTTTTGTTTCCAAAGAAATTCATTTTCTTGGGTGTTTTTTCTTCTCCATTAGGGTAAACTAAAAGTTTAAAATAAAAATAAGAACTTTGATTTATGATAATAAAAACACACCTACTTACCATTATTGGGCAAAATTGAATTAAAACTAACAATTAAAAATTAAATTCTTGTTTTTGTTTTTAATTTTTTAATTTTCAATTCAGTTTAAAAATCAATTTTCAATGTTTCACATCACATTAATTTCAGATCACATTACGTAATTTTTAAATTGTTACTTATAATTAAAAATCAGATTTTAATTTTTAATTGTCAAACTTAATTGTGCCCACTGCTGTTCCTCACCTTTTAAAAATAAACTTGCAGACACTAAATGATTAATTGATTACATACTCTTTTTTTAAAAAGCAAAAATAGAATGTAATTTAAAATGCAAAAACAACAACATGCATAGTATATGCATCTATAATGTTTGAACAGGTTTACATTATAATCTTGTAAAATTTATTACTTGTGGACACTAAATGATTAATTGATTATGTACTCTTTTTTTAAAAAGCAAAAATAGAATATGATTTCAATTGCAAAAACAACAACATGCATAGTATAGGCATCTATAACATTTGAACAGATTTACATTATAACCTTGTAAAATTTAATGTGTGTATATAAAATGGGGAAATCCTGATTTCAAGTGAATTATGAACTTCTTTATTGCATAAAATCTATTACAGCACTATTATAAAGCACTGAAAATATTGAAATTATTAGATGGAAGTCGAACTCCAATAATGTGCTATTACTTTAAATATGATATGTGAGAAATTTATATCTAAAGTAATAGTGCATTATTGGAGTTCAACTTCTGACCTAATAATTTTTATCACATAAAAGAAAACCACATACAAAGATATTAAGAAGAAACATGAATCACATAACTTCAAAATCGCATTAAAAAAATCCACATAAAAGGAAACCCGGGTGTATTTCCACTATAATTATTTAATGTTTACATATACATATATATAATTGTAAAGCAAAAATAACTACATCCTACTCAGTTACATAGTGTCAAAAACCAATGAAAAAATAAAATATATATATATATATATATGTGTGTGTATGGATGTGTGTGTGGGAGGGGGTGTAAATAAAATAAAATGTCTGTAATAAAAAAATTGTTATAATAAAAATAATGAATTATAATATTGATACCACATTTTATAAATAAATATAATGAACTATAGAAGTACTTTCCATTATATTTGAATTTAAATGGTTTTAAATTAAAGAAGGTTAATAAGTTAACTGAAAGTACTTCTGTGATTTATTATATTTAATTCTAAACTATATTATCACAATTATATATGTGTGAAGATGGAAGGATGTGTGGACACAACATAATGACAGTTTTGATATCTTTGTGCCCTTGTGCAGATACATTGTTATCTATTGTAATAATAATCAGCATTAAGCTAATGCACATGTGCTTTGTGGATTTTAACTATAAATGAATACTCTCACTTTCCAAACACAAGATAAAGTCTTTGTGAAAAGATAGAATGAATCCATCTATCCTTTCAACCCAAACATTTAAGTATGGGCAAATCTTAAGTATTTGGAAATGAGAGCATTAAATGATCACTTTCAATTACCTTTACAATGCCTGAATGAATGATGCTTGCAAAATTTACTAGAATTTACAATATGTCACTCTTAGTTGAAATTAAACATATGTAAGTAAGACATTTATTTTATATAGGGTGATGTTTTTTTTTTAAAACTGTAATAATAATCAGCGTTAAGCTAATGCACATGCACTTTGTGGATTTTAACTATAAATGAATACTCTCACTTTACAAACAGAAGATAAAGTCTTTGGGAAAATAGAGAATTAATTCATCTATCCTTTCAACTCAAATGTTTAAGTATGGGAAATCTTAAGTTTGGGTTGAAAGGATAGATGGATTCATTCTATCTTTTCACAAAGACTTTATCTTGGGTTTGGAAAGTGACGGTATTCATTTATAGTTAAAATCCACAAAGCACATGTGCATTAGCTTAATGCTGATTATTATTATAGTTTAAAAAAAACATTTTGCTATATAAATATCTTATTTACATATGTTTAATTTCAACTAAGAATCACATATCGTAATTTCTAGTAAATTTCACAAGCATCATTCATTCAGGCATAGTAAAGGTAATTGAAAGTGATTGTTTAATATCTTCCCACTCTCATTTCTAAATACTTAACCTTTGCCATACTTAAACATTTGGGTTGAAATGATAGATAGATTAATTCTATCTTTTCACAAAGACTTTATCTTGTGTTTGGAAAGTGAGAGTATTCATTTATAGTTAAAATCCACAAAGCGCATCTACATTAGCTTAATTCTGATTATTATTACAGTTTTTTTTTAAAAAAATTGCACAATATAAAATAAATATCTTATTGTTATCTATTATATAAATATTAGTCTTTTTTTATCAAAAAAGGTTTATTTATGCCAGGTTTTATCAAGAGGTGCATAATTTATAAATCAATATGCTCATATATAAAGAATTAAAGCAAAAAAATATATAGATATCAATGCTAATTGAAAATTTTCAATTAGGTTAAAGTTTCTTAAGAGTCAGAAGATCTATCAAAGTCTATAAATTCTCATGTAATCTTGTAGGTCATTTCAGGTGCCAAACTCATGTCCCTCATTATCTTCAATATATTTATGAGTTTGCTGAGGGTCAGTGCAATTGGTATCAAAGAGAAATGAGCACCTAATAATTCACATAGAATATGTTAAAAAAGTGGCACACCTGACTATAGCAAAAATGCCTGTGTTAATTGCATGCATTAAAGTTGTAATGAGTGGGCATTTTTCTCTGAACAAAGAATAAAATAGGTGTCCACATTAGTGCAATGCAGTACATGGATTGAAAATATGTTTGATGGTATCCTCTCCCTGATGGCATAATGAGCAAAATAGTCTAAAGATGAAAAATCCCTATTTACTGCCAGAAAGAAATTGGTGGGAAGGGCATTAAGCTTAACCTTGATAAGGAAATCAAAGTACTTCAACTCAAGCTGTCGTCATTTAAATTTTTTAATAAGGCCAAAATTAGAATGGTTGAAGACTGTACTATTGGGTGCATTGAGATCGTGAATTAGATGATATGCATCCCAATAGCATATTTTTGAAAGTTTTGATCCAGTAGGTGATGCAATAATTTTTGTAATGCCTTCTATTAATCCCAAAAACCAAGAGATTTGACAAGGTAGAGGAGTGTCAATAGGACCTATTTCAAATTGAGGCATGAATAATGGAAAAACTAACTTTAACTTGTGTAATAGATTATATAAGCGCTGGAGCCAAAGTACTTGAAGTGAATGTAGCCCTAACCCATTTAATTAGGATGGTCTTTGAATTTTATTGAGGCTAATTGCAATTGTTTTGTCCTTCCAGAAAAGTTGAGAACAAAGGGAATTGATACCATGAACAAATTTGCCAGTAAATTTCACAAATGGCATGAATTATGCTATCCTGGGGAACAGCAACATGTTTAACAAAGCTATTTTCACATAGAGTGATATGTACGCCCTTGCAAGGGAATTGATGATCTTTGTGGCTGCTGGGGAAATTGAGTTTTGTATGACTTTTTTCCTAGCTGATGGAGAAATATTAAACTGTAATCCCAGAAATTTATGAGACTTAGCTGAAAAGGGAGAGAGAATACTGTTCCCTGAGGATAGCCTCCTTGTGGAAGATTTGGCTAGATTAAAAGACAAACCTGACTCATTAGAAAAATTAATCATGAGTTGCAACAGTCTAGGTATAAACTTGCATGATGGTAATAACACAACCAGGTCATCCATGTAGGCAATGAAGATAATATTTTTGTTTATTGATAGAATAAATAATCCAGGTAGGTTCTGTTTCAAGGATTTCAGTAGTGGATTCATATATAGGATGAAGATCAGGGCACTAAGAGAAGAGCCCTGTGGGATGGATTTGATAGGCTTGAAATAGTTGATTTTCTCATTTAACAAAATCGCAATCTGTCTATTGTTTATGAGATTTGAAATTATGTTTATAATCCCAGTGGGAATATCCAATCTGCCAAGAAGGGAGATAAGATGTTGAACTCACATGGAATTGAATGCCCCAATATCCAAATGGACCACTATTGGTTTGGATTTTCTAAACCTTCTGGTGCAGTAAACAATCAGATTAAAGAGCCTTAGGGCCTCCACAGTAGAAGAACCCTTCCTGGTGAACTGGAATTTTGAAATGGCATGCAGAACTTGTTCCAGGATTTTATCTTTATCTATTGATTTGATCAATTTTATTAATAATGGTATCATTGAAATAGGTCTAAGGTTTTCAAAAGATGAGGAAAACATGTCACTCTTAAGAAATGGAACCATGATTATTGGATAAAGGCTCTCAATTTCTAGAGGCCTGGAGGTGAGAAGGTTAATCATTCCATAGATGATAGGAACCAAGAATGCCTCCAGGTGCTTAATCAAGAATTTAGGAATCTTATGGAGAACTGGATATATTCTATCCAGCATGGAGGCCAGCTTTTATCACACATCAGCCTCCAATATACTATGAATCATGTCATCATGGTACATAGTTTCAACATGCTGAGAATAATAAGACATCTGCCAGCTTACTCCAATAGAAATTTAGGATCTGAATCATCAAGTTGTTTCCCATAAAGATACCATTCCCCACTCTAATTGCCAAGGGGTTTTAGACATGTTCTGGCAATGAAGAGTGCAATGTAGGTAACCCTTTGAAAAGTTATGAGGTTTTTCTAAAAATAACTTTGATCTCTTGGTTGCCAGATAATCAATCAGCCTTTGCTGGGTATCTGCATAAATTTACTTCATTGTAATCATAGATTGAACAGAGTCTGGTGAAGGTGGCATCTCTTTCAATATTTTGTTAATGTCTTCCAACCTATGTAGCAAGGGGGGTCAGACCATTGTTTTTTTATGTAGAACACATTGAGAGTGGTAAGGATGTTGACAAATGCAAACCAATCCTTAGCCAGATGAAATGTGAGAATACTGAAATTTTATTAAAGTAGATATACACTTCAGAAATGATTGTCTCTGGAGTGGAAGATTTGAGTAAAATTCTTAGCATAGATTTCATCTGCGCACAGAGCTGTGGTGGCAAATTCAAAGATAGGAAAATCATGAGAGTTTGATGGTCCAAGAAGGAAACCAGTTACAGAGATGGATACAGGTAAAACTATAATTCAGGAGAGTAGTAAATTAAATCAATTATTGTGACATACTGTCTAGTGTAGTAAAAACATGCATCTGTCAGGAAGAAGCCTTGTGCACACATCAATTTGCAGTTTAGTAAATATATAAATTTTGAATTGAAATAATCATAATTTAAATTGAAATTGCCTAGTAACATGGTAAGGAATGGATTGATGTTTAGTGCAATATTAATTAATTGGATAACTCTATGAATCAAAGTAGTATCTTTTTTGAGATATACATAGGTGTTATTAAATTTGAATGAGTTGATTGCGATGGTGACAAAAATCAAGTTTTCAATCAGAAAGGTCACTTTAAAACATTGGATTATTGATATGAAGGCAATGAGTAATGAAACCCTGGCAGTGGGATGGATAGCAATGGAATAATGAAGAGAACTAATTTTCTGTAATTTAGAAATGATTTCAGGGTTTGTATTAATGTGTAGCCTAGTTTCGAAAAAACAAACCTAGTGAAGAGACAAAAGACATATCCAGTGAGAGATGGCATCCACTCTCTAGGCAGAATTCAGGCCCCAAACATTAATGCCCACAAACTTAAGTTTCATAAAACAGTTCACAAATTAACAAAGAAGCAACTGGCAAATTAAAGAATTTGAATCAGAGAGTTGCCACAAAAGAGGTCCTATTTGTTGTTAGAGACAACAACCATGTCTGTTCCATCCAAAACATTAATCCTTTGAGCCTGATCAGATGTAACATTAACTTGCTGTATTTCAAATGGATCATGCTCACAAAAATCTGTTATCATGTTTGTAAAAGTAACATTACAAATGATTGCATGTAGAATTATTTTATAGTTTTAAATCAATTGCAAATTATTATAGACAGCTTGATAAAAAAACATAATAAATTGATATGTAAATTTATAGGTGGTTGTATGCGGGCATATATTGGGTTTATTTTTTTTAAAAAAGATGATTCAGAGATTTAATAAAACCATGAAACATTTTGTATTTATGTAAATTTTTAAAAAACCCAGTAAAATTATAAACTATGTAAAGAAGGGTAGAAAAGACACTAAGTTTTTATATGCATGCTAGTTTTTAAAAATAGAAAAATGTATCACATTTTATGATCTTTCAGATTTGCCTTCTGGAGGAGGCTTAATGAAATAAATTGCATTTTTCTAGTGATAAATTTGATGAAAAATCCAGATATTTTATTCAAAATTAAATAAGACTAACATCAAAAAATCTAGAGAATGGATTTTGAAGATCAGATACAATCACTTTATCTTTTCTTTCTCCTCACCATAAATAAAACTATGTGAAAAAATACATGTTTTTCATAATTAAATTTTGGTATTTGAATACGAGATGTTTTGTAAAACATTCAATATAAATTAATACAAAGTTAATTAGATTATCCAATGCAATAATATTTTTTCAAACTAACAAAAAAAAATAATATAAAAGATTTATGGCATTGGAATATAATGACTTTGCTATGAGGCAAAAGTATAAATAGCTCTGAAATCAACAGTAGATTAGTTTTGAATTAGAGAGGACAGCATTTCTGATTTAGTCTGGGAAAAGAAAAGAAAATGCTGATAAAGTAGAGTGTTGCTACTAGCAACAAAACATAAAAGATGAAAGTCAGCCAAAGAATAAGTCTGACACAGTAGCTGTTGTAACTTTATAAATAAGAAAAACCATTTGTTAAAATACATTACTACAGATTAAACTTGTTGAATAACTTCAAATTACTGATTAATGTCTCAATGTTAAAAGTATTTTACAATACTCTATCTAATTCACAAATTATGATATTTGCTACCAAAAGAATATTTGCCATATGCAACTAAACAAACAGAGGCATATCAGTTGAAAACTTGGAATTATGCACTTTTATCCAGATATGAACATTGTTTGGTTACAAGAAGAAAATGATGACATAAGGAAACTCAGCCATAAGATCAACCATATATTTTTTATTTAGTGAGATCATTTCCATTGTCTATAATCATTGATGATCAAGGAATTTAATTAAAAATGTATGTGGCATGTAAAATGCATATTTACAATATCCACAAAAATTATGGTAAAAAACATTTTATTATATAGTAAGAGTTTTCTTTTATATTTGAATATAAAGTTTTAGGATTAATATTAGTAAGGATTTCTGCAATTCATAATTACATTTAAATTTAATGTTTATTAATAACAATATTTTATATCTTATGATTTTATGGTAAACAGTATTTTCTTTATTTATTTAAAATTGCTGTAAATATATCATTGTTATTTTATTAGCAAATTTAATTATTTTGCTGTTTAACCCATTCCAAATATTTACCATTAATATACTACTAAATCTGAGAAATCAGCAATTCCCTGGATGACATGCTGGGTAATGAATGTACTTTAAAAAAATGATGATTAGAGATAAAAATTCAACCAGAAGTGTTCTTTCTATAAAAAAAAAAAAGGGGGGGGGGGCATCTAATGTCATTTTAAATTGAACCTAAAAAGAAATTAAAAATGCTTTTGATGGCATAAGACTGAAATTAATCTTTAGATTTCAAGTGTCATTTTTATCATCATCACCATAGTATTTAATATGTTTAATTTGAACCACTACATTTTGACATTGCAAGTATTGTCTGTAGATATTACTGTCACACTGTATATATAAATATAAAAGTTGAAATAATTTTATTGTATAAAAACTTTTGCTTACCTCAATATCATCCAAAGTAGCTAATATTCTATAAAATTGTTTTATTACTAATTCTAGAGTTTTGGCATAAGTAACAAAATTATCTTCCTGAAAAAATTATATATATATAAACATTTTATCAATCATTTACATATATTATATTTAATGTTTTCATGGTTGAATGATGTAGATAAATGATTTTTTGGGTAAAACCATGTGTTATTTTTTATTATATACCGATATTTCGACAAACTAGCATCCACCATTATCAAGGTAAACTCTTGAAAGAAAATTTGTTTGATCTCAAACTGCACCATGACTGAGTGTGAGATGAAGCATGAGAATCAGTTTTAAATAATTTAGTATTCAGAATATGAGGTTTATCAAAATGTATATTTCTCTTAGTTTTACCAACCATTAATTTAAAATCAATATTAGCAGACTGATAAAATGAGAGGTTTCCATATGGCTGGAATATGTTGTGCTTCATCAGCCCTATTTAAACCAGTAGGTCTATTTAATATTTCAATTGATTCTCTCATGGTTCTCTCCAAATTAGCAAGCATTTTTGCATTGTCAAAGTCAGGTTTGTGACCAATTTCTAAAAAATGGGAAGTAAAAACTGATGTGTTAATTTTTTGATTAAAAGAATAATGTTTCTTAATTCTGATATTTATTCCAAAATTTTTTTTTACATAAACCTAAAGACAGAATATTTTTAAAACACCGAGTTTATAAAATTTCATGTTTGCAGTGCTCAAGAATCTATGTAGGTCAGTCTAATAGACAAATAAATGTCAGAATTAAGGAACATAAAAATGCTTTTAATCAAAAAATTAACACATCAGTTTTTACTTCCCATTTTTTAGAAATTGGTCACAAACCTGAATTTGACAATGCAAAAATGCTTGCTAATTTGGAGAGATATGATTTGAGAACCACGAGAGAATCAATTGAAATATTAAAGAGACCTACTGGTTTAAATAGGGCTGATGAAGCACATCATATTCCAGCCATATGGAAACCTCTTATTTTATCTGTCTTTTAATATTGACTTTGAATTAATGGTTGGTAAAACTAAGAAAAATATACATTTTGATAAATGTCATATTCTGAATACTAAATTTTTAAAACTGATTCTCATGCTTTGTCTCACACTCAGTCACATTACAATTTGAGATAGAACAAATTTTCTTTCAAGATTTTACCTTGATAATGGCGGATGCTAGTTCATCAAAATATCGGTGTATAATAAAAAGTAACACATGGTTTTACCCCAAAAATCATATATATATATATATTGAATAAATGTCATGTAAAATGTTCCAAAGTTTATTTTAAATAATAATTTAACTGTTCTCTAGCTGCCATGTTCAATAACTTTTTTTACCATATTCTAGATCTTTTTATTTAGAGTTATCAAGTATAAAGCAGCCAGAGAACAAACTTAAATCAGTCAAAATATTTTAATGCAAATTACTCTTAAAGAACTGATATTAAGTCTATAATGTTGAGATATTTCACTCATTTCTTAAACTCTACACTAAATAAGCACCAAAAATTTCAGAGTTTCTACTTAATAGTTATTCATTAGATAAAGTGCTGGGCTTGTCCTGGTATTTTTAATATATTCTGTCACCTCACTGATAATGCCAGTAGCAGAAACTGGAATGGAGTTGAGGATATTCTCAAAGCTTGTTAAGAGCTTATTTTGTGAGCTCTATATATAATATTTGTAAACACAAGCTTATTAAATTAGGTCATGTGACATCTGACTTGATTTTTTTTTTTGTAATTAAGCCTATTTTATATATGTAATGATAAATAAGATTTTCATCTAAAATCCACCATTATATTTTAAATAATAATTGAACTGATCTCTAGTTGCCATTTTCAATATTTTTTACTTTAAATAAAAAGATCTAAAATACAGTAAGAAGTGGCCCATTTTCTTACTGTTAAAAGTTATTAAACATGGCAGTTAGAGAACTGTTCAATTATTATTTTAAATGGTAGATTCCACAGGATATTTTATTTATTCAATATTAAAATATTATCTATCATTACTATGCCATGAATATGATATAGTAAATATATTAAAAGCATGCTAAGCAGTAATAAAACTAAATATTACAAAATTACCTTTTCTGTGAGTATATACATTAATTACCAGATATTACATTAGCTCACAAAAGAAAAAAATTAGTAACAATTGAATTATTAATCATTACATATATAATGTGTTTATTTATTGTAGAGTTTTAGAAAAGAGTGAAATTTCTCAACTCTATAGACTTAATATCAGTTCATTAAAAGTCAATTTACATTAAAATATTTAGGTTGATTTAAGTTTGTTTTTTGGCTGTTATTGTAAATAAAAATTCTAAAATATGATAAAAAGTGGTCCTTTTTCTTATTGTAAAAAGCTATTTAACATAGAAGCTAGAGGGCAGTAAAATTGTTTAAAATAGACTTAGCATATTTTACATGAGATTATATTTATTCAATATTAAAATATTACTTATCATTACATGCATATATTTTAAAATCTATAGTATTGTAAACTATCTCAGTGTAAAAACTTTAAATTTTTATCTCACTGTATACATGTTTCAAAAAAAATCTATTATCATCAGGTGAGCTTGAGAATCTATACCCCAGAATTTATAGTCTAATACTTATATATACCATGATAGTATCTCATTTGATTTTAAATCTAAATATATTTTTAATCAAATGTACATAAATATGTTGTTGATTTTATTACTGCAACATCACATTAAGTATTAAACGCAGTAGGGATAATTTCTATTCATATTATAACACTTAATGAAAGATCAAACTGCTATGAATATATATGTAATGACATTAACTGTTTAATAAATAATTATGATGCTAAATAAATGTATGTAAATAATCATATTGTAATGAGAAATAGATAAAACACATTGAGAAAAGTCAAAGGAGCAAAGAGGAGCATACCCTCTGTTTGATTATACTTTATCAATTATAAATGAGGCAAAGATCAATTTTAAATTTTTTAAATCAAGTAAAGGTCTACATTCAAAACTTAATTATTCATAAGTAACAGTTATTTAAATTATTTTAAAAATGAATTTATTTAAATATATGCACATAGCAACAGATAAAAGCAGGGGTAGTCAACCTTTTTATAACTATCATCCACTTTTGTATCTCTGTTAGTAGTAAAATTTTCTAACCACCCACTGGTTCCACAGTAATGGTGATTTATAAAGTAGGGAAGTAACTTTTCTTTATAAAATTTATAAAGCAAAGTTACAGCAAGCTAAAGCATATAAATCTCTCTGAAATTTTTTTAAAAAGTCAATTAAATAAAAAAAAAAAAAAGAAAGTGCTTCAGTGTCGGACAAACTCCCTACTGCCCACCATGAAGGCTGGAACACCCACTAGTGGTTGATTACCAATGGGTAAAAGCAATAAGTTTCCAAGTTGTAACCAGGACATAATATGTTACATTTAATAGACTAATGTTATTGATGTATTTTATTTAATTATTATTTTGCTTGCATTTCTTTCAACATAAATTCATAATTGTATTATTGCATAGAAACTAGATTTTAACTGGTAATTGTGCAATAATGACTCCATTTCACTTAAATTATATTGAAACCCATGAGCTAAGCAATCTCTAGGCCAAATGTAAATCTTAATTTTTTGACAGATGTAAATTTATAATAATCAATAAAAAAGCATTAAGATAATTTTGGAAATCAAGCTTCTTAGGGAAGTCTTATATTTTAGAATTAAAATAATAAATTTAATTTTCAAGTTATACTAATAAACACATCACATAAGTTTGAATGCTAGAAGCAACAAGCAGACTTTCAATTCAAGGATTTTTAAATTTGGAGATCAAATAGAAAATCACAGAAACTATGTAAATAAATTATTACAATTTATTGTGAATATTCTAAACTTACTTCATACACAATTATGACATTATTCTCCTCAGATAAATATTTTAATGATCAATTACTAATCATTTTTATAGACAAGAAGTTATCAATTCATTTTTATCCTAAATTTATACTTTAAACTTTAATTAAAGACGAGTATATATCTAATAATAATATTATTATCATCATCATCATTATTATTATAGACAACTACATAGAATAATTAATTCAATTCCACTTTTTTCCATGTACAACAATATATTTATTATTTTCATCTTAACATATACATTCAAATGATGTAAAAAATATCTGAAAAGGTAAAATTATCCTCAAGATACATTTTTTGTGGAACCAGAACTCATCAATTTACCAAAATAATAATCTACCACGAGTCTTTATTATCCTTGCTATATCATCAGATTATTATAATTTATGGAGAAAGTACCAAATTTAGTGTTTGTAGAATTGTCACATCTTTCTCCCAAAATAAATATCCTAATGATTATCACTAATCATTTTAGGTAACAAATTGTCACTTCATTTCTAGGCTTGATATACATTTTAAATGCTAATTGAAGGTAAATATATCCATTATTATTCAACACAAAGTTCATAAAATAATTAATTCAACTATTCAATTTACTTTTATTCATGTGTAGTTATAACTTTCGTTAAACCACAATAATCTAATTTCATGTTCCTCAAAGATACATTGCATGTTAAACCAGTGCTCATTGGTTGACTTAGTCACAAAGTCTCACATGTCTACTATCTTTGCTCAGTTATTATCAATATCAAATAGCACCTCTTTCACTAAAATTCTTTACAAAAATAAAGAAATATGATATATTAAAAACTAGAAACAAATTAAAAATTAATTTTTTATTTCAATATTTTACGTAGATATACAAGTTTTGTGTTGTTATTATTAAATTAATTTTATATAGGGTACTTTTGCTAACTGATACAATGCTGGAACATACCTGAAGCTCCAGAACATTACAGATTTTGGCACCCAGCCACATAGATCAATTATAAACCATTGGCACTCGAGACTATTGAATTGCAAATATATATTATGCATATAAGACATCATTGGCTATTTGAATAACATAGATAACAATCTTATTAAAGTGAAAGTAAAATATATTTTCCTGAACACTTGGTATATTTTTTTAAAGTCTTAATTGCTATAGTTTGTCAATGAGTAGACATCAATAATAAAATGATTGTTTACATAAATATTTTTATATTGTTTGTGATAGTTGGCTGAATAAATTTTGCACTTACACTCTTTTATTAAATATAATTATGAAAGTCACAAGTTGAGAAATACAGAGTCTGCAACCATGAGTTCAGCTGTTATAAAAATAATTTTTAGTCAGCTAGCAAAATTAAAGGCAGATTCCAATAAAAATTTCAAAGAGTTAAAGGCAGATTCCAGTAAAAATTTGGATGAACTAAAGGCAGATTCTAAAGAATTTAGAGATGAATTTAATATGTTCAATGTTTCTGATGTGAAATTTGATGAAATGGAGGCAATCTGAAGAAATATCTATTGCTAGATTTAAAGAACTAAAAAGTAAGACAAAAAGAATTGAAAATAAAATACATCTAGCCTAAGAAAAATTTGAGAAAGAGTTTAAAATTTTAGATAATTGTGTTAGTACTTTTCATAGCAATCAGGAAAAGGTCATGAAAAGAATTGATTAAGTAAAAATGAGAAGTGACAAGTTTGAAAGAAATATGCAGTCTGAGTTAGACCACATTAAAAATGAAGTTGATGACCTAAAGAGAAAATTAAGTAGAAAATTGAAAACTGATAGGGAGGCTCTATACAAAACCAGATTTAAAGAGTCTAAAACTAACTCTACTACTTTAGAAGTTGAGATTAAAAGATATTTCAGTAAAAAAATGGTATAAAAGATAAATTTATGGAAGTTAAAATGGAATTTGGTGCATGTGTTATTGTAGATCCTACGTTAAAAGTACTGATAACAGATAAATTTGATGAATGTTTGGAAACCTATCATTGTAGCAATGTTTATATTAAGAGTAAATTTGAAGCATTTCTTGGAGCTACCCAAAATTACTTGATAGCTACTAGAATGAATTGATCCCATATATTGTTCACCCTAGAGGGAAAAATTATTATAATTGTAACAGAGATTTGGAAAATTTTGAGAAAGGAGATATGTTTAATTTATTTAAGATTAATCTAAAGTACTCCAAAGTTACTAATAATGAAACAGACTATTGGAATAAAAAACAATATAGATGGAAAGTATCAAAAAAAAAAAAACAAGTAAATGTGATAAAAAATGTAATCCATCATTTCATGATAGTAGTGATGATGAAGATAATAACAGTGATTTAAATTATAGGTGATATAGTTTGCAGAACAAATCTTATCATAAAGGTGTGGTTTGCCATTCTTAATGTTTCAATAAAGATTAATCACTGGGATAACTATTGTTGTAAATGTAATATGAAGATACCAGTTGTAAAAAGGTATATATCAAATGACAGTGAAGAGAAGAATTATTTTATATGGCATAGAGATTTGCTTTTTATATTCAATCAAAAAATTGAGTATGCTGTCAACCCTATGAGCATTCATTTTAATTTGGTATGGGGTTTATTTCACAAATATCCCATTAAATTGAAAAAAAAAGAAAGCTTATTACTACTGGTTTAATACTGTTAGAAATTTAAATGATTTTATCTCTTTGATGACACAGGATTTGATTAATGAATTAATGAATTTACCTGGAAAGTAAATTATAATTTGATGTAAACATAAGTTTAAAAGAGAAAAAAAAGATGTATAATCAACCTTAATTATAATTATTAAAAACTTAAGATAAGACAAATAGTAATTTAAAGATGAAAAATGGGTCACCAGTAAAATGCTTAAAGTATCAATTAATCTCCTTTACTGCCTCATGTGTATTTTTTTTTTGTAGTGAGAGGCTATGCACAATATTGGTACACCTGACCATGTGTTATCATACATATATATTATTAAAAAAAATTTGCATTTGGATTTTAGATCATTATTTTATAGGATTATCAATTATTGGAATTACCAATAAATGTCTTTCTAATCTCACTCCATATATAAATTATCTTTGATAAGATTTCATAAGTGATGTTTTGTCTAATTTTTTTAAAGATATATTGTCAACATTGTAGAATATAAAACAATTTGCTTTTTCTTTTATCTTTTGAAAATAATACAATATTAACTTGTTCAAAAGCTAAAACAAATTAAAATCCCAAAAGAAATACACATATATATTTTGCTTTTAATAAAACAGCAATATATATATTCTTAAACTTTAAGTTCTGATAAGTAAATAATGAATGATATTTTTAAAATCAAAGTAACAATTAGAACTCATTTTATTTCATTATGCCTTTTAAGAATAAGTTCAAGTTTATTTTATTTTATTTGTAATATAAAAACAACTTGCAGTAAAAAAAGAAGAGAAAAAACATTTTGCCAAAATAATATTACTTGTTTTCACATGTGCATTTCAGTATGGAACTTAAGAAATAAATAATAGTTTATATTCTGACATGTATGAATGTATTTATATGTGTGTATAATTGATATTTTAAAATGTATTTATTTATAATAACAATTGCTCAATAAGTTTTACAAAACAAACGGTTCAAGTGTATTAACAAACAACGGTGATAGATGTTACATCATTCAAATAAATATATATAAAAGTTCATATCATCAAACTGAAACTCTTTGGTTGTATTCTTTTTCTTTTGGAGTGAGTTCATTTTGTATATATAGTTTTTTTTACTTTGACAGAAGCTTCACTTTTAACAAATATTCTTTTTTTACAAAACCACAATGTGCATATTTATGAAGATCTGTACCAAAAGACCATACAACATGACTTGCTAAAAAGAAGTGTTGATGTCTATGCCAAAGCACAAACTAAAATGTAAATCATGGCTTAATACCAACTGAAAAGCAATTACCATTGCATTCCACAAAATTTATCCTTTATTTTCATCAGAGATTTCAAAATTGCTTATTTAAATTTAAGTAAAGCATTTATATATGTATCCAGAATACAATACAAATGCCTGTGGTTAAAATTAATAATATTTATAAAGAGATTAAGATATATTACCAATGCTTAGAAAGTGGAGAGTTATTTATTAAGGAATGTCAAAATCTTGATTTCTATATTCTTGTCACTACATCCTTGGCACTATCTATTGGAATTATCTTATTGTATGCATATTGAAAAAAGCCTTTCTTTATTAAATCCACATCATGCTTACGTATAAATTATAGTGCCTAATGATTATATTACCTCATGATGGATAGAATAACAATTATTTTTAAAAGGAATTTATGACAGTGAAAAATTGGATGAGTACTATAGAAATTATCATCTAGTGGTATTCAATATTTCATATGCATATATGCTAATGGGATTCGTACTACAATTGTGTGATAACTATCTAAAATGAATTAACATTCCAAATACTTTTCTGATAAAATTATATTGGTAACAATAATTGAGATAAACTTTCAGTATTACTTCTGAATCATTGTTGCTCCACAGATATTGGATATTTTAATAAATTATGGAATCTAGAGTGTAACTAGATTATGGATATTGAGTATCTCACCATTACTGCAGATCATTCAGTTTCATCTTTATATATATTGTAACCTAGTGTTATTGACACATGGTTTACTTGGCATTGTTTCTGCAGGAAAACAATGCTATTCTTTAAAGAAATAAAAAGATAAAATAATAATAGTAATAATTGATTAATAAAGTATGCTATTCACTCACTTTGGCATGTTTTGGGTGAATAACTAATAGATTTAATAACTCAATGTCATTTTGAAAGAGATAACATGAATAATTTAATTGAGATATTAATAATTAGAGCAAATTAATATGGTATAAAAGCTAAACAGTAATTGATTTTGGATGGGTAGAGAGGGGAGTAGATGAGTGTCTTATCATAAAGCACAATAACTTCTGGTAATTTCCTTTTGTAAAAAAAATATATATATATATATAATGTTTAAAGAATTATACATCACTGATTGTTAATTTAATGTATTTATTATTATTTTTTATATTGTCAAATTACTTTGTAATCCAGGTAAATAATACTAAAACTATATGATTGTAATAGGTTTTTCCTTTCTTTTGTTTATGTTATAATCAAATGATTATTTTTCTGGAAGAGGTCGCTAAAGTAAAAATATATATATATATAGTCTGCTTTAGTTTTCAAGGAAGGAACAGTGCTGAAATTTGGTAACTCAATTTTTTTCATTTTATTTTGCAGAAATAAATGTAATCAAAGTAAAATTTTAATAATATAATGTGTGGCTAAAATATTTTGATAAGATATCCTGACTTTCGTTGCCATCTACCTATTTAAAGACCTTTTATACTTAAAAATTTATTGTCTCGCGCTAAAGTTCAAATATGACAGATGTAACTAAAAGAGTCACGAAAAGTGTTATTATGTCTAAATTAAGGAAGATAAATGATTTCCAAGAAAGAAAGAATTATTTATTAACTTTATGTCATTTATTGATATTTTCTTGGTATAGAAAAAAAAAATAATAATAATTGAAAGAAATATTTTGAAACCAAGGAAAATCAACTAGAAACATTTTCGCGCTCTTTCTCAATATTGTCTGCCTTTACAAGTAATGTAGTTACATACGTTAAAATATGTTTTATTCACCAAGAATTGTCTGGAAATAATAATAATGATAAATAAGATTAAATTATGCACCTGTATATTTTTTTTAAAAAATATAAAAAAGAATATAAACTTTCTCAAAGTAAATATAGGAAAAGTTATATAGGGGCATTCTTACGGAGAAGTTACCGTTAAAAAAAAAATTTATAATTCCTAAAGTATGAACAAAACCAAATATCTTAGTGACTTAATGATAAAAATAAATGATATATTATATTATACATCAGTTGGAATTATTAAAACTTCATGTACAAGTAAATTGATTGCAGTTATTATCATAATAATCTCTCGGAAAATTGCGCATTTTCGTCCATAAGTAAGCTAGCTAATAAGTATATGTATCATCAAAAAAAAAAAAAAAATATTGTGTATGTTTATCGTCTATAGTCAAATATTTGTCTATGTTAGAAGTCTATTTTTTTTGGATCCCAAAATTGTAGCAGTTTAATTCAAGTAAGAATTAATCTTCAATTCTGCTATATGTTTCTTTACCTAATTTATTAAATGCACAAAATAAGAGAAAACTTTTATTTAAAGGAAATAATACCATGCGTTTATTGTTTTTAAACTTGCTTCGTGAAATACGACTGGATAAAGCTCTTCACCTGGACCAATTGCTCAACAGAAAAACATTTTCTAATGAGAGAGTATGCACTTGTTAATTAATGATTGTTTAAAACTAAGTTATAAATGATATGTATTTTTTTTATATCAGATAGATTAAAGTCTGTATGGTCAAGTGATATTTAATAGCCTTGTAATGACAAAGATATGTTTTAATATAATTATTATAGGTTAAGTTGATATTTAACACGAAAAAAAAAAAAAAATCTATAAAATATGTTTTAATTATTACATACAATTGTAGGTAGAAATTTTGTATGTTAGATACGTAAAAGAAAAATATTTAGATATTTAAGGGGTAAAATAAATGTTGAAAATTATCAGAAGTAACTAAAAAAAAAAAAAAAAAAATGCTATAACAAAATATTTCTTGTTAAAGTTTTGAAACGAATTTATACTGTATTAATTGAGGAAGTTATTCCTAATTATTCTTAAATAACACATCCACTTTATTTAGTTTAAGATAGTATGCTACCAACTATTTTGAATGTTCCTTTATTAAAATTAAAATTATTATACTTTTATTCTATGATGTCCATTGATTTCAGATGTTGATCAAAGTATACACGGTAACATAAGTTTATTATAATCAGTGTATTTACTTATCCTGCCCAGATATAGCATTGGTATATGCTTAATATTCGCATAGGTAATAATTATAATGTATTTATTTTGTGGGATGAAAAATGATCTTCCCAAAAGCTTTGTTTTCCATGAGAGGAAGATTTTAAATATAATGTTCGGGTATGTTTATAGCCCAAGTGATCGATTCTCATAGATAGGACGATCAAGAATTTATCTAGCATTTAGTATGCTTCATTCGTTTAAATCCCAGGAGAGGATTATATTTGGTGTGTGTTCGTTGTATGCCCAAGTAAGAGGCAAGAAACCACCAAAATATTTTAATGTAGTAGATTACTTTACAAACCTTCGTGGTTATTCCATATTCCTCATGTGAAAATAAAGATAGCTCCACCATGGAAGGTGTTGATTATTGTGCTTAATTTTGAAAGTTCGGGCAAGATAAAGGTTATATTGGAGGTGTTAGTTCCTCAAGATCCACTTTAGTATAAATAGTGCATTAGTAACTAGGATCAATATCTGTATTGTGCTGCTAAATATTGCTAGTATTTGACAAGTAAATCAATGGAGAAAGTAATTAAAATTGCGTAGTTTTAAAACACTTATTTACTGAAGGAATATTCAAATGCAATATTTAATTCTGGTTAGTAATTAAATAATACTCATTTTTAAAATTATACGTATGAATAAAATTTGTATCATAACTTAAGTTAGCATTAAGTTAAATGTAAGATGGTAAGTGTAACTTCTGATAACTGGCCTATAATTAGAATAGGTTATCCCATTAAAGACCATAAATAAAGTAAATGTATTAGAAATAAATTTAATATTTTGCGTATTGCATATGATGGGATTAATCATTTAAAAATAAAAAAAATAGTTAGTCAATAATTTTGAGTAAAAGCTTCTACAAGGTTATCAAAATTTAATAAACAATGTATTGGTAATGAAATGTATTTTTGGTTAATCAGTTCATATGATTGCATTCAGGAGAAGTAGTAACCTCTAGTCCATAACCAAAAGAGTATACAGATTAATGTCAGTTATATTTTTATATTTTGTATTACTATGGGATTATTGAATAAATGTTCATATATTTTTTTTTTTTGTGATAATAATAAATTATAGTCTTGTTAAAATTTGTTGTAGAGTCATTTTTTTTTTGTTTTTATATGCTAAATATAAGTGTTTGCACAATATTTGCAAAACCTTTTCTTGAGTCCGAAATCATTCCAAATTCTTAAAAACTTAATATACCAGATAAATAAAGTTAAGCAGATCGGAATATGTCATTATATTTTAGTTTAATGATAATTATTTATGGAGTTGAAAACTTAAGACTAAACATTCACCTTTGTATAAAAAAAAAAAAAAAAAATGAATTTATTCCCAAACCATTAACTTTGGTTGCACATTATTCCATTCCCATTTAGTTAAATTGTCTAAGTAATAAATCTTAGTTATATTATTGTGTTGTCATGGATGATGGAAGGACACAAAAAAACACCCTTGTCTTTTTATTATTCTGACCGATTCTGAAAAAAAAAAAAAAAAAGGCTGTGTTATTCAAAATTATACGTCATTATTGAATAGAATTATCATCTCTTTAAATAATATAGCAGTGGATATGAGAGATGAAGACACATTGAATTTAAGTAAAATAAATGTTTCCTATAGCCGACCAGAATGCCAGTCATATGCGACAACACAATACTGCCGAGCATTTCCTTACATGAAACAAAGAACCCTGAGATTAATATTATTATAATTATTCTTTAAATTAATAAGTGATCAATTATTGTTGTTATTACAATCGTGGCATGGCTTAAGAGAATTGAATGTACAATTGTATTATATGAAAAGTATTTTAGATCATATTGGAAAATTAATGGATAATATGCTTTATTTTGGTTGCCTTAACTACAACCTGAAAAATTAGTGTCACAAGTGCAAATAAACTAAACTAATAACTAAAAAGAGTTATAGAAATAAAATAAACTACTACTAATATTAATGGAAATAAACTAAACTAATAAATAAAATAGACAAATAAATAAATTTCTAATAAACTAATTAATAAAAAAATACTGGGTTAGAAATGGCCGCCCAACTACAGGGGCCTTCGATGGCTATAGCTGGCCACGAGGAATTTAGTAAACTTTTCTTGAAGTCAATATTAATATTGTTTGCACTTGAATGGATTAGTTATTCATTGATTAAAAATATTTGCCAATAATGAATTGTTTTAGCCATAAGATATTATGTGAATATCTATTATATGATCTAATCTTTTGCCACTGAAAAATAAATAATTAAGTTGTCAGTTTAGGATGTTGTGGTCTGTAGGCAATTCCATAAAACACTGTAATGATTTTATCATTTATGATGATCTGTTTGTCTGGTCTTGTGATTGGCACTTATGCTATATTACATAATATCTAATGATATTTATATGGACCAAGAAGCATGTGAAAAAAAAAAAAAAAAAAGCATATTTAGTAGTTAATGTTGGAGCTTTAGGGATATTAAATGTCAGAGCATAGTTTTTGGGTGTAGATTGTTTTTGGTAGGAGAGGCAGGGAGGCAGGATGTCTTGTCAATAATTTCTTATCGATAAATTTATTAATAGTTCATTGCTAATATTTCAGTACTGTTAAATACTAAAAGAGTTAGAATTTTAATATGAGTGAAAACAAAGATAATCATAGTATTTCTGAGGATTTGGGAGGATCCCAAGAGTTACAATCCCCTGATACACAGACTCCATATTTTAGTGTACAATTAAAAGAGGAAGGGGAAGATTTGGATATAGCTAACCCAGAAGAAGCCACAATAATAAAGGGAAAACATGAAAATGAGCCAGATCAATTAATGAGAAATACATTGGAGGAATTCTTGAAAAAATTAGAAAAATCAAATAGTGAATTAAAAAGTGAATTAAAAAGTCAGATCCAAAACTCAAATAGTAAATTAGAACAATCAAATAGTGAATTAAAAAGTCAGATACAAAATTTAAATATTAAATTAGAGAATCAAATGCAGGAGATCAAAGAGACATCTCAAAATCAAGTACAGGAGATAAAGGACTTAAGGGAAGATTTGAGAAATCATGTAGAAGATTCAAAATTGGCCTCTGAAAAGCTGGAAATAAGAATAAGGAAAGAGATCGAAACAAATTCTGAAAGGGCAGAAAATATGATTGAGGCTATCCAGCAGGATTTTAAAAGTCAATATATTGTATTAAACAATGAAGTACAGGAAATAAGAAATTATCAAAAGGAAACAGTAGTATTCCAAATAGAAGTTCAGGATAGAGTTGAATCTATTAAGGGAGAATTAGACAGTGCTAGAAGTGAAGTCAGTAATTTGAAAGAGGAAGTTAAAAATATAACTCTAGCACCTGACAATGTAGTGAAAGGATGTCAGAGCCAGATTACCAGATTAATAGCTAAACTAGAAACTCAAGAGTTAACCCAATGTGAGATTAATCAAAATCTAGAAAGTGAGCTAAGTCAAGTTATGGGAAAAATAGAAAATTTTAATGATATAATAAAGAGTAATGCACAGCTATTACATAATAATCTCCAAGATGAAATAGGGGAATTAATGACTCAGTGTGAGAGTAAAGTCTATCAAAGGTTAGAAGATAAATTCGGGATAGATAAAGATGAAACTATTAACCAATTGGAACAACAGATTAAACACTTAAATGTAGGCCTAAAAGATAGTTCAAAGAGAATAGACTGTGAATGGCAGAACTATAAGCTAGAATTAGAGAGTCGAATGCAAGCTATAGACTATAATAGGGATAATTTTACAAAAAGTAAAAAAGTTGTTCAAAGTAAAGGTTTATCTGAAACTCAAGTAAAGGAAACAAATAATGGTCATAATAACCAAGTAATATCTGAGTTACATATGGTAATTAATCCAGTAGAATCAATATACGATCCATTAAATGAGGCTAGAAGTAAAGTCATGCTAGAGCCAGAAAGTAATAGCTCCATGGCCTTAAAATTCTTAAAAATAAAATTTTTTAGAGGTGAATATCTGGAGAATCCACATGAGTATCTCCAGAATCTGGAGGAGTTATTCACCTTATGTCATTTATCTGAGATAGAAAAGATTGCTATTGCCGCTAACCATTTGTGTGCAGCATCTAAAGACTGGTGGCAATCATTATTTATTAAACCAGAAACATATGGAGACTTCAAATATCTTATGTTAGCCAGTTTTTGGGGGGAAGACCGCCAAGATAACCTGAGATATCAGATATTTCAGGAAAGATATCATGTAAATAAGGGTAGTTATACTCAGTTTTTCAGGAGTCAGGCCGTCAAATTGAAAACCTTGACAGCTTATCCTTTACCTGAGACACAAATTGTGCGAATAATTCGCCATAATCTGCCAAGGCATATAGAGCAGATCTTGATTGCTGCTGACAGACATACCATAGAAGAGGTAGTAGAAATTTTAGATTCGTTAGAGACCAGCGATAGGAATATTGATAATAGAATTAGGGTAAATAGAGACACCCATCCGATGGTGAGTAATATCAATTTCGCAGATAGGTCACATATGGGAAGGAGGAAGTCAGTTAGAGAAAAAGGATATTATAGGACGAATCCCTATGGCAGACAGAATAGCCACCTCAGTAGGCCAACAGTTAAGAGTAGAATTCTGAATGAGAATCAGCCTTCTACTAGTGGTATCCCAACAATACCAAAGAAAAATATAAAAGGTAGTAAAAATAGCGGGGCATTAAATTAAAAAGGACCTCGCAGGAAACGTTCCTCACTTCAGGGCCCTATTTTTAAACATATGGGGAACAGCATGATGTGGATTATCAATAATATAGACCTTGACATTGATTATTTGGAACCTGGCAAAATGTCTGTGCCACCTATCTTGTACAACTGTCCCATGATAAAGATTATCATTTCAGGAATTGTTGTCAACACCTTAATTGATTCAGGAAGTCAAGCTTCCTTGTTGTCTGAAGAAACTTACTTGAAAATTCAGTCAGCTGACCAATCTATTCCAATTTTACCAACTAAGGTGATTAGGGTAATACTTGCTAATGGAAAGAAGACTAAGTTATCTAATAGACAGGTTTTTATTACATTAGAAATTAATTTGTGCAAATTTGAGCATGTCTTTTTAATCATGCCAGGTTTGATTCATGAAGCCATAATTGGTTCGGATTTCATGACTCTAAATAATTGTTATATTAATTACAGAGATGAAACTTTTGGATATAAAGAGGAGATTTGCCCTCTTGTAGTCAATTGTAATAGTCAGATGAATCAATTAATGACCATACAGGAGACAACAGTTGATGTAAATATTAAAGTTAAGTTGGATGGTTCATGTATTATTGGCACAGAATACTATAAACCATTTTTCCAATTGTTGTTCCAGTATCATTGTGTTTTCTCCAAAATACCTGGTATATTAAAAGGGTATGTCCATAGAATCAATTTGAAAGATAATGAGCCTTTCCAGAAGCGTACTTATCCTATTCCTTATCAATACCAGGCAGAGGTTCAACAGCAGATTAATAAGATGATTGACTGACAAATAATTAAGCCCAGCCCTTCGTCCTATGTGAATCCATTAGTAGTAGTCAAAAAGAAAGATGGATCCATTAGAGTCTGTCTGGATGCACGTACACTTAACCAGCATACTGTCCCAGAGCATGACATACCATCACCTATTCAGGAATTATTGACGAAGTTCAAAGGGAAGAGCATATTCTCCACATTTGATTTAACCGCCAGCTATTGGCAAATCCCACTCCACAAAAATGATCAAAAGTATACGGCATTCCGTTACCAGGGCCAATCTTATATTTTTCAAAGGATGCCCTTTGGTTTAATTAATAGTGGGGCTGGCCTTGTCAGATGCTTGAATATGGTCTTTTCAAAAGAACTGAAAAATTTGTTAGTTATATATGTCGATGATATTGTCATTGCTTCGGAAAATTTAAATGATCATTTACAGCATCTTAGCATGTTTCTTTGTGAGTGTTCAGATAACAATATAAAAGTCAACTTAGAAAAATGTATTTTAATTGCCCGAGAAATCTCTTTTCTTGGTCATTTGGTTAGTGCTGAAGGGGTCAAACCTCACCCAGACAAAATTGCCGCCATTCAAAGGTTTCCCGTCCCTAAAACCAGAAAGCACTTGAGATCGTTTTTGGGACTGTGTAATTACTATCACAGGTTTTATAAAAAATTTTCATATGATACTATGCACTTATCTGTTTTATTAAAATGTGTGAAAAGTGGAGGTGGACCCAGGAACATACAAGGGAATTTCAAATTGTTAAAGATAACTTTTTAAAAACAGTAATTTTAGCCTATCCAGATTTAAGTAAAGAGTTCTATTTGCAAACCGACAGTAGTGGGTTCGGTTTAGGGGTGATTCTATACCAATTTAATGAGAATAAGGAACCTAGAGTCTTATATTTCTTAAGCCGACATTTAAGGGGAGCGGAACTTAACTATACCACCACAGAAAAAGAGGCATTAGCTGTTGTGTGGGGATTTCAAAAACTTAGACAGCTTTTGTTGGGATCAAAAATTATAGTATTAACTGATCATCATAGTTTAGAGTTTCTCAACAAGAGTTACCTTAATAATGAAAGATTAATCAGATGGAGCCTCTATCTCCAACAGTATCAGTATGAAATCATATATTGTTCAGGACAGGTTAATGTCATTGCAGATATTCTTAGCCGCAATCCTGTTTCTGTTAATTATCAGAACCCCAGTACTGAAAATATAATTATTTGTAATATGTCTAGTTTGTTAGAGGAAGAAATAGTTAGAGATTATACAAATTTAGAATTACTGCAAGCACAGGATGCTAGGCTGGAGAGAATAGTTCACTTCTTATCAGATCCAGCTAAATTAGGTCAGAAAAGTAGATATGCTGATAGAATTAAAGAGGGATATAGGTTTAAAGATAGAATTTTAATGAAGAAATTAAAAAGGGGAGATGAAAATTCTTGGAGAGTGATTATTCCTTTATGTTTAGTCAATAAACTCATAGATTATGTTCACACCCAATATGGACACTATGGAATTCAGAAAATTGAACCTATTATTAAGAAGCATTTTTATTTTCATAAGATGTCTGAATCCATTGCCCGTAGACTTAGGGAATGCGAGATTTGTTTAAAAACTAAGTTTCAAAATAAATCATATGTGGGAACACTTCAACCCATACTGCCCAGTCAGCCCAATGAATTATTGGCACTGGACTTTTATGGACCACTTCCACCTTTCAACCGTCAAAAATTTATTCTTGTGATGTATGACATTTTTACCAAATATGTCTCTGCTTACCCAGTTCCAAAAACAGATGCTAAAAATGTTATTAAGTGCTTGGAAACTTATCAAATTCCATTAATAGGAAAACCAGCTTCAATACTTACCGACCACGCTACTGCATTCATTTCTGGTACATGGAAAAAGTGGGGTAAGAAGCAAAATATTCAACATATCATGTGCTCGATTAGAAATCCCCAATCCAATCCAAGTGAAAGAATCATGCGTGAGATAAGTAGGTTGTTCCGAGTATATATAGAACGGGATCACAAACAGTGGGTCAATAAGTTGCCACAGGTGATTAATTATATAAATATAACTATTAATGAGTCTACTAGGATGTCTCCAATTCGGCTGCACTTTGGTAGACCTGAACCTTTACTAATCAAAACACCATTACCCATAATAGTGGAAAATATTAATGTGGAACATGACCAAGCACTGGCCAGAATTAACCTTAAAAAGATGGGTGATAAACGCACTCGTTATTCCAAAACCAGTCCACATCTTTTTAAAGTCCATGATTTTGTTTTAATTAGAACTCCCCATGTGAGTAATCTCCGGAAACATATGTTTAGAAAATTCATGTATCTTTATGAAGGCCCCTATGAAATTGCGAAACAAGTGGGTGAGAATGCCTTTTTAGTCTCAACCCCTGATGGAACAAGAGGTACCTATAATGCCCGAAGCTTACTACCCTATCCCAAGCGAAATTAAATTCTTTAAACTGTATTTATTGACATAAGAAAGAAGTAGGATATAAACTTAGTAATACCATAAGAAGTGTTAAAAATGCATATATTATTTTATTTTTTATTTATTATAACAGTGGGAGAATTGTAATCTAGTGTTTTTGACACTTGGTTTACTTGGCATTGTTTCTGCAGGAAAACAATGCTATTCTTTAAAGAAATAAAAAGATAAAATAATAATAGTAATAATTGATTAATAAAGTATGCTATTCACTCACTTTGGCATGTTTTGGGTGAATAACCAATAGATTTAATAACTCAATGTCATTTTGAAAGAGATAACATGAATAATTTAATTGAGATATTAATAATTAGAGCAAATTAATATGGTATAAAAGCTAAACAGTAATTGATTTTGGATGGGTAGAGAGGGGAGTAGATGAGTGTCTTATCATAAAGCACAATAACTTCTGGTAATTTCCTTTTGTAAAAAAAAATATATATAATGTTTAAAGAATTATACATCACTGATTGTTAATTTAATGTATTTATTATTATTTTTTATATTGTCAAATTACTTTGTAATCCAGGTAAATAATACTAAAACTATATGATTGTAATAGGTTTTTCCTTTCTTTTGTTTATGTTATAATCAAATGATTATTTTTCTGGAAGAGGTCGCTAAAGTAATATATATATATATATATAGTCTGCTTTAGTTTTCAAGGAAGGAACAGTGCTGAAATTTGGTAACTCAATTTTTTTCATTTTATTTTGCAGAAATAAATGTAATCAAAGTAAAATTTTAATAATATAATGTGTGGCTAAAATATTTTGATAAGATATCCTGATTTTCGTTGCCATCTACCTATTTAAAGACCTTTTATACTTAAAAATTTATTGACTCACGCTAAAGTTAAAAAATGACAGATGTAACTAAAAGAGTCACGAAAAGTGTTATTATGTCTAAATTAAGGAAGATAAATGATTTCCAAGAAAGAAAGAATTATTTATTAACTTTATGTCATTTATTGATATTTTCTTGGTATAGAAAAAAAAAATAATAATAATTGAAAGAAATATTTTGAAACCAAGGAAAATCAACTAGAAACATTTTCGCGCTCTTTCTCAATATTGTCTGCCTTTACAAGTAATGTAGTTACATACATTAAAATATGTTTTATTCACCAAGAATTGTCTGGAAATAATAATAATGATAAATAAGATTAAATTATGCACCTGTATATTTTTTTTTAAAAAATATAAAAAAAAATATAAACTTTCTCAAAGTAAATATAGGAAAAGTTATATAGGGGCATTCTTAAGGAGAAGTTACCGTTAAAAAAAAAATTTATAATTCTTAAAGTATGAACAAAACCAAATATCTTAGTGACTTAATGATAAAAATAAATGATATATTATATTATACATCAGTTGGAATTATTCAAACTTCATGTACAAGTAAATTGACTGCAATTATTATCATAATAATCTCTCGGAAAATTGCGCATTTTCGTCCATAAGTAAGCTAGCTAATAAGTATACGTATCATCAATAAAAAAAAAAAAAATTGTGTATGTTTATCATCTATAGTCAAATATTCATCTATGTTAGAAGTCTATTTTTTTTTGGATCCCAAAATTGTAGCAGTTTAATTCAAGTAAGAATTAATCTTCAATTCTGCTATATGTTTCTTTACCTAATTTATTAAATGGACAAAATAAGAGAAAACTTTTATTTAAAGGAAATAATACCATGCGTTTATTGTTTTTAAACTTGCTTCATGAAATACGACTGCATAAAGCTCTTCACCTGGACCAATTGCTCAACAGACAAACATTTTCTAATGAGAGAGTATGCACTTGTTAATTAATGATTGTTTAAAACTAAGTTATAAATGATATGTATTTTTTTTATATCACATAGATTAAAGTCTGTATGGTCAAGTGATATTTAATAGCCTTGTAATGACAAAGGTATGTTTTAATATAATTATTATAGGTTAAGTTGATATTTAACACGAAAAAAAAAAATCTATAAAATATGTTTTAATTATTACATACAATTGTAGGTAGAAATTTTGTATGTTAGATATGTAAAAGAAAAATATTTAGATATTTAAGGGGTAAAATAAATGTTGAAAATTATCAGAAGTAACTAAAAAAAAAAATGCTATAACAAAATATTTCTTGTTAAAGTTTTGAAACGAATTTATACTGTATTAATTGAGGAAGTTATTCCTAATTATTCTTAAATAACACATCCACTTTATTTAGTTTAAGATAGTATGCTACCAACTATTTTGAATGTTCCTTTATTAAAATTAAAATTATTATACTTTTATTCTATGATGTCCATTGATTTCAGATGCTGATCAAAGTATACACGGTAACATAAGTTTATTATAATCAGTGTATTTACTTATCCTGCCCAGATATAGCATTGGTATATGCTTAATATTCGCATAGGTAATAATTATAATGTATTTATTTTGTGGGATGAAAAATGATCTCCCCAAAAGCTTTGTTTTCCATGAGAGGAAGATTTTAAATATAATGTTTGGGTATGTTTATAGCCCAAGTGATCGATTCTCATAGATAGGACGATCAAGAATTTATCTAGCATTTAGTATGCTTCATTCGTTTAAATCCCAGGAGAGGATTGTATTTGGTGTGTGTTCATTGTATGCCCAAGTAAGAGGCAAGAAACCACCAAAATATTTTAATGTAGTAGATTACTTTACAAACCTTCGTGGTTATTCCATATTCCTCATGTGAAAATAAAGATAGCTCCACCATGGAAGGTGTTGATTATTGTGCTTAATTTTGAAAGTTTGGGCAAGATAAAGGTTATATTGGAGGTGTTAGTTCCTCAAGATCCACTTTAGTATAAATAGTGGGTTAGTAACTAGGATCAATATCTGTATTGTGCTGCTAAATATTGCTAGTATTTGACAAGTAAATCAATGGAGAAAGTAATTAAAATTGCATAGTTTTAAAACGCTTATTTACTGAAGGAATATTCAAATGCAATATTTAATTCTGGTTAGTAATTAAATAATACTCATTTTTAAAATTATATGTATGAATAAAATTTGTATCATAACTTAAGTTAGCATTAAGTTAAATGTAAGATGGTAAGTGTAACTTCTGATAACTGGCCTATAATTAGAATAGGTTATCCCATTAAAGACCATAAATAAAGTAAATGTATTAGAAATAAATTTAATATTTTGCGTATTGCATATGATGGGATTAATCATTTAAAAAAAAAAAAATAGTTAGTCAATAATTTTGAGTAAAAGCTTCTACAAGGTTATCAAAATTTAATAAACAATGTATTGGTAATGAAATGTATTTTTGGTTAATCAGTTCATATGATTGCATACAGGAGAAGTAGTAACCTCTAGTCCATAACCAAAAGAGTATACAGATTAATGTCAGTTATATTTTTATATTTTGTATTACTATGGGATTATTGAATAAATGTTCATATATTTTTTTTTGTGATAATAATAAATTATAGTCTTGTTAAAATTTGTTGTAGAGTCATTTTTTTTTGTTTTTATATGCTAAATATAAGTATTTGCACAATATTTGCAAAACCTTTTCTTGAGTCCGAAATCATTCCAAATTCTTAAAAACTTAATATACCAGATAAATAAAGTTAAGCAGATCGGAATATGTCATTATATTTTAGTTTAATGATAATTATTTATGGAGTTGAAAACTTAAGACTAAACATTCACCTTTGTATAAAAAAAAAAAAAATGAATTTATTCCCAAACCATTAACTTTGGTTGCACATTATTCCATTCCCATTTAGTTAAATTGTCTAAGTAATAAATCTTAGTTATATTATTGTGTTGTCATGGATGATGGAAGGACACAAAAAAAACACCCTTGTCTTTTTATTATTCTGACTGAGATTCTGAAAAAAAAAAAAGGCTGTGTTATTCAAAATTATACGTCATTATTGAATAGAATTATCATCTCTTTAAATAATATAGCAGTGGATATGAGAGATGAAGACACATTGAATTTAAGTAAAATAAATGTTTCCTATAGCCGACCAGAATGCCAGTCATATGCGACAACACAATCCTGCCTAGCATTTCCTTACATGAAACAAAGAACCCTGAGATTAATATTATTATAATTATTCTTTAAATTAATAAGTGATCAATTATTGTTGTTATTACAATCGTGGCATGGCTTAAGAGAATTGAATGTACAATTGTATTATATGAAAAGTATTTTAGATCATATTGGAAAATTAATGGATAATATGCTTTATTTTGGTTGCCTTAACTACAACCTGAAAAATTAGTGTCACAAGTGCAAATAAACTAAACTAATAACTAAAAAGAGTTTTAGAAATAAAATAAACTGCTACTAATATTAATGGAAATAAACTAAACTAATAAATAAAATAGATAAATAAATTAAATAAAAATAAAATTTGAAAGATACATAATATATATGTTTGTTTATTAACAAATAAATTATTAAACATATGCATAATTAGGGAAGAATCATAAGAATTAGTCAAATTGTAAATAACTATTAATTAAATGTCATATGGCTAGATTATTTAGATTACTTAGTATCATCATTGTAACAAATCATAATAAGTTAAGGATTCTTTTACTTGTTACTTATTATTACATGGTATAAATAAATTATTATTATTTTATTAAATTAGAAGTTCTAAGTTTCACTTACTTCAAGTATTTAAGGGCAATACTATAAATTGCATTTGAAGGAATATGGTTCAAATATTATTGTTTTATGTCCATCTTAACCAATTAATATTTAAATCATTCCTTTTAGATTTACATTATATCTATAAGTGTTAACTTTCTTCATTGATACAAGTTAGGGACTTAAAACCAAATCATATAAAGTCTTCTCATTTAATTTGCTGCAACTTTCTTTATAAATTTGAATTTAATTTGGTTTCAGTAGAGTCTCTGTCTCTTGGATATTACACCCCTAGTTGTCCCATTTATGCCATTACAGTATGTATTGTAAAAGAAATACAAATAGTGCAAATTTGGAAAAGTGCAATATGTATTATATTTGGTATTATTAAATTGATATCCACTTCTGCTAATCCTTATGGTAACAGTTCTACAAACTGTCCCATGTTTTTTTTAACTATTCAATTGCCAAGGAAATATATTCAACCCATTTCACATTGTTCTTTTTTCCTGCCACTCATCTTTCTAAAAACTAATTCAACATGTAATATTATAAATAAATTACCTAATTTAATTTTTTTTAAATTCTGCATTTATTTTTTGACAACAAATTTTATGTGAATAAAGTTAACAATTTATATGAAAATTTTTTTTATATTATAACCATGATAATCCTTATTATAACTACTACAACCACATAACGATAAAACAATCATATACAACTCTCATTTGTTTATAGTAGTTTAGCAATGATTGTAATAAAAATAGTCATTGTTAAATAATTACAAATGTGACAGAATTATACTGAATTGTTTTATAAATATGTGGAATTCTTTACATACTTTTTCTAATTACCATATATATATATATATTACTAAGAGAAATCAAATCATACATCATGTGACATAATTTAATAATCTTGTACTATAAATGTTGTATAATGAGTGTGCTAATAGCTCTTATCAAGCTTTTACAGATATCTCTATTCTCAGACTGTTTTCAAGCTGCTGTCTATTGTCAGTCCCATAGAGCTATTTAAGTTAAATAGCTGAATTTGAAGACATATAGATGTCTAAAAATTACAGATTTTCTACTTAATCGTTAACTATTAGATAAATACTGGTCTTGAACTGGTATTTTTAAGTCTAATATCTGAATATCCTAGTGCTTCACTGGTGATAGCCAGCCACTTGAAACTGGTCTGGGGATAGGGGTATTTGGAAAAACTTGTTAAGATCCATTAGCATGCTCATTATATAATATATATATTAAATCTTAGTTACTTGTAATGTTGTATTTCTGGCCAAAACTGGAACATTAAAACCAAGTTGTTCTAAATTTTTAGTTTCTACCATTATTTCTCTAATTTCTTTTGAAAAATTAACTTGATAGGGTATTGGTATCCATTTATATTCTGCAAAAAATATAAAAACTTGCATATGATATTTATATAAGTATCAAAATTACTAATATTTGTGTTAATACAAAAATTACAAGCAACAAAAATATAAAAAAATTAAATACAATTAAATTTGAATGTTTAGTCACATGTAATTTGATAAATAAATAAAAAAATTAATATTAAAAAATGAGTGAATTACATTATTGAAATTAAAAAAATAATTGTAGTCTTACTATTTATAAAAAGTTATTTTTTGTGTTTAATTTGATATATTATATTTATATATCAATACTGAAAAAAAACTGTTGAACAGTTCAAACATTATACTATTTTTGAAAATTGTGAAAAATAAAATAAAGTATTTTCATTGTATAAAATCCATACAAGAATACATTTTATTTATATTAAGAATAATAAAAATTGATTTGCCTGTTTATTTGATAATGCTTTTTAAATAATAGAGAAACAAGATTTTTTTACTATAAATTGTAAAAATTATAAATTGCAAAAAAAAATTGAAAAAACATTACAGTTTATGTGATCGTTTCTATAGTATTTGTATTAAATCATAAATTCCAATAGCTAATTAGTTATTATATGTAAATTACATTACACATCACATGATCACTATCTTTAATACTAGCACATAATTGTTAATAAACAAGGCAAAACTCTCCATACAGTAGTGCCACCCTGTGCCAACCAGAGTAATCAATGGATGCCAGAAGGCTTGTGCATAAAATCCCTATTTAGTGCCTACTCATCCAATATCCCCAGACTATTTTCTGGCTTGTGGTCTTCGTCAGTGAGGATCCTTGGATCTGAGAGCCCTGCACCTAGATCTTAGGATCTAATGCAATCCTCCAGCAACCACCTTTTAACTCTACTTAACTGCAAAACTATGAGAATGAAATTAAAAACACAATATTTTCAATCTAAGCTCAATAGCTTATATAATCATATGGGTCTGAACTCAGTTCAACACCCATACATTTTGCTGTCTTTGGCTCTTTAATAACCATAGCCACCACTATCCTATTAGGCAGGATTGATGTTAAACCACTAAACATCACATGATCACTATCTCTTATACTAGCACATAATTGCTAATAAACAAGGCAAAACTCTCCATACAGTAGCATAGATTGAAAATATTATTGTTTTCAATTTCATTCTCATAGTTTTGTAGTAGTTAAGTAGAGTTAAAAGGTGACTGCTGGAGGGTTGCATTAGATCCTAAGATCTAGGTACAGTGCTCTCAGATCTAAGGCTCCTCACTGACAAAGGCCACAAGCCAGAAACTAGTCTGGGGATATTGGATGAGTTGGCACTAGATAGGGATTTTATGCACAAGCCTTCTGGCATCCATTGATTACACTGGAGAGTTTTGCCTTGTTTATTAAATTGCATTACCACAGCCCTTATTCTTATATAAATTAATTTAAATTTTACTATAATAAATAGTCTCTTTGTTTAGCTCTATGTTGTCCAGGCAGTATAAGGCATTATTACTGCTTAATGTACAGTTGTCTTGACAATCATGAGGGATGTAATGATAAAATATATGTATATCCACTTCTGTGACTTCTCACATTCAACTATTATTAGTAATTTTATCATTAATTTTTTTAAAACAAATTTTAAAATGAATTAAACTTTACATACTGAAACAGTCAATTTTGATTGCTTGCCTGTTTCACTTATTTTACCCTCACACCTATACTATGCAGATTAAAACCCTCTCAGAGTACCTACACAAACAACACTTGAGTAACTAAATATGTATGATCGCACATATATATGTGAGTCATAAGTCTGTAAGGGGATCGGCATATGTATATATTACAGGTATATGTTTGTTTTAAAAGTCAAGTAGTGTAAAAAGCGATTTAATTTAAAATATTAGTCTATTCTATCTTTTATTTTGCCGGAATCGCATATATATATATATATATATATATATATATATATATATATATATATATAGAGAGAGAGAGAGAGAGTACATTCCAGGTACTGCCATCCTATATATATATATATAAGAAGGGAATTACTTTTATACTAATTATAAATTCAGTTTTTAGTTAAATAAGTTGTTAACAATTTAATTAGACCACTCAACTATCCTGATATAGCATGAGTCTAGTTTTAGTAGCCTTAAATTAACAATAACATTAACATTTCTTAGAATTAATATTCTTTTGAAATTATCTGTCATAAATTATAGAATACAAACTGATATTTAAACAGTAACATCAGGCTAAGACTAGAATTGAAGGAATTAAATTGATTGGATTTCAAGGGATTTTATAGCTGAGTACAAACTGGTAAACAACCAGATGTTCAGTGGCAAAAGTTAATAAATAGTGCAATTTTTATACACAAGATATCTATACTATATTGTTTGTAAAGAGTTGTAAGCTGAATCCACATCCATTTTATCTTTAACATGGTGATGTAGAAAGGCGTAAACTCACTGCATCTCTTGTAGGATGTATTAGACTAGGGTCCCATTTTCATATGCAGGCACAGTTAATCATCACCACTGCAATGGAGAGTATCCCAGACAGTGGCCTGTTGTAAGAAGATCAATGGAAGCCAAGCCATCTAATCAAGAAAGAATAGTGTTGACATCACCATCCAATGTGCCTGAAGCTGCTATGAAGAAGATCAGTAACATTTCTAACTGCTACAGAGTTCTGTTTGTTTATAAACTGTTAATTTCTCAACATCTATCTAAGCTAGCTAGATAATAATTAACATTTAAAAATCTGTTTCTAAATTCTGTAAATAAATCTGAAGTTCTAAATGAATGTTAAATGTACTCTTGTCTGAAATTAACTTATAGTTTAAAAACAATTCTTTTAAAATGTAGCACTCTTGTAACTTGATTTAAGCTATAAGTTGCTGTGGTCTTTTATGCCTATTTATTGTATTTCAATTTACTTTTGTAATTTTATCATTTAACTATTGTATGTATTTAATATGCCAAATAACTCGAAATTGTGAATATACATATAATTTTATTCTATTTCTTTGTGAAGATATTTTCAGATCTTCATTTTAATATATGTTAATTAATTGAATTAATGCTCTCAACTCACTATTTCAAGATCTTATTATTTATGCTGATTAATTTAATGAATTAATATTGCAGTAATCAGTTACACCCTAGATAAAGTTGTAGTTTGCTTAGCTATCATTATGAATTATAACTTTCTACATATGTAATCCATATATCATAGGAACTAGCCACAGGGATATTATTACAGCATATTTATAATGTTTAATCAGTAATTGCCCTTCATATATGCTTTCTCCTTCCTAAATTAATATATATTAGAGATGTACGTTTTGTATATTAATATGGGTTACTAATTAATTTAGTCCCTAAGTAGTATGTTTGATATACTAGTCTTGAGAACTGCGTTATATAGATATGCAAATAAACCCTATCTATTTTAAGGCATGTTAAGTTAGTTAAGCATATTTACATTCTATATATTTATAGGTTGTGACTGTATCATTACAAAGTACTTATAGTACACTAAGTGCTTTTTGCATGTTTTCTTATGAGTGCTGGTGGAGGTCACCCTCATAATTCTAGTTCAGGTAAAGCAAACTATTTTAGAACTGCAACACAAGGATCCAGATTGTTATTAAAGCTTATCCAACTCCCTGAACTATTAATGTTCTCATATTTGTAGCAAGACATTCAGACCTAGGGCACTGAGCTTTCTATGCTGAAGCCTGTGAATAACAACCCACTTGCACCTTCTTTATTTTTATTAATATTTTAATATGTGCTACAGCGTGTGTCAGTAGACCTAGCATAACCAGTTTTCTCTCCCTTGTGTTAAAAGATTATTCAGCATTAAGCTGAACCCTAATCTAGATTATCATGCTAACCTGTGTATTTTTGAGCCTGATTATGTGCTCAACTCTTAATCTGTTATATATAGACAGATGCCACAGAGGTGCTGTATGTTAGTTAGATAACTTTGGCTAATATGTTCATGTGATTTGGCAGATGGCAAACTAGTTAGAATTTGGCATATTAAGATAGGCATAAACATGATCACCACAAATTATTTTGTTAAATACATGTAATGATAATCTGCTACTACCAATCTCATTTACTATGTAACACCTGCGAGTGTAATATCCCAAGGACCAATTATATAATAATTGTGGAAAGTTAAACCACTTTGCTCAAACACAAAGTATCATAAAAATAGGAATTGAAATGACCATTATGTGCATGAAGTACATGATACTACAACATTGGATTGATCATATATGAGTGATGTTGAACATACAATTGCATATGTCAGATGTGCAAACTGAACTCATTCGTTTAATGGCTGGTATGAACAGATTTTATTTGACAACAATATGTAGACACAGGAGCCTATGTAAACATTATGCCTAAAAAAGTGCTTAATACTATTCATCCACAACCAATAATATACAAAACAAAGAAAAAATTATGCACTTTTGGAGGATCATTTCTCACTCCAATAGGAAAATCAAAATTTCAGTGCAAAATAAACACACAACTAAATTACAATACAAAAAGTAACAATGAAAAATAAAGTAAAAATGATCAAAATATATCTAACAACAAAAATAAAATAACAAAGAGTAGAAAAGATGATAAAAGTATTAAAACACAGAAAATAAACAAAAATGAAAACTTCATGAGAAATACAAAGATGTTTTCCAAGGTGTGGATTGTTATGAAGGTGAACACCACCTCACAGTAGACCCAACATTTAAACCAGTTATCCAGCACCTAGATTAATTCCATTAAATAAAATGGAAGATAATGCTATCATAACTCTAGTGAAATATTCAACAAATTAGGTTAATAGTTTATTAATAGTTGAAAAACCGAATGTGACTATGAGAATATGAATAGAACCAAGAGATCTTAATAAAGCATTAAAAAGAGAACATTATAAAATGCTAACTCCAGAAACAGTTTTGAGTACAGTAACCCGGAATGAAATATTTCATGGTTTTGGACTTGAAATCCAGATTTTGAAATATAAAACTTGATAATGAATCAGCAGACTTAACAACATTTAATATACTCTTTGGCAGATATCACTCTAATCATTTACCCTTTGACTTAAATGTATCACCAGAATTTTTTTGGAGGACAAATGATGAATTATTTGCCAATATATCAAGTGTTAGTATAACAGTTGATGATTTCTTAATAGGAGGAAAAACTGTTGAAGATATGAACAAAAATTTGTTAAAAGTCTTAAACAGAACACACATGGTCAATGTGAAATTTAATCCAGATAAGATCCAGTATGCTCAAATGCAAATGAAATACTTAGGAATAATGATTTCAGGAAGAGGAATCTCAGGAGATTCTAATAAAATTGAAGCAATACAAAAGCTTGAACCACCAAAAGACAAAAAAGGGTTGAAACAAATTTTGGAAATGATAAATTATTTCTTATCACACATTCCAAACTTAGCAAACCTGACAGCATCTCTGTAATCTCTTAATAAAAACAATGTTATGTGGGGTATAAATTCATATTTACCAACAATATTTCAATAAGCTAAAAGAGGCAATTTGCAATGCAACCTCACTAACACACTTCAAATCGCAAATTCCAGTATGCCTCACAGACAGGACTAGAGGAAGTTTTACCCAAAAATATGAAACCATTATGTATACCTCCTGAGCACATTTTAAAACAGAACAGTGATATGCTCAAATAGAAAAAGAACTCTTAAGCATTGTCAATGCATGTCCAAGTTTCCATTACTATGTATATGGATAAAATATAATAATATACACTGATCATAAACCATTACTTGCAATTGTAAACAAACCCTTTGAGAAAATCACACCCAAACTTTGTAATGAGATTACAATGATATAAACTTAAATTTAAATACTGCCCTGGGAAGGAATTCTACATCACAGATTTATTATCGTGTAACTATATAAATACACCACTACAAGAAGATGCCTGTGAAATACACACTGCAAAAAAAAAACTGTCACTACCTGGGACAATAATTTAAAGAGAGCTTATCTCTTAGATGAGGAAGTGTCAGAATTAATTAAACACATATGCAATGGATGGCCAGAACATAAGTGCAATGTACCTCCAATTTGTAAAAATTCTGGCAAAATTGCTACATATTCATGCTGAATTATGGAATACTACAACATTAAAGAAAATTATTTATATCAACATTACTACAACCCTGAATAATGAGCTTGCTACATGAGTCCCATTTGGGAATTGGAAAAACTAAAATCCAGAACAAGACAATCATTTTATTTGTTGAATATTAACAAAGATATTGAATCATTAGTGGATAACTGCCCAATATGTGCTACATACAGGCCAGCTCTACCAAAAGAATCACTGTTACCACATGTTGTGCCAACAAGATCATGGGAAAAGGTTGGTGCTGATTTATTTGAATTTAGCAACAATACTTACTTACTCCTAGCAGATTATTTCTCTAAATACCCAGAAGTACTTTGCATACTTGACAAAACTGCTGCTTCAGTAATAAAGTTATGCACAACATTTGCATGCTTTTGCATACCAGATGAGTTAATGGCAGATAACATGTTGTTTGCTTCATTCTTATTCCACAAATTCACAAAGGAATGCTGTTTTAAAGTGGCCATATCGAGTCCACATTATCCACATTCTAATGGACTTGCAGAATGAAATGTTCAAACTATAAAGCAATTATTTTGCAAAGCTTATCAATCTGGAATTGACTCAGAATTAACCTTACTTGAATTTAGAAATACACTGATAAGTGGTGTAACGGGCACAGACATTGTTACATTGTTTTTTTTTTTTAGTAAACATAAAAAAAAAAAAATTTGCAAATAAAACTTTTTTTTTAAGAATTAAAAATTGAAAATTAAAATTCTATACTAAACTCATATCTATATAATTGCACAGATGAAAAAAAATATTAAAATAAAACTTTATTAAAAAAAAGAAAAAGTATTTTAAAACTAAATTGTCAGTAAAGATTTAAAGATAAAAATATATCTAAGTTTGTACAAAACAAATTAATTAATGTTATTGAAAAAATGGAAATGATTAATTTAATTAGTCAAATGTAAACTAGCCTTGGGCATTTAAATGTATAAGCATCGGTCAGATAGGAAAACAATAGAAACTAATAGCCAATGAATGAAAAACAATGGAATCGGACCTCAGCGAAAGGACCATCACATCGTCATGACGTAATGTCCACTGGATCTGAAAGGCTACTATAAAAAGTGAGTGGAATAATAGATTATTACGAGATGTGACTATATGTGTTAGTGCGGAGTTGAAGGAGAAGAGATTGAAAAGATGCACTCTTTAATCCCTTCAGTTGTTATAAAAAAAAAATGAAACATCACTTTTCTTATACTGAGGACAACAGGATCATCGGGGGATTTAATGTGGATTCCAAATGGCATGCAATGGATAAAGAGGAATGTTTTAAAAATCATAAGAACTTTAAAAACATTTTGAAACACTAAGAACTTTAAAATATAAACTTTCTCAGTTTTTAATTTATAAGAAATAGAATCCTATCTGACCAACATTATTTATTAATTAGTTATAATTTTATTTAATGTATTTCTTTTGTAAAATCATTTCCATTTATTTTTTTTTGTTGTTCTTTAAGTTTATTTATGATTTTTGTTGTGCGATAAATTAAATTATATAAATGTTAAACTTAAGTCGGGCGTGAATGGCTATATAGATTTGTAAAGTTATATTAGGAGAGGGTAATCTTAGGTTATTTGTTTCATAGTTAAATTGGGTCAATGGATTGGATATATTGGTGGAATTAGTAGATGTAGTAAGAGATCTGCTATGGGTAGGATTGCATATATATGCCACACACCTTCTGTTTGCCTATGGATGGGTTTGTAAGTCGGCAAAGGACCACAGTCTATTCCTATGGAGTTTTTTGTTTATTGTTCTACTCACCAACAGATGTAAAATTCCTGTTGGTAGAGAGACAATGTCTTCTCTAACTCTACTTACTGTTCAGATGTACATTCCTGACAGAATAGTATTTTGTGTTGTCGTATTTTCATGCTACATTGAATACATAAATGTATCAGATGGATTGGAGCCGGTTTGACTGCAAACTTTTGGCCTAAGGTTAAATAAGGATAGAATTTTTTTTTTCAAATGCAAATTTATGTAGTCTATTCATACTCGACATTCTAAATAAAAATGCATTAAATTTAAATTGGGTATGGGAGTTGCATGGATTCGTTATCGGTTAATTATGTTTTTGGTTTTCATATTTGATCAAAATATAAAGACATTCGGTAAATAATGATACCTTACAGTGAGTATCTAAAATGTATTTATTCAGATGTCTTTTAAGTTATTGGTGTCACTGTGGTATCTTATGATGAATACCAGTGGGTTTCTTGCATTCCCTATGCAGTTGACGGAATCAATGATTTTGTATTTTGATCGTTTATGTTTATTTTGAAATGTTTTTGACCATGTAATCTATGTAACCGATCTATACTCAACATTTTAAAAACACATTTTATAAATCCGTCTGTGCGAACTTATAATATTTAAAATGTAAATTTATAAAAATTAAAATGTAAATTAAAATCAAAGTTAAAAATGTAAATTAAATTTTAAAATGTAAACATGCTAAAATAATAATGTTAAATTTTATATATATGTGCGTAAATAAATGTTTGTATGTTAATTACTGGCAGTGGCTTATTTTATTCTTTTTTAAAAAAATTATTCTTAGATAAGAATTTATGAAATATAAATCTCTGCTGTTCCATTGAGCTAGTGACAATGGGCTAATGACCAGATATCAAAATATATAAAATAAAAAAAAATTTTTTTTGACTTACGTATCTGCCTACTTTATAAATTTTTCCAGGTTCAAATGCCTATATGGCACCCTGTAGTGCAGATAACGTTAAGCTCACTTTACCCGGATCATTATAGTGGGATGAAGATTAATTCATCACAGCTACTAATGTCTAGAACACTTAAAACAAAATTACCATCCTTTTTAAAACAACTCATATCTCCACCTGCACAAAAGGTCTATAGATACTTAATACAGAGACAAACTCAACAGAAAAGTTTTTATGACAAGACAGTCAAAATATCTCTACCCATGGAAATTGACAAACCAGAACAAGTATATGATGGGACCAGATGGAAGAAGTATAAAATTCTTAAAAAAACTCCCGAGCCAAAATCATGTTGCATTTTGACTGAGGATGACTCTATTCTTCATTAAATCAATACACATCTATGGAATACAGCTGAAAGACTCATAGCAACTCCACAGATGTGAGAACTGGATGAAAAGATAGTTTCTCATAACTGAGACAATCATCACCATCAACATCAAGTGACAATGGCACAGTGACAAGGAGAATACCAGTTGAACATTCTGAGTTGAGAGAAAAATTGAACAGAATAAGAAGTCCTCCAGCATATTTAAAAGACTATGTGTATAAATAAAAAAGAGAGTTGTCATGTTATGGCTAATACTTGTAATTAAAGACTGACACCTAGTGACAACAACTGAGATTAGTGAGCTTGCGACATTGCTCCTAGGTTAGAGAACACTGGTAGTTAATAAAAGTTATTAGTTAAACAAACTGTGTGTATTTATTAATTTAGATATCGTGACCAAGAACATAACAAGAATTGGAAGTGACCAATCAAGAAGTTGAAAATATTTATCTAAGTCTCCAGAAAAGTTGTTCAAGAAAGTAAGATGAATATAGATAATAAACATGAAGAAACACATTTACAAAAAAGAAATAGTATCATGGAAATAATTCAGTGTAGTATGCTAAGAATAAACAAATAGTTAATAAATTCTTGTGTATGAATTTTCCCACCAAAATAAAAAGAACTCATTTTTCAAAAATTCATCTTAAAAGAAAACTTCCAAATGATGAAATCATGTGTTGACTCTCAATAATATATTCTGATAAAAGATTAAATATATTATTTTTATTGTAATTTTTTTCATGAAAATATGATAAATGCTTTGTCCACACTAGCATTCAATAATTGACTGAATACTCATCCCAAATAAAATAAAAACATTATTTGGTTGAAATGTTAAACTGTACAGAATTTCAAAAGACTTTTAGCTGTGGACAGTATGTACAAGATACTACAGAAATTACTATAAGTTATTATCAGTAATAAATGATTCATATAATGAAAACTTTTTAGAAATTAATGAACTAGTTAGGAAATTTGATCCAACAATTCAAGACTATCTGTGATAAATCACCAATAAACAAGAAAAAGAACATTATCTAAGCAAACAATTGAGAATGTATTAGTGAATTTAATAGGAAGTAAAATACAGAATCAGATTATAAATTAAATAAAATCTGTATTCCAGATATCAGCGACCAAGAACAAAGGTTCCTTACACTTAGATATCTCTCTGATTAAAAAAAACACGGCCCAATAATTGGTGTTTATGAACAGTTTTTTTTTTTTAATTTATAAATGTACATTGCAGTTCCATAGAAAATTTATATGCTATGCTGAAGTAAGAAATTAATTCTCTAGGATTAAATATTAATAATATCAGAGGACAAGAATAAGATAATGATTCAAATATGAGTAGAGTGGGAATTTCAATGCTCAGGCTAAACACTAAACAAAAAATTCAAGAACATTTTTTACATTCTATTCTTGTCATAATTATAGTTAGATACAGCTAAAATTGTCTTGATGCATTAACTTTCTTTGTTACATTTCAACACTTTTATGCTTTATCGTCATCATCCACAAAGAGATGGCCAATTCTCTACAATATATTAAAGATCTTACTATGAAGCCTTCTTGTGATACAAGATGAAATGTCACATCCAAAGTATTATGGTATTAAGGTACTGAGTAGATGAAGTCTATGATGAACTTTTCAAAATATCAGAAATATCAGAAGATACTTAAAAGTAATGCAGAATCAACAAAAGATTATAAGTTTATATTTTCTCTTATTTTTTTGATTTGATTTACTCTTCCAAATAAATTTTGTTATCAAGAAGTTTTAAAATGATTTCATATATTGTGTTTTCCTTAAGTTTTGTGATGATGGTGTTCTAGTTAAATTTTTATATTGGACTATTTTCATCATCTGATAATATATGTATTGAATGTCTTTAGAAAAATGTAACTTTATTTAAATATTCCAAATACATTCAACTGTTAATAATAGCACATCTAACAGGTTAGTATATGCACAATGTTTCAAGAGATATTAGTCTCCCCTCTTCTTCAGGTGTTTTTGGCCTGAAGCAGTGACAATACTAGTATGGGATTCAAACATGGGTCCTTAAATTCTTGATTTTTAAATTTTAAGGTAACTCTCTAACCAGCAGCCATCCTGCCAAAGGCAACAGTCTGTAATAATTTCATATACTTATCTATGAGATTCCTCCTGATTTCTCCACTTTTTCCTAAAAGCAAAGTTGATTAGTGGTTTCCATACATTATGTATAGTCACACTGGTTTGGCTTGTGGGATTTTTGCCATTGTCATGTGAGCAGCTTCTTTAAATTTTCTTCTTTGTATCTTTTCTTCTCTATCCAATATTTTTGTATTTTCCCAATTGAACATATGTTCATTGGCACATATTTTCTTTATTTGAAAAAAAACTATTATGTTGTCTAAGAAAATACAGGGCTTCTAGGTTGAGCAATTATTAGTTAAGGAAAAATTAATCATGGAATATTTGGATATAAATCTAGAATTTCAAAATAAAAGGTTGAGAAAAAGAAATATTTTAACATGAAGTTGTTAATGAGCCAATTCTTAATCCTGAAGAATTGTTCAATGTAATTTTTTTTTATTTAGTTCAAAATAAAGCAAACAATTATTACAAACTCGATTTGAATAATTGAAGAATCATATAAATTTATTTGAATTTTTGGGGAAAAAATTTAAAAATGGAAAAGAATGAATTAAAAAGCATGTGACACAGTTAGACCTTGCTGTGATGAATACTAAAACTACCCAAGAAAACTCATCTACTTGTTTTGTAATGAAGATTGATTTAGATGGCAATATCTTGGTTGACAAAGTGAAAGTTCTATAATTTTTTTCTTTCGTGAGAATATTTTGAAAAGTTTTCTAAAATGTTACAAGTTCTAGCAGAAAATGATAAAACTACAGCTTTTCTTAATCTCTTTGTTAGTCTAAATACATTGTCTGCTGCATCTGGAGAAAAAATATTTTCTAGGGTTAAAACTAATAAAAAATTATATAAGGTTAATTATGATCCAAGATATATAGTTTAGTGATTCTATCCACTGAAAGTCAAGCAGCATTGCAGTTAGATTTTGATTCAATTTAGAAAACTTTGAACAAAACGTCAGAAATGCTTTTACACATTGTTTTATTTTACATTGCTTTAATGTAAAGGATATATACTTTGTTTATATTATACTATTCAATTACTAATTTTTTATATTAAAAAAATGCATACTTATTTATACAAGTTAAATCCATATTTTGAAGGGCCCTACACTAACTGAATCCAGTCCTGATTTGACCAGTAGTGTGGGTAGTTTTATTGACATAAAGCTAAAATTTTCTATATAATGAATCTATCTTATGAAATCTAGACATAACTGAATAATATTTATTAATTCACTGATGGATAATAATTTTCAATATTGTTATAAAATACATACTCTCCTTTTTCATAAGTTACTTTTATTAACACAGTGAAAACTATATTATAATAAGGTATTTTATTTTAAAAGGAACATAAGTAATATTTAATTGTATTTATTATTTAGTTATCATGAGTGGAATTAAGTTTAAATTTTGTGCACTAATACTTATTTAACAGATATATATATGAAGTCAGTTCATATTTTTATACCAAATAAGCTAAATTATTGCCATATCAGTATATCATTTAAATCAAGATAAACTAAACTTTAAATTAATTTTAAATCATTTATACTCTTTTATGCATTTTATTTTAATAATAAATTCAATAATTAATAATACTAATGTTTTGGATTAAACACGTGTATAATAACAGAAGCATTATAAATAATAATAATTTAAATATTGCAAAGTATAGGATTAATCAATGTTCTTGTTTGCCTGAAGATTTGTGATAATGGATTTTAGTTTATTTATATGTTGTATTATTTCCATCATCTAATATTAAATACTGAATATCTTCTTTTTTATTAATTACAATTCTATCACAGATTACTGAAACATATGATCAAAGACATGTGGAAAGGATAAACGATTCCCAAGATCTGTATTTTGTACTGAACCAACGCTCATCAGTTGGCCAGATCACAACCTCTTACACAGATCTTCATCATTTGTATCTGATAAACTGTCTATTTAATTTGATAGATTGATTGTTTATTTATTCTTCATTGGTTACCATTATTAATTTGATATATTATTCTCTTGGTCGAATCAGAATGGGTATAACTTGTTTATTAATTTGTCCTTTTTGATATGGGGAAAGTAATCTTTTTATCAGTACTAATATATTAGATCACTTTTAGTTGTGATATTGCATGAACACTGTTGCATTATTAATTTATTCTGGAGATAATTTTTTTCCCGTGTTTGATGAATAGAATTTAAATATTAGAATTTTTGTATTCCTATTTAATTGAAACTCAAATTTAAAAGAATGACTGTTTCTTCTTTTTTGTAATTTTCAACAATGAAAATATTTTCTTTTTCCTCTATTGTTTCTTGTAATCGAGTTCTTAAATTAATACAACAGAAAATCTTATAAAATAGCACAAATATCGCTTTGAAATATGATTTTCATATGATATAAGATTTATAGCTTAATTCAGATTAAATTTTGGAATAAAATTAAAAAAAGGATTTTAAACTATTTGATCAAAAACAAATTATTATATAAATTAAAATTATATTGTCCAACTAAACATTTCAAGAAAAAAATTGAATTTGATTTTTTTTATAATATATATTTGATATATGCTATATATTTGTATAATTGTTCAATAATATAAAATATATAAAAGAAAATAAATTTGATTATAGTGAATCGTTTGTTAGTCCAAAATGTATGTAGTTAAAAGTATATTCTAACAATTGTTATTATGCATAATCATTTATTCACTCATACATATTATTATGCAATCACATATCCATCCATTCACTTCATATAATAGTAAGTAATAAACAATAGTTCCCATATCCATTTTCCCAAATGCATTAATATAAAACAGCTTTCTATATGTTTATCTATCCTGAATGCAAAATAACAATTATTATTGTTGTTGTAAAGTTTCCTTTTGGTTTATTAAACTGTCTGCACCTTTGTTTAAGATACCACCTCTTTTAAAGCATGATAAGATAATCATTATATATATACATATATATATATCACATACATGCTTATATATATATATATATATCACATACATGCTTAAACAAACTAATAGAATATCAGCGACTCATTGTCATTGCAACAATTAGGCCATAAATGGAAATGTTGTAAAAATGAGTGTTCATTAATGTACATTGAGTTTATCTGTGTCTATGTAATAAAGTTTATTTAAATGATTTCCATTTACTGCCTAAGTGGAGTGATACCTTGACAACATATTGCTGATTTTCTAAGTATGTTTAAGCTTGAGAGCTGTGGTGATGTAAGTTCTACATATAATTATCTATTAGCTGTAGGTACTTATGGATTATTACATATATGTTGCAATGTGATAATCAATCTGACTTTACTTTTTCATAAAAATGTGAATACTAAATTTATAAACTGTTTAATTTACCACAAATATCTTCAAATTCTGATGGTACTTCTACTTTTAAATTTACAACTTCCATATTTTGAATTAATAAATGTTGTTTGAGCAAGGTAGGTAACTTTGCTTCTACATAATCCTTCCATACTTCAAATTTTTGATCTTCATAAGCCTTCATCTGGCGACCAACATCCAAATATTTTGCCTTAGTCTATAATCATAAAAAAAAATGAGAGAAAAAATAATTCATTTTTTCTAAACTAATTTTTATAAAACAATTTAAATATTGTGAACCCTTTTTATTCATTTACCATAACAAATCTTACCAAAATTTGAACTGAAGCAATCAGATTTTGGGTTTGTATGTAAAATATATTAAAACAAAATCCCTATGAATAATTTAAACTACAATATATAATAATGATGTAATACTTATAGAAGAAATTTTAAAATTAAAAAGCACAGGCTTTTAAAATCAAAAGTAAAGGGTTAAATTTAAATAACTGCATTTGCAATTCTTGAATACAAAGTTCATCACTATTGTAGACCTAATTTAAAAAACAAATCAAAATACAAACTGTATTTTAAATGCCAGTATCAGCTATTGATAATACATAATGAAATACACAACAATCATTGGATAATATTAGCATATTCTGCTGATAAATAGAGCATCTCTATTTGAAGAAAATGTTTGGTTGCCTCACAGAAAATTTATAAAAAACTCTTAAATAGATTGGACTTACCAATAATTCAAGTTATAATTTTACAATCTAAAATTTATTTCAAACCAAGATTTCCTTTTTGTGTATTCAATCAAAATCTATAAATTAAAATTATAAGAATAAACAAATAGAATTCTTATCAGATTCCAAATAAATTTTATTTTCTAGGTCTAACAATAAATCCAATTGGATTTGATATGTTCAGGCATAGCTAAAGTCTCATCAATAAATTCAAGACAACCCATGATTATAGTACTGATCAGACTTACACATAGAATTAATTGACCACTGATTTATATAGATGTTAACAAACAAATGTGATAAACTATATAGTTAAGGACCGTTGAATCTACAGTTGCAGTGGAGAATTGAAGAATTTAATAAAGCTATTAGTGAATCTATCTCCCAGTTAGAATAGTTGATCTGTCCCAAAAATATCCATATGTTAAATAAATAATAAATAAATTGGATTATACTAATACTCATTATCTATAATAATGTCCTGCTATCAATCAGATACAGATAATTAACCAACATGATACTATATCAAGCAACATTATCTGCCCTGCATAATTTAGTGTCAAGATTAAGAGAGAGAGGAACTACTGGATTTTATCTGTTCAGTTTGTCACAGCATGGCAGATTCAGAAATGAAAATTCCAAGTTTGATTCTTCATCTTGACTTAACTAAGTAAAAATGTTTGATGCTCAATCTGTCAATAAGATGTTAGGATACCATATGATTTCTCAAGCAATTTATCATTTAATAACCACTATTAACAGTGACAATTTATCATCATCTGCAAACATTACAACAAAATTTATTTTACTATTTCAATATTTAGAGTTACATGATAAAATTTCATGATACCTTCTAATAATTACTGAGTATTTTATTTTTTATGTAGCATGAACAATAAAACTCTATGATAGACCATGCTTATAAAACTGATGGTAAAATGAAAAGAAATTTGTGGTCTTGTATTAATATTTTATTCCAAACAAAGCATATTCTCTGTTTACTTTCAATACTTATATTAGGAGTAAAAATTCATTCTATTTCTCCTAGTTCACAATTATATATTGAAAGTCATAAGTAGAAATTAAATGGCAGTGTTATATCCCAAGTCTCAGTCCCAGAATTAATATTTTGGTGTGATTATAAATAATTTGAAATAAGATTTTATAAGAATAAAGTTCTTAATAATATAAATGTTTAACTTTGATATGTTTTCTTGTTACATAAAAGAATCTCATTCGCTTAATGTTTTTTTTTTTTCAAACTTCATAAAATATTCTTAAAGATAAGTAAATAAATATTTAAAAAATGTTAGCTCCAATCATTATGTGTAATACATATATCACTATCGCTGTGATACTACATAAAAAAATTGACAAATAGCTCTACACTATGCATGCATTTAGGAAACAACTTTCTTTATCAGCTGACTTGGAGCATTCTTAACAATCCATGTAAATTTAACAGCTGCTAGTGGTTAACTTGATATCAAAATTTAAACACTACACCCTACAATCATTTACTATAAATTAATCCCCTTTCCAAAATAGCTTTACAAAGTTTGATATCAAGTTGTCACTATTATTGTATTAGCATATGTTTGCTATAACATAGATTGTTGCCAGCACTTCAAGGCAGCTAATGAAGAAAATACATTTCTGAAATTCATATATTCTGCTGATCAAATTGTCAATTTTTTCATGTAATATGGCAGCCAAACCAAAAAATGTATTATGCATAATTATTGGAAGTGGCGTAGCTTTGTAATTTATTTACACTTAATTCAAAGTATGTTTGTTACATATTTAAAGGCTGAATTTTTTTAATTGTTTTTCATAATATGAATTTCTGATTCTGCTGTTATGGTCTAAGCTAAGTTAAAGTAAGCAATCATAGCACTAAATATTCACACTTTGACAACAATCTTAATTGCCATTATAATGTTAATATAAGTCATGTGACTGTTATATTTTGCATTGATTGTTGGCAATTCCAAGGCAGCTGATAAACCTATGACACAGAAATGTTATAATGCTATGTTTAAGATAACTGCATGAAATTAGCTTCTTGGTATTTTACTTTAAATACACATACATTACCAGTCAATTCTGATATGCTTATAGAAAAGAAAACTCTATTTAAACACTGACACAAAAATTATAAAATGTGAAACTTAATTCTTGGCATTTTTACTTCAAATGCTCATCAAAATAATATGAGAGGGGTTTAAATCAATCAGTAAGAGGTCAAGCTATCCTTCACAAACCAAATAAGTAATTCTATTAATTAGCTGCACTTTCTTTTCTTTTGCTTGCGCATTCAAATAAGAATGAAACATTATGAGAGTTAATGGTATAAAACCTAAATAATTAATATAAAATGATTTGAAACAATAATTAAAGAGTTACACATTAATTATGTATTTCTCCATATCTTCCAAAGTAATACTATTTTATGCATGCATCTGAATAATGCTACCTGCTATAAAATAATTAATATAACTAAATTCAATCGTTTTACTTATGAAATTGGAATAAATGTCATAATAAGAATGATGACAATGGCCAACCAAGCTTTAACATTAATTCTACTCAGGCTGTTCTGTGAGAAAAATCAATTCTACCTTTATTTTATTTTCTTAGCAGCAAACTATCTTACACTTGGCTATGAATAAAAGATAGGAATGCATTCCACCCAAATACATGAGGGATAAAAAGACTTTCTTACACTCTAATCACTTAAATAACAATACACAATGACTCCCAAGCCTAATTTCTGAGGTTTAAATGCTGGTGTGGACATCGTCTCATCACCAAAAAACAAGGGAAATACACTACTTGGCTTCACATACTATAATTCATAAAATACAACCACTTAATCTGGAAGATATAATCCACTCCTGACAAATATTTTAACATGCTAAGAGAGAGCTCTCTCAATCCCTGACAAGGCAATATATAATCCACTCATGACAAATATTTTAATAAAAACTAAAGGAGAGTTTTTCACTATCCCTGACAATACAATATATAACATAAACAATTCCTTCTGCATAGCCACAGAATACATTTCAATCTAAGCATAAAAATATAATAAATTTACTATTAAGTAAATCCTTAACCTTTTCACTTCTTTCTGGCACATTTCATCATTCGAAACCGATGGAATTAAATTATTTCTACTTTCAATACAAACATTATATAACTTGATTAAATAGCAGACAGCCATATAAGCATAATAACACATAAATAATTTCAAATCACATTTGATAAGAAACATGGTAGTGATATTAATTAATTAGTTCTAAAAGAAATAATGAATAACTATCTCATTTCTGACAAGTATAATATTTTAACTTGGAAATATAATAATTATTATTAAATAAGCAAGACAAAATAACTCTTTATTGTATTTGACATTATCCCACAAATTGAAATAAAAGTTTTGGTTTGGGATAAACAACAAATCTTTAAATTTGTAGTAAAATAATTGTTGAGAAGTAAACCTCATAACTTCTTGAAAACACAAGTATAAACAATAAATTTTGTTAATACCCCTTCTCAAAAACAAGCTGTTAACTACTAAATAGTGAACAGATATTTCTATTGCTAGTACACACATGTAGAAATATAAGTACATAATAAAACTATACTAAAATATATATTATACCTTTGCAAGACGTTTTGAAGAGAGAAATAATCAAATAATAAAAATAATAAAAAAAAATCATAAGACAAATTTTTAAATCTACCTATTTATCAAATGCTAACAAAATAATAATAATCATTAAAGCTTTTTTTTTCTTAGCTGGAATGAAAAGTTCATTTACAGTCTGTAGATGACATATCTTGGTCATATACTAAATGATGATGATCTTTGGTATAATCATAAATATGGATAAATATATAACAATTTCCTGCAGGGATATAAATAATATTAATTAGATCCAATTGGATAGTGTTTCAAAGTTCTCAGCAATAGCTAATAAAATTGTTGGCAATAGAACATATGAAAATCTTCATTATGACAATAAATATCTAATACTGCATAAATTAAACAATAATTTATTCTTTAATTCATTAGACTGTTTTAAGCATTTGTTCCAAATGTTCAAAAGTCATTCACAAAGCAAATAACTAATCAGTTTATAAAATCCATTTAAATTCATGTGAGTTTATTAACAATATACTTTAATAAAAAAAAAAATCAAATGCAAATAAGGAGAACAATAAAATTAAAGGAATTCATATCCAGTTTCATGCTCTTCTACACGTTCATTTATCAGCACATTTAGAGATAAGTTAATAATTTATTAATTATCTGTCATTCATTTTCATTTCTCATTTCCAGATACACAATGGTTAGGTAAATGTTTTATCAATAATAATAATAAAGCAGATTAGAATAGGTTATCTGCACACATCCTTCCATTTAATCTTTATTCCTTTATAACTAGCAAAAATTATCAACAAAGAGTCTCTGAAGTGTTTTATGAAAAAGTTCAACATAAATCTTCCAGAATAATAATAGAATTCACACATTCCAGTTATTTATTTAATACTAGAGATTAAATCTAGATAAATCAAACTTATAATGTAGACATACATTTCAATTAATTCTCCAATATTAGAGATAAAATTTAGGTAAAGTAGATTTGACATATAAACATGCATTTCAATTATTTCTTTAATGTTAGAAATTAAAATTAAGCAAAGCAAATTTAATATATAGGCACACATACACATCTCAAATGATGATTTTAGAATTTAAACTAGACAGTTAAAAGCAGGGAGATATACCTTATTTTCAAAATGATTTATGTCTGCATATTTCCTCTTTTATTTTCCTCAGTAGAACTTCTGAGTTGTTTTCATTCAGAAAATCAATAATAATTTTTACTTTCAAGCTTGGACCATGGAATAACTAACTTGTAAAAACAAAATTGTTCTAATAAAACCTTTTTATGAAAATAGAATTGTTGAAATCAGAAAAGCAAAGTTAACTTTTGTAAAAATATTCCCCCTTTATACCTGATTTTTACCCAAGCATCTGTTCTTCCATCAATCCAAGGTCACTTAAAAGTTCACAACTCTAGAAACAAAAGGTTACTCTGCCCACTGCCCTGAACTTAATTAGTTACAAAATATGCAAGAATCATTCTTTCTTGAAAAAGAAAGAAAAATTATTTTGTCTTTAAAAAAAAAATTAAATAAATTGAACCAAGAATAAATATTTTACATTTCTAAAGTAAAATAAAAACTAATGATAATTATTTTAGCAAATAAAATATTTGAGAATATATTTGCTGTTTGATAATCCACTGGTCCAGTGATCTATTAATTCATTTAAATTGTGTTTAAGCTGGTTATTCAAGCTATGGGTTAGGAAATCAAATATTTTGCTATGAAACATGATATTTGGTGGTTTAATGAAGTATATGAATGGAAAATAAAGCTGAAAGATGGCACAAGCATACACAAACATCCATAAATACTGTGCTATAGGTACTAAACTGATCTGATTAAAATATGAGTTTCTATGATGATAAGTCAAACATATTGCACTATTTCTACTATGGATTGAAATATTAAAAGCAAATAAACCAGGAAATTACCTAAACAAATATCAGTACTGTTCTGCAGACAAATAAAACAAACTTGGATCAACTTAAACCAAACTGACAATTTCTGTGACAAGCCATCACCCTTTTTAACATTAATTACTCCCTAAAGAAAATTATTAAATACCTCAAAACTTTCAAATTATACCTGTAAGTGCTTTTAAACATAGTTTTAGATCATTAATAAAAAAAATTTTAAATTTCATGTTATTTAATTTTTTTTTAGTAAGATACAATCAGCTGTTACTGATACAGTGTTATATAATTACAAGAAATATATCTGGGGCATATCCAGAAGGTTACTATATATATATATAAATTAATGATAAATACAACCATTAATTTTATATATATATATTTTATAACGGGTATTGTATTTTACATACAAAAAACCGCTTCCTCATATTGTTTAAAACCCCCCAAAAAAAATGGTGGGGGGTTATCCCTTTGGGGGGGGGTATGGTGGGGGGGGTTTTTTTATTTATGTTGGGATTAGGGGATGTGTGGGTTACCTTGGAGGGGGGTGGGGTAGAAAAGAAAAAAAAGGGGGGTGGTTTTTTGTTTTATTTTTTGGGGGGGGGGGGGGGGGTATATATATATTGTTGATGTCTATTGTTATTATAATTTAAAATTTACATGTAGTATATTTAACTTGTCATTTTATATATGTAAACAATGCATAAAATTATTCTATTGAAACACTGTTGATATAAATTATTGATTTGCTCTCTAGATGCAGTGTTCAATAATTTATGCAGTAAGAGAACAGCTGTCTCTTATTGTGCTCTACATTGTTTTACAGAGGATTATCATGAACAATTTAAGCCAAAAGAGTAGGTGTTAAATCAATTGAGATATATAAGGTATATTAATTTAAATCAATTTATATTTTAATTTATAGATCACAGGTATATCTACTGATTTTAAAACTCTGCAAATTAAAGCTCAAATGATGAAATATGTAATAATTAACAATTACAGTGTCTAATATATGTAACACAAATTATAAAATATTTTTCTAGAGGCAGATCAATATATCATATGTTAAATAAATTAGGTTCTGTAATTGTTCATCACTATATATTTCATTGTTTAACCTTCATTTGCAGAATTTTAAAATGAGTAAAAATATATCTACTCTGTAAATTAAAATATTAATCAATTTAAATTTTATATATATATAACTGTTATTGATTTAACATGCACTTCTCTGGATGAAGTTATTCATTATAATCTAGATAATAACTTAGAGTCCTAGAAAAAATATAAAAATTGTATTGCATAGAGTTAATTACTTATAGTTACAATAATTTGAGAGATTAATCCTGTGCATTATATATATTACACATTGCAATTATTTGTTATATATATATATGTGTGTGTGTGTGTGTGTACTTATATTTTTAATCCATAGGTGTATATACCTTCACATTGTAAAATTAGTATTGTATCTATATTTTAATTAGGTTTCATTAACCATCTTTGAGGTAGTAGTGGTCATTCAGGAATAATGGAGTTACACTTAAATTCATGAAATTGTTTATTTTAATTTTAAAATGTCTTAAAGATTCAATTCTAAAATTTATTAGACATTATATCTGAAATATTTTGTCCAAAAAAAAATCCAGAAACTAAATATACTAGGAGAGTAGGGATAGTAAGAAATGAGAAATTACATATGAACCTAAATGTATTTTTATCAAAACATCTTACATAAATTATTCAAAACATGAAATAGTTATGCTAATAAAAACTTAGCAATAGTTCAAAAACAGGAGAGGGAGATAATGAAGAATAATAATTTGTAATTTTGAAATTAATGGCATTTTTGTTCAATATTGCAAATAGTTTAACTGAATCATTACATTTCTTAATGCAGTTTTATCATTCCATGGCTTTCTAATTGTTCTTAGATAATAAGAGTTCTTTATGAACAGAAGTTTGATGCTGCTATAATTTATTTTATGGATGATGTTTAAAACATGGAGAATGAATATTAAGGATAATAAGTGTTGTTTAACCACATTATCATGAACATTTCTTGTAGCACTGATGCAACAGCTATAAAAGTTTACAAACCTCACAAAAGATTTTTAGACCTCTTTGATATCAAGAGAGATAAAATGTCACTTTTGATTGATGATGAATATTGTATAATAGTTTAATACCTTTTCTATTAGATGGCAGCAATCTGTAATTAATCTGTTTACAAAATTTCTAAAAATTTAAAAAAGACTTTGCCATTCAAAATTGGTTACCTTTTGTTGATTTATTATGCCAACTTGAGAAGAATAAATTATTTATTGAATGCTAAAATAAACTATTTCTTTGAAAATGCTGATTTCTATGTAAATGAGGTAAATAGTAATATTGCTATTTGTTAATTTAATGGATACTTATATTGAGAAAATATCGTGACATAAGATATACAGGCTTATATACACACATCTCTTTTACACATTCTTTAAATTAGGAAAAACATATATACATTTGTTGTGTTACAAATAATTTTGAGAAGTAATACAATCGCACATGAGAGTTATATACATTGAAATAAAATAATCCATGCAGGGTTTGATGCAATGGTAGAGTGATGACTCTGAAACTAATCTGCATATCATGGTCCAACTCTATTATTTCAAGTGCTTTAACTTCTTATGAACTTCCACACAATAAACCATTCAATTTATTTTTATTGTAAAATAATTAAAAAATATGTACACATGAATTACACATACTCATTTTATTTGAAAAAAGTGTAACTTCAAAATTTTATGCATTTGATTCATTTTCTAACAACTAAAGCATACCAATCAATGATATTTAGCATGACTGGCAATGAATGTTACTTGCACATTCATTACATGAACAATCACTGAAAATATTAATATTTGAGATGTTAAATAAAATATTTAAAAGAAATAAAAAATTATTTATAGGTTTGAGTAAATTAGATCTTACTTATAAAAATCTACAATGATCATTTCATTTATTGCTGAATGAAGGTCTCTCCAAGTTGAATTCCAATAATCCAATTCTTAATCTTTTCAAATAATATCAACATTTTTTTTATTTCATCTATTCATCTCACTTGCAGTCTCTTTCTAAATCTTTAATAATCTCTTGAGATCTGATTTAAGACTCCAACTGTTTATCTATTATCATCTCTTCTAGCAATATGTTCAGCCCAACTCCATTTCAGTCTCTCAATTATTTCATTGTTCTTTTTTCTCTCACTCATTCTTTCTAATTAATCCCATCATATATTTTTCTATACTTCATTGAGTAGTCAGAAGTCTATGAATTGCTTTTCTGTTAAATGCTCCAAATTCCAGATTAACAGTAAGAATTGATATGATATCTATTAAAAGACCTTCCTTTTCAAACATAAACTATTACATAACAAATTTGTTTCTATGATTATTTATATTTATTAGGTTTTCCATTAGTATTAATAATCTGACAAAACTTTTGTATTTGTTAATTTCTTATAATTTATTATTATAAATCATTATTTTTGATTGATTATGTCTGGATTGTGGCTATTAGGGTAGGATAATGTTTACCTAACAAAATCTACAATACTTGGAGATAATTAAATTGAACTTTAAACTATTGCCTACTTCAACTAAAGAAACATGTAAGTGTATTTTGAGTGATCAGATTAATATCAATATTAATAATCACAAATGTCACTGAATAATAAGAAAGCAGAAGCAAAATGGCAAAAAAAAAAAAGACATTTAACTAGAAAGTCTTAATAATACAATAATAGATGTTGGTAAAGACAAAATAAATGATTCAATGAATTATTTTTCAGGAATTCACTAAAAGTTCAAGCACAAGAAATGAAACATCACATCACAATTCAGGGACATTGAGCTACAAAATTTGCCATTTTAACACTGCACCAAACCAAGCAGATCACTAAAGATAGAAGTAAATATAACAGGTATTTAGATTATAAAATACAAATAATATGATAAAAGATTACAAAAATAATGATATCAAAATAAAGATAGAATTATTATTATAGAATCTACAAAAAAAGTAAATTATGATTAACAACAAATGTCTTTAAGATATAATACTGTAAGACTGCATTTATGCTTTGGATTTATAGTATTTATATAATTAAATTTTATTAATAGAAGATAAAGTTAATCATTTTGCTAATAATAATAAAAAAATGTATCCCGTTTGACTAAATAAAAAATATTAGTTGAATTTAAAAGAGATTTATTTTATTTGTAACAAAAAAAACAACAACTGCACTGTGTAATAGGCAAGATATTGCAAATATATAGCTTTTTTTTAATATAAATATTATATATAAACTGAAAATGCAAAGTTTTTAGGATGATTCATATAGTAAATAAATTTTTAGGTGAAAAAATATAATTAAGATAATTAAATGTGTCAGCTTTTATATACTGTATTTAAAAATTAAAAGATCTCGCAGATCTTTTTTAAAAACAAATATAAATAAATTACTGTTCTCTTATCCCATTTTCTGGTAAAATTTATCATTTTAAGTTTAATTCTTAAAACATATATATATTACATTTACAAAAAAAAAAAAACTATAATGCTAAGTTAAGCTTTAAAAAAATGTCAGAGATAATGTTAGAATTGGAGTAATTTAGTATTTCTAGTTTTCCTGTAAAATTCAATGGCACAATTTTATTTAATTACAACTATTTTTATTTAGTAATAATTCTTTTTAGTAATAATTCCATCTTTTTTCTTATTGCAGGAAATTTACATCTGCTATAAGAAAAAAAGATGGAATTATTACTAAAAAGAGAGATAACATCATGAAATGGATAGAAGACTTATCAATAATTATATAGTAATAAAGAACAAATACCTCCTATATCTATTACATCTTCCGAATTGCCCAGAATTTTAAATGAAGAAGTGAGACATGCAATTAAATGTATGACGAAAGGAAAGGCTCCAGATAATGATAATCGATATATTAAAAGAAGCAGGTGAAGAAATATAATTTTTTTAGCAAAGTTATATACTAACTGTCTAAATGATAAAGATGTACCAGATGATTGGAAGAATGCAGTATTAATATTAATATTTAAAAAAGGTGATAAAGAAGATATTAGAAATTACAGACCTATCAGTTTTATACAAAAATTTTACCAAGATAATTGTAACTCGTCTACAAAGAACATTGGATTTCCACAAACCAAAAGAACAAGCTGGATTTAAAAGTAGATCATATCCAGGTATTGAGAGAAATTATAGAAAGGACAAATGAATATGAGTTGTCATTATACTTTGGATTTGATTCTATAAACATTTCTTCAGTGATTAAAGCATTGGATCATCAAGATATAGATCCAGGATATTGCCATATTTTAAAGAATATTTATAAAAATGCAACAGCAACAATTAGATCACATAATGATACTGCTTAAGTCAACATTAAGAAGGGTGTAAGACAGGGTGACTCCATATCTCCAAAACTTTTTTCAGCAGTGCTGCAAAAAGTATTTTGGGGATTAAAATGGGAACCTAAGGGAGTGAAAATAAATGGAGATTATTTAAGTTATTTAGATTTTGCAGATGACGTAGTTGTTTTTGCAAATAATGCTTTAAAGCTGAGGCATATAAAAATAGAAAAGTAAGACTAAAGATAAATGTTAAAAAGACTAAAGTCATGTTTAATGGATTTTTTCAAAATATAAAATAAAGCTTGATTATGATGAGTTAGAAGAAGTTAACAGTTACAAATACCTTGGTCAGATTATTAATACAGATGGAAACATAATGGATGAAATTAATCATAGAATTAAACTTGTTTTGAGTGCTTTTGGTAGAAATAACTTGATACTAAAAGGAAATATGCTTATGTATTTGAATAGGAAGGCTTTTAATAAATGTGTTTTACCAGTCCTTACTTATGGATCTGAGACTTGGACACTTAATAGAAGAGCAATACAGAAACTTTAGACTACTTAAAGAAGTATGGAGAGCTGCACGTTGGGAGTAATTAGAAAAGATCAAAAATGCAATATATGGATAAGAGAACAAACAAGTGTTACTGACCTCATTGAAAAAATTAAGTCTGAAATGGAGTTGGGCTGAACATATTGCTAGAAGAGATGATAATAGATGGAACAATTGAAATCTTAAACCGGATTCCAAGAGATTGTAAGAGACACAGAAAGAGACCACATGTGAGATGGATGGATGAAATAAGAAAGTGTACAGGGGTAATGTGGAGAAAAGAATCTAAAGATCAGAGAAGATAGATTGAACATGGAGAGACCTTCATCCTGCAGTGGATTGACAATGGTTGATGATGATGATGACTTTTATTTATGTAAATGAGACAACTATTATTGTTCACTTCTTTTTACATTTAATACTCATCAATTAAAGTCTATTTTCTCTCTAATACAGGCATTATCATAAAATTGGTATTAAGTAATTACATTGTTTGATGCTTCAACAGAAACCTAATCCAACTAAAATATCTTTCAACTATAGATTCAATAGCATAACATTCATGAAGATGAAGAATGTACCAATTGTCTTACAATCTTGACATCAAATTTTTAAATCTTATGGAGTACCATGCAAAAAAAAAATAATGATAATATAATTTTTTTAAAAAAAGGATTTTATGGTGAATGTAAGCATGATTTTTATGTGAAAGTTATAATCTGTTAACATTACAAAGACTATTTTAAAGATTATAAAAAGGTAAAATATTGGTGTTGTTTTGTTTTGTTTTTTTGACAAGATCTGGCTAAGGATAGATTATAATTAATGAAGAGTTACAAAAAAAAAGGCATTAATGTCTTTCAAAAAATAAATTTTGCTAAAGAAAAAATTAAAATATAGTGATGCTAAAAACCAAATAAACAATCTAAAGATCAGGCTTAAGAAATCAGTTTGTAATAGTAATATTAGCGATTAAGCTAATGCACATGCGCTTTAAAGATAAATTATAAATGAATACTCAATTTTTCCAGACACGAGATACAGTATTTTAGAAAGAATGGAATGAATCCACCCATTCTTTCGACCCAAACATTTATGTATGGTCAAATCTTAAGTGTGTGGAAATAAGAGCGTGAAGGTGTTACACAATCACTTTAAATTACATTTGTTATGTTTGAACGAATGATACTTGTGAAATCTTTACAATTTACGAACTGTCATTCTTTAGTTGAAATTAAACATATATAATGAGATATTATTTTATATAGCACTATGTTTTTTTATATAATAGTAATATTAGTGATTAAGCCAATGCACATGCGCTTTAAAGATAAATTATAAATGAATACTCCTTCACGCTCTTATTTCCACACACTTAAGATTTGCCCATACGTTTGGTTTGAAAGAATGGGTGGATTCATTTCATTCTTTCTAAAATACTATATCTCATGTCTGGAAAAATTGAGTATTCATTTATAATTTATCTTTAAAGCGCATGTGCATTGGCTTAATTGCTAATATTACTAATACATAAAAAACATAGCGCTATATAAAATAAACTTTATCAGTAATATTTTATTGTTTGCTTTACTGATTTCGTTTTTTCTTATTCTTATGGAGTTAGAATATCTGTAGTCATTCACGAGTAACTGCAAATGATTATGACTATCAGACATTAAAAATAGGTCTAAAATGATAAAGATGTCAACTGCTACATATAGGGAATCACATCAAATGAATTTTGATAAAATTGTTTAAAATTAACATGTTTGTAGAAATATATATGCTTGCAACACAGAATAAAATGATTCTAATGAAAACACTATATATTAATATATTTAATAACCATGCTATGATGCTATAAATTAAGAATATTCATATAATATTATTTCAGTTTTAAAAAGATTATAATATTTAAAAATGTATTTTATAAATTAAAGTTATTTACATATGATAGAATCATACTATACAAGAAGTACTTACAATTTTTAGTTGTTCTGTAGGTAATAATTCATCGACAAATAAAAATCTCAAAATTGTATGTTTAAGCCGATAAAATAAAGATCGTTCCCAAGAAATAGCTCCAGCTACAGGTGGGAAGCCAGCATACACAGGTGGATTTTCATAATTATCTTTAAATAATGTGTACATTTTATCAACCTAAAAAATATATATTAGTTTTAAAAATTCTTTATTTGACAGATTAGAAAGTGTATCAAATCTGATAAAAAATATATTAAACCATAAGTTTCAATAGATAATTGATTATTATTATACATAAATCACATTGTTGCAGCTATCATGTTAAATAAACCAATAAAACATTAGCAATCTGTTATCAAGACAACACTATAATTATATAATAAATTCATTTTATACTTAAATGTTTACAATAGATTGCTAATATTCTACTGATTTATTTAAACATGACAGCTGTAATGATATGCATAAAAATTTAATGAATTATCCATTTAAAAATATGCTATATGTATTATAATAACCACACAAATAGTAATAAAATATTTGTATTTTTATATTGGAGTATTTCCATCATCTAATATTGAGTATTCAATGTCTTTAGAAAAATTTAACTTTATTTAAATTTTCAAAGTACATTCAATTGTTAGTAATAGCACACAGATAATATGTGTGCTATTACTAACAATTGAATGTACATTGAAAAATTTAAATAAAATTATTTTTTTCTAAAGACATTCAATTCTTAATACTAAATGATGGAAATAGTCCAATATATAAATATCATTAAAATACCATCTTCATAAACCTTCAGGAAAACAGTAATAATATATATCTTATATAAAAATACTTTCACTTTCATAGATCACAATCATTATCAATTGAATTTGTTTTTCATTCACATAAGTTCACATGATAGCAACTATAATCTAAGTATTCAAAAATTCTTTTTTATTATTATTACTGCTTTATAAGAACTATTATTAAATTTAAAGTTATATATATATATAACTATAAGGACATGTGAAAATTTTACAAATCTATTTAAATAATAATTGAACTGCCCTCTAGCTGCCAAGTTCGATAACTTTTTACACATTGTAAAAAGTTATCGAACTTGGCAGCTAGAGGGCAGTTCAATTATTATTGTAAAAAGTTATCGAACTTGGCAGCTAGAGGGCAGTTCAATTATTATTTAAATAGATTTGTAAAATTTTCACATGTCCTTATAGTTAGTTATTCATTATTAAAATATTATTTGTCATTACATATATATATTGAAATGTTTTTCATGATGTTAACACTAGTATGATATCAGGTCATCGATAGGATTTGGACATCCAGCAGATTAGTTACTAATAAAAAAAATAGTAATCCTCATAAATATTTATAATAAAGAGATTATGGATTATTTTAGTTTTATAAAAAAAGTTTGATTTTAATAGTAGATTATACTATTTTATAATGTTTTGAATAGATTTAAAACAAACATTGGCATATCTCAAGAGTTTTTCCCATTAATACAAATCAAATTATGATGGCTTTAGTATATAAAATTAGTATGGAGTTACCCCTCATAATAAATACTCAGAGATCTATGCTGTGGGTCACATATAGGTCATAAATATATATAACCAATTCAAACAATAATCATTATCAAAAAATATAATGCAGTAATGTATTAACTTTAACTTTATTCTTTATATATCTTATGCATACATTCCACAATTATTTTATTATTCTTAAAATAGCACCATACTTTATAAATAACTCATTAAAAAACCCATGAAATATATCACACAAACATGATAGAGAGCAAAATAATAAGAATATATTTAGATTCATGTAAGGTTGTTCTCATAAATAATTACATGACAAAAATTCTTTTAACTTCTCATTGATCCTTACTTTATTAATGCATGTAGATGTCAATCAATTCCCATTAGCAAATCAATTCAATAACTCAGCATTAAAGATCATTTTAAATTACAAAATTTACCAATAATAATCATTCACAATAAGGGTAAAGTGTGTCACAGTTATCTCGATTTAACCAGCATTTGTCTTTGTATAATTTGTGACTGAGAACGAAAAACAAGATTTATTTAAAATTTCTTCATTTTGTTTTAATATCTAATTGAATAATTGAAAACACTCAGTTAATTGCAGTCATTTTATTTAAAATTTTTAGAAAACAAAATATGAATTAATCTTACTGTTGATACGGTTTATAGTACATATACAAAAGATAATGACAAACTCTTAATATTCTTAAGAAATTATAATAGTAATAGTAACAAGTCAGAAGTCACATGACTTATATATAGCTTGCACTTACTAAAATGTAAAGTTAAGAGCGTGCTAATAGCTCTAAACAAGCTTTTTTTTTTTATGATAAATGCTACTACAAGAGAAGGCATTCAAATCGTGGTCCCCATCCCCAGACCGGTTTCGACCTATGGGTCTCTTCAGTGAGGAGTTGGGACATTAGATCTAAAAAACCAACTCAAGCAAAGCATTTTTTTTAGATCTAATGTCCCAACTCCTCACTGAAGAGACCCATAGGTCGAAACCGGTCTGGGGATGGGGACCACGATTTGAATGCCTTCTCTTGTAGTAGCATTTATCATAAAAAAAAAAAAAGCTTGTTTAGAGCTATTAGCACGCTCTTAACTTTAAGAAATTATAGTAATTGTACATGAAATAATGAAATAGACAGTAAATGTAATATGAACAACATGCTACTGGAAATCTATCTAACTCTGTGTTTAAGTAATGGTAGCAGTTATAATAAATGATGAGGCAATAATTTTGCATTTATTGGTTCAAAATGATGTCTATTTTCAAATCTGTAATAGATCATGATTAAATAATAATATAGTTCAATGATCCTTTTGTAAACAGCATTAAATAATCTCTTATGGTTTTGAAAAAATTTATATTGATTATCTTCTTGAGACTATCTATTTTACATCAACATTTGTCATTTGGATTGAAACCACAACAGGTTCACCAATGTATGAGAAAATTTGTGATTATTCCATAAAATTTGAAGTACACGTCCAAGGCTTTGGCTCCAAGATGAAAAAGAAGAGAGAACTTGTAATCAGTTTATGCATGCTATTTATACACAGATAAGATGATTTCTAAAAAGTTCCCCATTCAATAATCAAAAAGTCAATTTTGATAAAGTCAGTATAAATCATTATCAGAATTCTAATTTAAACATATAATTATGGGCTTATCATTATCCATGTGGAAATCAACCCTTTCTATTAATTACATGAATATAATTACTACAGTTTAACCTTAAATTTTAAACTTGAAGAAAGTGTTTTTTTATATAAACATAACAGAACAGGCTGTATATAATATTTATATTACTAAACATAAATTTAAAAAGAAATGTAATTATTTACTTTTATTTGCCTGTTTCCCCCGAGATTTATTTTGAAGTTAATACTTTTAATTTATTTTAAAACAATAGTTTAACACACACTAATTTTCAATATTTGAATTTTGTATGTTTCATTAATAGATTCTTTAAATAAAAATTATTTTATGATTATAGATATATTTTCATACATATGAAATAAGCATTGCTTATATCTATATGGAATATTATTTCACCCCTCCCCTTCCGTTTTTATGACACAACAACATATATGACAAGTGGTGGAATGAGAGGTGATAGAGAAAAGTTCATTATCATATATCAATCCCTTGATGGTTGTGAGAGAAAAATAGAGCTGGCCATATTTAGATATCCATAAATTAAATGATATAACTGTTCTAGATTAATCACTTGCAATAAATGAATTTTTGATTAAATTCCATAGAAATACTACTTTTACTATGGTATATTTAAAATCAAGCTATTGGAAAATTCTGTTACATCCACAATATACAGCATTTAGATATGAGAGATATACTTACATTTTTAAATTTGTGCTTTTTGAACTTATTGACAGCTATTTTGATATGATATTATTTGACAAAGTAAAAAATTATCATTTGGTATGTAAATAGTGTCATCATCATCACTTCATGAGATGTAAAAAAATACTTTAATCATCTCACAATATTCTATAAATAATGTTGTAAAAATATAATGATTAACTTAAAAACAATACTTTAGCAGTTATCCATCCTGATAAAATATATGTAATAAAAAGTTATCTTCAACCAAAAACAGAAAGTAGTTAAGATCATTTTTAGAGTTGTGCAATTATTACCATAGGTTTTATAACAATTTTGAAAAAAAAAAATACAGAATCATTATTACACTTGTAGATTCTAAAATATAGTGAGAATTTACAAAAGGTCAAGGATAATTTCCTTAAAAAAAGCTGTCATATCCTAATTTCAACTGAACATTTTATGTGCAAATGAATAATAATGAATTTAATAAATTTGGTCTTGGGGTAATGATGTCCCAAACTAATGAACAACAGACAAGTCAAATTTTGAATTTCTGCAGTTGAACATTAAACAGGATGAAAGAAATTATATAATGATGGAAAAGAAATTTTTGGTCATTTTATGGGCATTTTCAAAATATAAGCAATTTTTATTAGAATCTGATAGCATCATTATGACTGACCATTAATAGTTAAAACTGTTAAACAATGTATATCTTACTATTGAATATTTTATTTGGAGGATCCTTTTAGGATAAAGATAATATTACAGCTGATATTCTTAGCCATCACTCAATTAATGTATCTAAGTAAAATGTCAGCAGTGATATAATTAGTGTTTATATTACTATTAATAGATGAATCTGTGGAAAGGAGTTACAGAAACTCAAATAGTGATAATAGAAGATGAGGATTAGAGAATAATTATATCCTGTTAAAGAGAGATTTATCATCTCATAATATTTATAAATTGCTTCAATAAAGGCACAGCATTATAAGTTAAATGATGGTTTGTGGTGTAAAAATCTTTTAATTGCAAAAATCTTTGGAGGATTTTCATACACAACAAAATGTATGTCCATTGTCTATATAAACATTATGGTCCTGAGCAAAGTTGAAGAAATATTACAGAGATAATCTAACTGGCTAACCTATACACTCAGGTATTATCAATTTTGAGAACATACCATGTCAGTTCCCAGATTAAACCAGCAAATAAATTATTTTCTGGAACACTTCATTATATAAAATCCATTAATCCCAATGATCTTTTTTCATTGATGTCTATAGTCCATTACCAAGATTTATATGGTATAGATTTTGACCATTGTGTATAATACATTCTCAAAATGTGTAACCATATGCTCTATCCAAAAGACAACTGCATGAAGTGCCCACTAGATAACACAAAAACAATAAATTCTCATAATTGCTAAACCTAAAGCAATCTTAATAAATCATAATATTTGTTTTCAATCCAGAAAATGTAAGCAATGAATAAGCCATCAGTATATATTAAATATTTTACATCCATAAGAAATGCCCAATCTAACTCACTTTGAAAGAATTATGAGGAAGTTAGAGAAACTGTTTAGATTGAATATCAATACCAATCATAGAGAATGAGGAAAAAAATTTCCAGACATAGTAAACTACATCAATTGGACACAAAATAATTCTATCATATTGCTACCTATTTGTCTGCACATGAAAAAAAAACAGTCAAAATATGATCAAATTAAAATTGCCCATCAACAAAGAAGAGATTGATACTATTCTGGATAAAAAAGGCACATTTTAGATTAACTCAAGAGATAGTGGAGTAAGAACAAACCTTTTCTTTTTGTTTATCTTCTTATTACAGTAGTTACTCCCAAGAAAGACCACTTTCTTTTTATTTACAATAAAAAATCAAAGACTGTATTTTTTTTGTTTTAAGCCAGCCTACTTTCTTCCATCCTTACCCTTCAACACTGACAATCTGGTTGTAATATTAAATTAAAGCTTTAAAGAAAAACAAAATGAACAACACCAAAACAAAACAAAAAACTTTGGAATTGATTGCCTTACAAATTAATCACAACAACAAAACAGATTCATTGAAAAAATAAATTTATTAACGACATATGACTGTAATTAATAAGAAAACTTTTTTGGCTGAAAAGTGGAAAGTCTACCTATTTTTGAACAACATTTGATTACTACAACAATTGAAAGAACAAATAGCCAGAAATTACTTTGGAGACTAGTGAGCTCACACGAACTGCCAGATTTACCACATAAACATTGTTTGACAAATGGCAGGATGTTTTGAGCCTGCAGAAGGGCAGCTTCATCAGCTTCTGTATTTGGGACATCTTACAGTTGAATCATTATGCTACTGCCTTCAGCCATTTTGTTTTTCTCATACGAGTCACAGCCAAAATTGGACTTTTTCACAAACACCTGCAATCGAGCTGTGGCAAAGCCATTTCCAAATTTAAAACACTTCACACTGCATAGGAAAGCATTGCTGATATGCTGACAATTGGTAGTAGGTAATACTACATTAGATGGGGTCTAGAAAAAACCATTTGGAACATTTCAACAGTTCTAAGACATTCCAGTACACATAGCCTCAGATTAAATAAATGGTAGTGAAGTGCCATTACTAATCATATGCATAGAAAGCCACAAATCTGGGCAGAACATTTCTGTGCATATGTATAGAAAGTGACACAATCACATGGCCCAATTAAATGGCTATTACAATTGTAGTGTTGTATTAGGCGTAGCTCTTACTGATCGGTAGGGTCATAGTTTCGGCTACATAAACTGCATCATGAGGTCACTAAATGGCTATTATGATCATATGTTCAGCTGCAAAAGTGGTATTATTCTGTGTTTACACAGAAAAAGTGCCGCCAAACGATGGACAGTGGCTATTTAACAAATATCTTTTCTTCTCAATTTACAATAATACCATGCTTAACCATATTTCTTTTAAAAAAGGAATTATAAGCTGGTATTCATAAAATTAAAAGAAAGTATCATCCTTGATATAAGTGTAATCTAAAATATAATCACATTCAATATTAATTACCATTTTCCTATAAAAAGATTAGACTTTAAATTAATCATTAGACTTGATCATCTACTCACAACACTAGATTAGAAAAAAATCTATCACCAATAATGAGCATATAAGGCAGCCCTAAACTTCAAGAAGATTATCTTAATTAAGCATAATGTGAAATCTACCACCACACATATTAACTAATAACAATATGCCCAAATAAAACTTTGCTCTATTCCAAGTTTTAGAAAAAGTATTCATGACACAGGACTATGTTAATGGTTCATGAAGTATAGCCTTCACAAATTTCTATCTTTTTTAAGCTATTTTAACTATCATTATAATAATAAAATATTTAATTCATAAAATATTTGTTAGTTTAACATGAATAGTAAAAAAATATTAATCAAAAACTTGACGGCGAAATGGATAATAATATGAGTTCATAGATAAAAGAAAGATCATTTTAGAAGTTAAATAAAGTTCATGAAATATCTATAAATTAAAATGACTTTGATACATTTATTTCAAATCAGTCTTTCTATAACAGTCAGCAAAGTCCATTAGTGATAATAAGAATATTTATTTCTTTTACATATTTGTTACATTTGATTTTTAAAAAATCTTGTTTTTCCTCAGTTGATTTTACACATTTAGTCACAATCACTTTCCTGCATATATTTGAACTATTTACTTTGTCATCAGCAGTTTTCCACATATTTAAAATATACATCATTGATAACTGAATGCATATATATATATGATCAATAGATGACTTGGAGTCAGTGTTTAGATTTAGTTTCTAGCTCTATCCTTCACTGATGATAGCAAATTTAGCTTGAAATCAGCTGATCTGAGGGGGACAAAATGAAAGAGATAGTGAATTCTGACTCTTTTGTCGTTTATGCAACAAACGTATGCTTGGTTGGTGTTTTTGGTAAAACGCCATCTATTGATCATAAATACAAGCGACAGCAAGTTAACGTGATTAAAACTTGTTTTTGTTTTTCATATATATATATATTGTTGGCACATGGTTAATTTAATTATTTTAAGGCCACCAAAATTATTCTGATGATGCCAATTCTGTACATTTAGAAAATAGTTCCTACTTTATACATGCAATGGATGGAAAGTTGCTTGGTGCCTGAGATTTCTGCTAATTGCTTATTAGTTTAAAACTGATTCTTCTACTGATGATCAGCATAATGAGGCAAAAAACAGATAACTTCTGTTGCACAGAATTTTAATCTCATCATTACAAACAGAATTATTATAGAAATTTTCTATTTTTAAATCAATGACAATTTTGTAACAAAGAAATATAATAGATATAAAAAATATTTTATAATAAATGCTTCTATTTACTTTGGACTACAAACACAAAATATAATTGTTTCTTCCTCCACAATGGGTGTTTGTATATTTAGCTTGAAATAGAAGTAGGGAAAGGGTCCAGAAATTACTTAAGTAATCCTTTCTTATAAAACAAATTTACAAAATATAAATAAATTCTATTGTGTGTGTATATATATATTAAGCCAGGATTTTATATAAATAAAATTTTTAAAACAAGCAGAAATTCATGTTTTTGACATGCACTACTGAAAACTTATTGAAATGACATCAATGTATTTAAAATTAAAATATTTAAAATTTAATTCTTCAACTCCTTTGGTTTAAGAAACTAAGGAACCTACCTAAAATATTTAAGTGTCATATTGCATTGCTAGTGATTTATAACAAATATACAAAATTTGAACCAAGTCTATTGAATATAAGTATATTACACTTTGATTTTAAAATTTTATCCAAATAAATCTTGAATCAAACAAACAAAGATTCTAACTTAAATAAAATAATTTAATTAAAACAAAGAAACAAAATTGTGACTTAAATGCATTTAATAAAAAAAATATAACAATGCTTAATTACAAATTACAGATAACATATCATTTTAAGAGCAATCAATTCTGATACCATAACAATATAATACAAATTTTATCTCTGACTTTCAATTTATTTTATGCAAAACCTTAATTTAATATTCTGTAATTATTATTTTTACTTGAAATTCATTAATTAATATACATTCATTGCCCTAGAAATGTAACAGTTTAAGTTGTTTTCATTGGAAGAAAGCTTTAAAAATCAAATTTAACATTAAACCATTATTTTTTTATCAGAATATAACAAATTTATATATCTATAAATATTTTTGTTTAAAAATAAAGTAAATTTTAAAAAATTACATGTGATCATTTTAAATATTGATAAAATTATATCATGATCAAAACAAATACACTATTTTGTCACTCATTTGTCAGAGAATATTAATTTTTTTTCAATAATAAATTATTTTTTTATTTGATAATTGTTTTTAAAATGTGAATGAATAAATATTGATATCTGATAAATCTATCAATTTCAGCTTTAAAACTTTTTTAATATTTTTTACAGTATTGCATTTATATTCTAACAGACAGTCATGATTAAGTATTAGCAAACAGTTTGTAACAACTTTCCCTGAAATTTGATTTGTTCAAAATATGATGTTCTATTTTTAATAAAGTTAGAGACTGCCATAGGATAATAGCAAACAGTCAAGGTGGATGATTCAAGTTGCCAAATTTTGAGATATCCTAACATCTATAAAAAAAATTTATAATAAATTAAAAATAATATATATAAAATTAGCTATATTTTTTTTTAAAAAGTTAGCAATTTTCTCAATATGTGACAAATTGATACTCAAATGAATTGCTTTGGAGAGGAAATTAAATGTTAAAAACTTTATTTAAATAAATTTTTTATCTTAATAAAAGACTTAAACTCATAAAAAGAAACTTTCTTATAACATTTTTATTTAACTCAAAATAAAAGCATTTTTATTTAAACTTAAAATAAAAATATTTTTATTTAAATCTAAATAAAATTCCCTATATCTAATGTGAGTGCCAACATCTGATCTAAATTACAATACTGTAGTATGTTATATTTATATGTCTATAATATTTTACTAATAAGTAATCTAATGTTTGAACCTTAAATTAATCTCCTTATTATCAAGCATTTGAATAAACTTGAAATGAATATTTTTGTTTTAATATAAACATATTTACTGCCAGGAAATAATATTTTTAGGTAATAAATAATAAATAAATAAATAAATAAGGTAAAAAATTAACATCAATATATTTATTTTATCTATTTGTAATAATAATATATTTACAGCACTTGTAAGATATCATGGTCTACTACAATTGGTGCAACTATAAATGTATAACTGTTACCAGTAGGCATTAGTGCTTGGAAGAATTCTATGACTCATTCCAATAAACCTAAAATTTCCAGCCATATGATTGTTTTAGTGAAAAATCCAATATTGTTTGCACCAACAATTTTCCATTCTGAAATTAAGCATGGCTGATTGTTTTATCCAAATAATGAATAGCATTAAAACAGGCAAACCTTTCTATACATATTGCCACTCAATGCAAGCCAGAGTATTCAATGGATGCCAGAAGTCTTGTGCATAAAATTCCCATCTAGTGCCTACTCATCCAATATCCCAGACTAGTTTTTGGCTTGTGGCCTTTGTCAGTGAGGAGCATTGGATCTGAGAGCACTGCAGCTAAATCTTGGGATCTAATGCAACCCTCCAGCAGCCATATTTTATCTCTACTTAACTACAAAATTATGAGACTTAAATTGAAAACACTATAAATTGAAAACACTATAATATTTCAAATCCAAGCTCACAGCTTGGATTTGAAATATTATAGTGTTTTCAATTTATGATGTTTGCTTAGATTGGAAATATTATAGTGTTTTCAATTTAAGCCTCATAGTTTTGTAGTTAAGTAGAGATAAAATGTGGCTGCTGGAAGGTTGCATTGCAGTGCTCTCAGATCCAATGCTCCTCACTGACAAAGGCCACAAGCCAGAAACTAGTCTGGAGATATTGGATGAATAAGTACTAGAAGGGGATTTTATGCACAAGCCTTCTGGCATCTATTGATTACTCTGGCTTGCATTGAATGGCAATATGTATAGAGAGTTTTGTCTGTTTTAATAACAGTCAAGAACAAGCATAAAAAATAGTGATCATGTGATGTTTATTGGCTTAAAACCAATCCTGCCTAGTAGGATAGTGGTGACTATGGTTATTAAAAAACCAAAGACGCCAAAATATTTGGGTACTGAACTGAATTCCGACTTATATGGCTATATAAGCTGATGAACTTGGACTGGAAATATTATATTGTTTTCAATCGAAGTATCATAGTTTTGTAGTTAAATAGAGATGAAAAGTGGCTTCTGGAGGGTTGTATTAGATCTTAAGATTTAGCTGCAGTGCTCTCAGATCCAATGCTCCTCACTGACGAAGGCCACAAACCAGAAACTAGTCTGGGGATATTGGATGAGTAGACACTAGATGGGAATTTTATGTACAAGCCTTCTGGCATCCATTGATTACTCTGGTTTGCACTAAGTGGCAATACATATAGAGAATTTTGCCTGTTTTAATAACAGTTAAGAACAAGCATAAGATATAGTGATCATGTGATGTTTATTGGCTTAATGAATAGCCTAATGTCATAATGATTCCAAGTTGTTGACTTATTTCCTGAATGTAATTTATCAACATTTACACTTTTCTCTTAAATGAACTTCTGTTTACAGTTCTCCTCACTTAATTTTGAAAAGTGAGATTTATAGACTTATTTATATGATTGGTGTATTTGTGCTATTGCTATTTGTTTAAATTATCGCTTTATTGATCAATCATATTATATTCTGAATTCAATTTCGAGAACTATGTTTAAGCAAATCCCCATTACTGAGAGTAACCATAAGATGAGTCCATTATGCAAGGTATTTGAAATTAAAAACAGACAGAAAGTTACAGATTTTCACTGTTACCCAAAAAATATACATAAATCAAAATATTTCTTAAAAAAAAGAAAAGAATAACTACAAAATATTATACGACAAAATTTATCACAAATATTTTTTATTTTAATATTTATTAGACATGTAAAATATAAAATATAAATTTTGCAAGTATAGTAATGAATTACCTCTTTTTCATATTGTAAGAGAATGTCGTTGAATTTTTTCATAAGCTGAGTACTAATGGCTTGCCTTGTTCGAACATGCTTGAACTTTAAAAGTAAATTAAAAGCACCCTCTGCAGAACGAAGTTTTTTGAAAGACTCATTCAAAAATTGTTCAGCTTTGTTTTCAAGATTCTCAATTTCAAGATTAACATTATTCATTACCTCATCCCACTCCTCTTTATTTGATAAAGAAAATGGATCAAAATTAACCTGAAATTCATTTTAAAGACAATATAAAATTTCAAGCCTACAAAATTTTAAATATTTCCATTTATAAAATAATTGCAATAAATTATTCTTACTGTTTCAACTTTAAATGTTAATTCCTCAACTTGTTGAATAATTTCATCAATGATTTGACTGTCACCAGTAACATTTTTTAATTCTGGTCCAAAAAAGCTGTGAAATTCTTCTACAGCCTTAAACAATAAAAAAATCAATAAACATATATAGCATGTCTAAATGAAATAGAAACTGCTTCTTTCTTCAAGCGTCTTTTAATATTTACTAAGGCAATAAACCTAAAGCATGTGCGGTTGAAAATGCGAAGGTAGGGACCTCTACAGGTCTTAACCACAAGCTTACACATTGGAAGAAAAGAGGGGAACCCTTCTTTACTTAAACCTACTTTCTATATAAATAGGTGAAGCTGAAGCGGTTAGATCTGAGAGCGTGAAGCTATTCAATACTTCACTGATTAAGTCCACAATTTCTATTATACATTAGTACTCTCGAAATCTTTCAATTTACAACGAGTCAATGGAAAGATCTTATAGTTAGAAATAATTTAAAGTTGTAATTATAAATTTATTTAATGCACATTGACCACTAAAACGTTTAAAGCACTAATATGTCTAGAACACAAGTGATGATATAAAATGTTTTGATCTGTTTTATATCTTTGTAAATCACCTTCAATGCTCTCCCAGCAATCACAAAACTTGAAAACTACTTTAAAACATTTTTATATCAAATACTTTTGTTATTGTAAAAAAATCATAATATAACAATATGACTATTGTATAAAACAGAGAAACATAAAAACAATATAAAACACTATTGCCAAGCGTTGGCAATAGTCTTTTATATTATTTTAATATTTCTCTGTTTTATACAATTGTCACGTTGTTATATTGTGATTAAAAACATTCTTGGATTTATAGCTTTACTGCTAAACAAAGTTTAAATTATTTAAAATGTTTCATTATCAGTTTTTCTAATTCAAAACAAAATTTAATGTTAGGGCATTGCTCTAGCATGGGCTAAAGTATCAAACATAGCCACGTTTTATGTTGCAACTTATAATGCAAATACAATAGCAGTTTAAACTTTTGTGGTGAATAGCTAAACTATGTCACTATGGAACATATGATATAGCTGAAGACCCTTGGAGAGAGAAACAGTCACCAATTATCTTTTAACTAAGATATAATCATATAATGGAAAGTTCAATTAATCATTTTGTAAGGAATTGGAAAAATTAAAAGATATATGTAAGAAAACAATATCAGGAATTCACTAAAAATTAATAACAATTAAAAATGATTTCATAAAACATTTGTGTTGGAAATTACAGCACTGAAACTGATCTGAAGACTTTACACTGCAAAGTCTGACATTCAACCATTGCAGTAAACTTACCATGAAGCATATTAAAAATTAAAGATAACCATTCGACAATTATAAAAAGTTAATTCAGATTAAAATATTGTACAGATACACATTTATAATAGAAATGGGAATAAATTTATTTAGTGGGTACTGTTGATATAAATGAAGCCTTTTATTGTCCAAATGTTATAAGTTTAATTTTTTTGACTTAAGCTGTAATTCAGAGTGAAATTGAAACTCAAACGAAATGTAAACAAAGCATTATTAATTTGGACTCATATATAATAAAACTATAGGTAAGAGTTATTTATCTCATTTTAATAACTTTACAATCAATCAACATAAGTCAAACCATTGTATAAATACTTAATAAACAAATATATATGTAACAAAAACAAACATACCACTTTTCATATAATATCAATAAACACTCTCTTTATCAGTAAAACTAAAATTGAATGCTTACATTTATATTGTTAGTAGGTGGAAAATAGTCTGTTTCTGTTTGGATTATAGATATATGGGTGTGTGTTTAATGCCATGTTTATTAAAGATTTACAGACAGATAAATGTAATTTTAATATCACAGTTAACTATATATTTGCAGATATTTCTATTTACATTATTTTAACCATCTTGATTTTAAATATATAAATAGCATAATGTAAAAGAAAAGATCTTTAAAAGCATGATTCAAGATTCTATAAATATTAAAAAAAATTAATTACTTAGTGAAAAATTCTGATGTGCAAACTTTACACTTCAAATCAAAATAAGATTTTTTCTTGAAATAAAAGATTTTAATGATTGCTATTATTATTTTATGATTGATGCCTTTAAAATATTGATTATTAATTTGCAGTAAATTTTATAGCGTCCATAATCATGACTAGTATACATGTGTGTGTAAGTATTGTTACATGTGTGTGTTTAAAAGATTGAGAAGTTTAACATAATTGTTTAAAAATGTTAATTATCTTTATAAAACAGTATATTTTATAAGTAGTATTTGAACATTAAATAATTTAATAATAATGTCTTAAGAGTGTTTATTTTCAAGTAAAGGTATTGTATTAAAATTAAATAAATAATTTTTATTTAGTAATTAAATAAATTTAATAAAATTAACTTTGTGTTAATACTGTCTTGACATCATGTGTTTAAATGTCTTAATTGGTAAAAAGTCAAAATCAAATCTATAAATATGCAATCTAATTAAAAATCCCATGCCAATATGCAATCTTAATTGCCTGAATCATATGTGATAAATGTTGTGGATATTCAAGTAAGCACACACATGTTTAAAATGAAAAATTCAGAAAAATTAACTTAGTTCTATTTCTTGCTTTTTAATTAATAAGTTTTAAAGATTATTTTAACTACTTTTTTAAGTTAAATAATGTCAGGATAGCAGTTCAAAGTTATGCAAGCAAATATATTCTGCCAGTACATGTTCACCTGTCCATAAAATAATATCTCACTGAAAAATGCAAAAGCTATATTGTTATGAATGAAATTACAGAGTGTTATGAATATGAAAATATATTGGAGACTGCTAAATTGAAAAGTTATATGTGTATTTAATTTACCATTTCTATACAATTTTAGTTAATATTAATTATTGGCTATCAAATCATTTTATTAATACTTCATTATATAAAATTTTAAATTAATTACATATACTAATTACCATTATTAATTATATAATCTTTTATATTTTAATTAAATGCTTTACTTTAGAAGAAAAGTAATTTATGCAGATAGTTTAATAACTGCAAGTTATTATTTATCAGAAACTATTTTTGAAAATTGTTATGTCTTTAATAAATCAAAGAAATGTGATAATGAGTTCTTTTACAATTATCACTAGTTTTAAATACAAAATGAAATAGGGTCATTTTAAATTGCTTTATATAATTATGATAAAAGATGTTATTTTGATTGATTTCCTTAATATTTTGGAAAAGCCATTATACATCTATATTGCTACCAATACAAATAACATAATATCTTAGCATCATAATAATTCATTTATTCATAATTCATTCATTTATTCATTGAAAGTATATTTTATTGCTCTAAAAAAGGAAAGAAATAATTTGAATTTTTTTTGTATTTTAATATTGCCAAAAGTAATGTCTCAAGTTTATTACAAAACTTTATTACTGATACTTGCTCAGTCCCCTCTCCATTTAAATATTAAAATTATGAACTATGTTTTTCAAAAATCTACTGCTATGAAAATATTCATTTATCTCTCAACATTTAATAAAAGAACAGTTGAGCTATATTTTTGCTAAATGGAATCTCAGAACGATTCCTCAATTAGAGGGTTATTTTTATTTTTAATAATGAAAGAACTTAGTTAAATGGGTAAACAAGTGTAATGCATATTTATTTTTTAAAAATTTATATATGTTTATTATTATTGTATTGTTATAGTTACGTTATTCATGCATTTCTAATTATCATTTTATATGTGGCATTTTAAAAGATATATTTATAATAATATACATGCCTTAAAGAGATTTGCAAAAAAAAAATCCAAATAAGAGATTTTTAAATTAAGAATTATTAAGAGTTCATGGAAATTTATTCCAGTACAATAAAAATGTATTACACATGTTAAAAACAGCCTTTTCTATATTTGATATATATAAAAGGAATGTTAAGAATTCATTGAGTGAGTTGGGATAGCTATTACAATTCTTAATATTTGATATTGCTTTGTGATTAAAATGTGTTAGTTGTCATATATTTTTTAGAGCAAGTATATGTGTGATTGAGCATATGAGTATATGTATGTGTGTTATCCAATTATTATCAAATCCATGCCTTATTCATTTATTAAGTGATATGCTGCTTGGAGATATATATCAATTTCTGCATTTAGTTGGATGGTTTTCATTACTATTGTATCTGTTAAGCCCCTTAATAAAAGAGAGCATGGCTTACTTGCTTTGGTATTGCTAGATTGAATTACTAGTTGGCCATTTATTTACTTCTCACTATCTATTTACCTTTAGATTTACAATAGTAGTAGTATTTTATTATGTGAGGACATTTAAAGACATGCCCATCTATGCATTTGTTTTTCTAGCTCTACTACAATTTTATTTTAGAGATTTTAGTCTATTGTTAGTATTTATATCATTTATTACTTTGTTCCTCATATGCATTAATAAATTTAAACTTCTAAATTATTTTTGCATAATGTCTAGCTATCATTGCAATATTATTAGAGTTATATGTCCTTACTGATTTTTAAACATCGCTGTTATTGTAGTTTCTAATATCAATTTAATGGCCTGTATATAGGCATATATGTGTGGTATTCTATTCTATGTATGTAATTGTTAGATGGATAGTATCAAATAAAAGTGTGAGAACTTATTAAATAATGTTATTGGCATAATTATAATTTTATAGTGATTATTCAGAAGGAAATATGTTTTATTTTAAATTTAACAAACGTTGATGTCAGTATAATTTATAATATTAAAGTTATTGCTTCTTGTAAATATCTTTTACTGTATTAAAATATTATTATCTTGTAAATAAATATTTTATTATTTATTAAATACGTTTATGCTTTCATTGCCATCATCCCATCGATTTATTCAGAAAATCTAATTCATTAAAATTTTATTAAATATTATATGAGAGTACATTTCAAAAATCACATTAAATTTGCTTATTTAATTTATCGTTTATTTAACACCTGCATTATTTTAAAATAAATATTATGATGCTTTATCATTATTACAAGTTTGCTTAATGACGTAGTGGGTAGCATAAAAGTACCCTTTTTGCCTGCTGCATTATTTTATTTTTCATTACTTGGTACAAGTGCATACATGAAGATTTTAGAATAAGATTTCGAACTCACATTTTTAGATTCTTGAATATCGAATTTAAGACAAACGCCCTAACCAACTGAGCGTGTGTTTATAGATTGTATGAAAATAAATATTCATATGAGAAGAATTTTGAAATATTTGAAGAATGTTTTATTTGCAAGCCATATATTTATCTGAAGTTTTCAGATATTTCGGTATTTTATATTTGCACTTTTTTATTTATTTTATAACATGAGATATAAGATTACAGAATCATAAGAAGAAGATAAAATATTTAATATATAAAAACTCAAATAGTTATTCTATTTAATAGTATTAAAGTGTTTAATACAATAATTGCTTATTGCTTCAGGTATATGCATCAATCTTGAGATGTAGATAAAGTAAGAATTCAGTATGTAGATTTAATTTTAGTAAGAATCTTAGATAAGATTTTAATAAGAATCTGAGATTGTAATATCTGTATTGATATTATGTTGTATTTTTCTATAAGGAGACTCATACACTGCAGTGTAAAATCAACTCCATTTCAGTCTCTTAATTGTTTCAATGATGTCAATAATATCTGTTTGTTTTCTCATTCATATATTTCATTTTCAAACTCTCATTATTCCTAGCATACATCTCTCCATACTTCATTGAGTGGTCTGAAGTAAAGTTTAATTCTGTGATTAATTTCATCCATTATGTTTCTATCTGTAGTAATAATTTGACCAAGGTATTTGTAGTCATTAACTTCTTCTAACTCTTCATTAATCCATCTTTACTTCCATTGTTTGAGAAAATGCATTGAATATTATTTTAGTCTTAGAGAGAGAAAAAAATTTTTATGTGGGCATGTCTAAGCTGATCAGAACTCCAATGAATTAATAACTGATTTATTGAATGAAAAATGTTATTCACCATGCCATATGCAAATATAATAACTAACAAATTCCTATGAAAAATATTTTTTAAACTAATAGGAACTGTCAGTGCAAATGTAAAGATAATTTTAATATGTATTTATATATTGGACTATATCCATCATCTATATTAAGCATTGAATGTCTTTAGAAAAAATTAACTTTATTTAAATATTCCAATTACCTTCAATGGTACTGGTTGATTAGACATACATTCCACTTGATGGTGTTGTTTATGTGTTAACACACATAAAAATGCTGTTTGCATGGCATATATTAGCCATTGTGGGCCTATATTTCATTGCACACAAATATTATGGCCCATTGATGTGCTTCATGACATTATGCAAATGCGCACTTTCACAGATCACTACGGTATCATATGAGGGTGTATGGAATTCAACTGACCATAACTCTTGTAATCTGCATTTGATATAATGATCTTACACCCTACTTGACATAATATTACATACTAATAATTGTAAGTCCATTGCCATGCTTCCCTACACAGCTTGGAAGGTGAAAAAAATTTCAAAAGTGTAGGGGCAAGCACAATTTCACAGAACTCATGTGAAAAAGCATGTTTGTGCAAGAACAGCTATGAGACAAATTAAATGTCTGAAGTTGCATGTTATTTTGGAAATCAGAAGCTTGGTTTAATCAGACTAATACATCTTTTGGATGATCCTTTGGATTGTCAAAAACATTGGTCCCCGGCCCTGCACATTCTAGCATTACGTGCTGACATTTATAATGTAATTATTCAATTTCAAAAATTTAATTCTTACATTTTATAAAATAATGTTGGTTCATAAATTGTTTATAAATACTTTGCACACTGTCAGCCTGTAATGTTTATAATAGTGTCTTTTTTTTTCAGATAAAGAGCAGCAATGAGACAGCTAATATTGCAAGTTGTTTTGGAAAATCATAATGTTGGTTTGATCAGAGTACTGCATTTTTTGAACGATCCTTTGGATTAGCAAAACCATCAGTCCCAGCTCTGCATCTTTCCACACTATGCACTGACATTTACAATGTAATTTAAAACTGTAAGTACTTCATTTTAGAAAATACTGTTGGTTCGTAAATTGTTTAAAACTAGTTTGAAAAATGTCAACATGCACTGAAATCTATAATATAATTTTAAAATGTAATTATTCCATTTTAAAAAATAACGTTGTTTTGCAATGAAAAGTTGGGCTGGTCAATGGCATTTTTATGTGTTTTAGCACAATACCATCGAGTGTCATGCATGTCTAATCAACCAGTACCATTACATTTTTCTAAAGACATTCAATACTTAATATTAGATTATGGAAATAGTCCAATATACAACTACAACTAAAATACCATCATAACAAACCTGCATGAAACAATAATTTTAATGTCTATCAATTATACATTTACAATACATCCTGCAATTTAAATATTTAAGGGGTCTTTATAATAAGACAAAAAGTAAACACTGATTAGTTTGTTTTTTTTTCTTTTAACTCTCTTGTTTTAAAATGTGTATTTCTTCTTTACTTATTACTGGTAATGTCCTGTAAAACCTTAACAAAAAATGTTTCCTTTTTTTGCATTAAGATCAATTTACCAAATGTTTTAAAAAGTAACTAATTAATATTTTCAGTTGCTATTTTTGAGAAAACATAAAAATGAAGGTTACAAATCGTAATGTAGTTGACAAATAAAAAAAAACCAAATAAAGAATATTGCAAATATGGCTTATTAATTTAGAGTTATTTAATGAACATTGTTTTAAATATGAATATTTATTTATACAGTACTGTGTTTATTATTGTTGTTATTTAAATAAGTATAGATTTAAGATTGAAATTTACAAGTTACTTAAGTCAGTTGTAATTTGCCATAAAATAACAGTCTGATAATCATTAAAATGTAAAAAAATCATTTCCAATTCAATTCAGATTCAAAAAAATGTTGTATTGGATGCCAAATCAATATTCTGTATATAAATAAAGATTATCAAGTATATTTTAAAATATCAATTCTCTTAACATCTAAGGATGAAAAAAAGTTAGCATACAATATGACAATTATCAGTGAGTAAAAATAAAATATCTTTAGAAATAATAAAGAATATATTACTAAAATATTTCATAAGAAATCTAACAAAAAAATAAAAAATAAATAAATAAAAAAACGAAATAATTCTACCTGAACAATAGTGTACAAATCCTGACAAATTTTGCTCATGTAGTCTGTTTGTTCAAAAAGTTTTTTCCTGTCAAATTCCCAACGAGCAATTTGTCCTGATGCTTCAATTTTTGCCCTCACTTTAAAATAACTGGCTTTCCAAGAATTTAACATCCGCTTGGCTCCTGAAGTACGTTCTTTAATTTCTGCAATAGTTTCTCTAAAAGTATATGTATATACATATTGTTTTATCAGTATTTTTTATGAATATTCCCAAATTTCTTTCCTACAATATATAAATAAAAAGTTAAAAAGTTATTGTATTAAAAAATAAATATTTTATATAGTAATGTATATATATAATGTACTAATATTTTGTAAGAATATTAATAAATGTTTAATATTTTCATTGTTTTTTTATATTTAAGTTTAGTTTTATATATGCCTCATATGTATATGTAAAAAAAAATATTTTAATACTGACCTTTTCAAAAATAGGTTGAAACATTGAAAATAAAAAATATAAAAAAATAATACATTTTAGTAAATGTTTTTAATTGATACGAATAAGACGCATGTACATAATATTACCCGATCCATTCAACTTTCAATAAAAATTATTATGCAATCTCATACTCATTTTCAGTGATTTCTAAAAACATCTATATAAATCCAAAAAATTTAATCATACATTTTAAAAAAAGGGTTATCGATAAAACCAACTATGGAAATTGATATAATTCTTAAATTATACATATTATTCAAATCAAATGTGATAGTTGGTGAGCGAATGGTTAGCACAGCTGCCTTACAAGAAGTTGGCCCGGGGTTCGCTTTCCGGCCAACGCTTTGACACATTAAAAAAAAAGTGACATACTCTTAAAAATATAAAAATAAAAATAAATTGAGATAAATATATCAATAGTAAAATTTCTGTTAACTCTTATATTGATGTCTGTATTATTTAGATCAAGTTTTAAACTAAAAATATTATATTTAATTAAAAAGTGAAACTTTTTTATAATTACTTATTTTATATATATTTCAAAATATTGTTTTTGTTTAAATAACTTTTTTCAAATAATGTCTCTATAGAAATTTGAAAAAAAAAAAACAATACATAATAATTAAAAAAAAAAAATCGCGATTGTTTTTTTTTTTAGTTATAGCAGTAAATTGATTATATATGTATTCTTTCTCACTCTTTTTTTTCTCAAAAATTTCGTAGACAAATTATTTAAAAAAGTCTTAAGAAAAATATTTTGAAATATTTATATAAAGTAGATTGTGTTGTGGTTGAAATTTAGTAAGTTATAAATAATAACTTTATCTATTAAAACGAACGTTTATGCCCATTTATGTCCACAACCTGGGGTTTAAACCCAGCCTAGGTGAAGCTTGGAATTTTATTAATCTAAAATTTTTATATTAACCAACCTAACTACTCCTCAAGCCACTGACTAGTAATTGGACATCTAGTTCCTTTTAATGAGAAGATAAAAGAAAAATCATAAACACTTACTAGCCTAATGAATGCTGTCTTAGATGAATAATGGCGAGGCCTTTACCTTATAGTTAGCTATTTAAACATTGTTCTCAATTGAAATATATAGTTTTCCTCATTAAAATTAATATGAATGAACTTTCCACTAATAGAACATTGAACAGTGTTTTTTCGTAGTAGTTTTGCTTTAGATATATATCACACTTTCATTTGTTTAATATTATATTTTTACTCTCCTTTTATTCTTGCACCTATTAACAGCATAATTAGATATGGATGCATCCTCAGTTTATTGCCTTGTGGTGTCTGGAGTGTTATTTTTGCTTCAACCATTATAAATTATTCTCTCTTTTAAATAAATTAGGGAGAATTAAAATCAAAAACTAGGCTTTAGCATCTTCAAATATGTTTGATAATATATGGAGTAATCAATTTGCATACTTTCTGGACACTTACTAAAAACATTCTATAATTATCATGTAAAGATATTTATTTTTATTAAAAAAAATTATTCTCTTTAATCAAAAGTATTGGCAGCATTAGTTTTTGAAGTTTCAAATAATTTACTGCTTGGGAGTTATAAAAAAAATTGAGCAACAGAAATGACAGAGCTGAGATATGATTTAATGATCTTAAGCTCCAATAATTGCTATTAGACCACTATATCAAACTATGCAGTAATAAGCATAAAGAAGCATGTTTTTATCATGTAAATGTGAGTGATTTTTACAATGATAATTTCAGATGTTGAATAGTGGGATGATCTTCAGATATGAACTCACCTGTGAATAACAAATAAATAGACCCTGATCAAGTGTACCTCTTACCAAGATGTTGAGTCATCAAAAACAGTCATACTTTTTTCATTCTTCAATTATTTCAATTACTATAGAGCCCAATCATCATGAATCTCTAGCACTATTGGTTATATCTCTATACTATTTATGACAATGGGATTATGCATTTATGAAACCACATTTTCATTCTTTTGACTCATTTTTGTAGCTCAAACACTCAAAAATTAAAAATGCAGTGATAAAAAACAGACTTAGTAGGCTGCAAATTCTTAGTTGTTATCTTTACTTGAAGCAGTATAATCATTATGGGTTTGTTTGAAGTTGGAGTTGAGATAGATATTTCAGTTGGCAGAGATTGTCTATTTAGCAACATTATTTAGGAATCCTCTGCCTAACTATGGGAATGGAGGGACATAGAAATGAACTATCTTACATCATCTGATTTAGGCTGGCATGTCTAGCAGATTATTTATGACAGTAATAGAAATAATAATATCAGTAGTAATATCAAATCAGGAGATAGTGATAGTACTAAAGATAAGTTACTATTAATTATTTTTCTTAAATACAGGTGCATGGAATGTGCAAGTTTTTCTTAATACAAACTATTTAAGGCCAGAATGGAATAATTTATTAATAACTAAGGGTATATCAAGATTAAGATTAATATAGCTGCTCTCAATGAAACTCATCTTTCAGAGGAAAAAAGATTAATTGAATAGATGGAAGATAAATTAATCAGTGAAAAAAGAATTAACAATGTTGAGTTTGGTGTAATGTATAATTTTGTATATTCTATTGTTGAAATTCCTCATTGTGTCAATGAAAAGATAATGGAGCTAAAACTTGCCTTGCATAACGATACTACTACTACTCATGCTTCAACATTATAATTTGATAATTTAGATAAATAAACTTTTATTAATTATTTGATAACATCATTGCAGCAATATTATTAAAAAGATTATTTTTTTATCTTTTTGGAGATTTTAATGCATATAGTAAGTTTTGACCAAAACAAGTAATAGTATTGGTGTTATAAATTTAAATGGTTTATTGGTGTTGAAGTTTTGCACAACATATGAAGTGACTTTTGTAAACAATTATTAAGGCAGAAAAATCCATGTAAAAAAAACCTGGATTCATTCACACTTGAAATAATGGTATTTATTACTTTATAACTAAGAATTAGAATACAAAAGAAGTTCATATTATTCAAACATTATAAGTGCAGATTGTTACATGGATCATAGGTTAAACAGTAAATGCATAAAAATTAATTTTATTCCCATCATATTCACAAAAAGTTGATGTTCATTCAGAAGTATCTACTAAATATATCAAATTTCAACAGCAATTGAACATTGATTAATTTGCATCTCCAAGTTTGTCATATTCCTGAAACACAGAATTCTCTTAAGGAGTGTGTTATGGATACAAGAAAATCTATTTTGAGTTCACTAAAAAAAGAATCGTAATTATATTTTTGACAATTATTTTATTATAAGTAATTTGATTAAAAGAAAATGTGGTATTTAAATGTGGAATTACATAATCAATATAAAAATCTGAAGGCCGAAGTTTAACAACTGATAAGAAGTTTTAAAAATAATTGATGGATTAAAACTGCAAAGAATATGTAAACAGTTTCTGATTGTGATCGCTCTAGATTTTTTTAATACACTGAAAGCAACATATGGAATTGGGAAATGGTATCATAATCCTATTAAATCCAGCATGGCTCTCAAGAGGTGGAAGAAGTATTTCGATTATTTTTTGAATACTGATACAAGAATTGAGATAATGATTTTTAATGATATATCTTTTTAAATTACTTATTTCCATTTGGATAAAAATATCCAGGTTAATGAAGTCAAAATAATTCTTTGTAATCATAAAAAAAAATGCTAGAGGCCTGATAAAACATCTAGAAAAGTTTTAAAACAAAGTAGTGATATGTTGCCTTAAAACATATTGAATTTTTAAAAAAATATATGGACCCAAAATGATGCCATTTGATTTAAAGAGTAGTTCTATTACTTCAAATTAAAAAAATGAAGTGAATAAATAAGACTGCAATAATTGTCATGGAATATCATTATTATAAGCCAATAAATATCACATGACCACCACTTCTTATTTGTGCTTATAACTTATTAAAACAGACAAAACTCACTATACATATTGCCACACTGCAAGCTAAAGTAATCAATGGATGCCAGAAGGCTTGTGCATAAAATCCCCATCTAGTGCCTCATCCAATATCCCCAGACTAGTTTCTAGCTTGTGGTCTTTCTCGGTGAGGAGCCTTGGATCTGAGAGCACTGCACCTAGATCTTAAAATCTAATGCAACCCTCCAGCAGCTACCTTTTATCTCCACTTAACTGCAAAACTATGAGTTTAAATTGAAAACACCTTAATATTTTTGATCCAAGCTCATCAGCTACATAGTCATATAGGTTTGAACTCAGTTCAGTACCCATACATTTTAGTATCTTTGGTTCTTTAATAACCTTAGCTACCACTATCCTATTAGGCAGGATTGGTTTTAAGCCAATAAACATCACATGACCACCACTTCTTATGTTTCTTATAACTGTTATTAAAACAGGCAAAACGCACTATACATATTACCACACTGCAAGCTAGAGCTTGGATTGAAAATATTAAGGTGTTTTCAATTTAAGACTCATAGTTTTGTAGTTAAGTGGAAATAAAAGGTGTTTGCTGGAGGATTGAATTAGATTCTAAGATCTAGGTGCAGTGCTCTCAGATCCAAGACTCCTCACTGATGAAGGCCACAAGCCAGAAACAAGTCTGGGAATATTGGATGAATAGGCACTAGATGGGTATTTTATGCACAAGACTTCTAGCATCCATTAATTACTCTAGCTTGTAGTGTGGCAATACATATAGTGAGTGTTGCCTGTTTTAATAATATCATTATTATCCACTACAGCAAAGAAAGATTGTGTTGAATAGGTTGCTTCAAATCATAGATGAATGATTATCAGACCCTCAATATTGTTTTAAAGAATTTAAAATTCATTGGTTGTCCACCAAAATTTACACATATCATACAGTTTCTACATGATGAAATAAGAGGAAATGTTATTACTGCAAATAAAAAATCTATTAAATAAGGATATGAACTAGCTGCAATATTGTTTTTAATTTTTATGACAGTTGTCTTTGAAACTGATTATAAGTGGCTTAATGAAATAGGTTCAAGATGTAATAGAGGTTTGATGGTTGTTTTAATTTGAATTAATTTAAAGCATAAACAAGCATGTCACTTTATTAAATTCTAGATTGACAACATGCTGATGATTGTGCTATTGTGGAACATCAAAATATGATTTCCATAATGTATTTCATGTTTATATTGCAATACAATACTGTGGCATTCTAAACATTTTTTTTATTAGCCAGTAATGGAAAAAAACTCTTAGTAACTTTTATCTTGAATGGTTATTAATTTGAGAATGTAAACCACTTTAAATACTTTGGAAGAATTAGATGGTGAAGTACAACACAAAGTCCAATGTGATGCTGCTTTTAACAAATTAAAAATAGAATATTTAATCTCGGGAAAATAAGTACTGCAATTAAATTATTTGTATATAAAGTCATTACTTTACTTAATTTACTATATGAAGTGAGACATGGGCCCCCTATCAATGCAATATAAAAACATTATATAGGGTATACGAGCACAGACTTTCACATGATGCACCACTGATACACTTGAACACATATATGTCAAAAAGCTAAATAATCACCAATATACATATTTCATGCTAAACCAGCAATCATCAGTTGGTCCAGATTACCATCTCTACACATATATACTATACATGCTCATATATATTAAGATAGCCAATATTTATACTTTAATGGACAGGCTTCAATCTACTCCACACTCCAACTCTTCAACTGTCCATCTAATTGAAAATCTGATGATGGAATGCTCTAAGGCCATCCTGAGGTCAAGATTCTTGTCACACTCATGTTGACCTAAGGTCAATCTGACCCCCTCATGTACAGGGCATAATCCATTTAATACATATACAAGGGATGGGCAGACATCTCTACTATGTAGTAACTGAAACACAGGCTGTGTTTCAGTTATTATAAAAGCATTAGAAAAGCTTCATTTTAGAATGTTCCAAAAAAATTGAAAATATAATGGCAAGATCATAAAAGCAATCAAATTGTTCTTCAACTTGCTGAATGTGATATTAAATTAAGCATTTAAAATGAATAAACAATGAAAACTTTTTAAAAGGGTATTTCATGGTAACTTGAGTGTTGTTTTCATGAGAGAGATATATTGTGTACATTATAAGGACTATCTTGTACACATTCTAAAGAAGTCCAATAGTGATTGTTTTCACTAGTGAGATATAGTAGATAATAGAATACATTGAAGACTTTCAATTTATTAAAGTATTTTTTTTAGTTTTCTGCTGAATAAACTAAAAAGTCAGCATCATAAAATGTCAAATAAATAGAAAAATGGACTAGAAATACTCTATATGTGGATATATTTAAGATTCATATGATTGGTTTGTATAATCATTACAAAATTCATTTGTATCGCAGTTTTTTTCTTCTCTTTCTTCTTTATCTTGGAGTTGGAATTATTTTGACTTTAGTCCAGTAAATAAAAAAGATATCTTACATCCCTTAAATTTATTTAGAATAATACATTTGCTATTGAATGTATTTGGATTAATATGTTACCTTTCTATATGGGTTTTGTTTGGAAATTTTTAATTTATGCTTTTCTTATTTTCTATTATGTTAAAAATAGCACTTAATAAGATCTTTTCAGCACATTTGTTTCTAGAGTTTTATTAGTGTCTTACCTGTTTTATCTATATTTGAAACATCTATTACAAATTAATTGATTTTTTTTCATATGTTATTGGCGGGGATGCGAACCCACAACCATCTGCAAGCAACTACTTGTTTTACAAGGTGGCTGCGATGACCTCTCGGCTAACAACACCTGATCAAAAATGTATTTCCATTGAAGCAAGTAGCCTTAAAGTAATACTTCACATCCAGTATATCAGACAGTTTAACTGAATGACATTGCATAAATTTATATCTTGTAACACTTTCCTGTTTTGAGTCTTTAAATAAAAGTATTACATCTTGGAAAGGTTAACATTATTTAAAAAACATATTGGCACCAAGGAATAAATTTTCTTCTTTAAAATCATATATATTCATACAGTAAAATGGCTGCAGAAAATAGTTTGCTATTAACTGAAAGGAGACCTTTTGATTCCTCTTGGAGGTCTTAAAGTAATCGAGCAGGGCAATTTCTTAATGTCCACACCATACATTCTTGTCATTGCAGCTGTTATTACTATGTTATTATTCATATAGTACATGAACATGGTTGTGATGGGCTACTTACCAACATACATTAGCCAGCATGATGAGCTTATTGGCTTTTATCTCTGAGTTTAAGATCAAGAAACAACATGGTCTTTCTTCTCATTTGCCTGATAATGCAGAATAAATGTATGTATAAATGATAAATATTTTTCTATATATATATATATATTGTAACGATCCGGAGAAAAAATGACTTAACGTAAACTGCACTACGGGGCGCCATCTAGGCATTTGAACCTAGAAAAATTTATAAAGTAGGCAGATACGTGAGTCAAAAAAAAAAATATATATATATTTTTTTTTTTTCTTAAATTTTGATTCCGGTCGTTAGCCCATGTCACTAGCTCAGTGGAATAGCAGAGATTTAATAATATCATTTACTAGGATATAAAAGAATAAAGTAAGCCACTGCCAGTAATTCACATACAAACATTTATTTATGCACATATATATAAGGTTTAAAATTACTTTAGTGATTTCATTTAATTTAACATTTAACATTATTTTTTTTACTTTGATTTTACTTTAATTTACATTGCATTACTATTATATTATAAATTTACATTTTTAATCAAGTTGCACAGATGGGATTATATTAACCTGTTTAATATGTTGCTATAGATCGGTTCATAGATTTCACTCAAAAACATTTCAAAGTAAACATAAACGATCAAATCAGTTATTGATTACTGACAATTGCAGAGGGATATAAGAAACCCTCTAGTATTCATCGTAAGTACCTGATCGTCACCAATAACTTAAAGACATCCGAATAAATCCTTTTAGATACTCACCGAAGGTATCAGTATTTGTCGAATGTCTATATATTTTGATCAAATATAAACGAAACATATTTAACCGATAGCCAATCCATGCAAGGTCTATAAACAACTTAAATTTAATAGTTTTATAGGATCGAGCCTGAATATACTATATAGATTTGCATTCGAAAATAAAATATTCTATCCCTATTTAACCTAGGCAACACATTTCGCAATCAACGGCGCCAATCCATCTGATACATTCATGAATTCAATGTAGCATGATACGACAACCATTATATTGTCAGAATGTACATCTGAACAATATGAAGAAAAAACGACTTGACTCTCCACCCACAGGAATGTGACACTGTGGGCAATAGTCAATAAACTAAAAACTCCTAGGAATGGCTGTTTCTGCCGACTCAAACCCATCCATAGGCAAACAGAGGGGTGTGGCGTTTTTATAATCCTGCCCGTAGCGGATCTCAGGCTACACCTACTAATTACATAAATATATCCAATCCATTGAACCAATTCATCCACGAAATGAACAACCCAAGATTATATATATATATTTTTTTTTTTTCTTAAATTTTGATTCCGGTCGTTAGCCCATGTCACTAGCTCAGTGGAATAGCAGAGATTTAATAATATCATTTACTAGGATATAAAAGAATAAAGTAAGCCACTGCCAGTAATTCACATACAAACATTTATTTATGCACATATATATAAGGTTTAAAATTACTTTAGTGATTTACATTTAATTTAACATTTAACATTATTTTTTTTTTTTACTTTGATTTTACTTTAATTTACATTGCATTACTATTATATTATAAATTTACATTTTTAATCAAGTTGCACAGATGGGATTATATTAACCTGTTTAATATGTTGTATAGATCGGTTACATAGATTTCAACGGTCAAAAATTTCAAAGTAAACATAAACGATCAAAATACAAAGTTATTGATTACTGACAATTGCAGAGGGAAATATAAGAAACCCCTAGTATTCATCGTAAGATACCTGCATCGTCACCAATAACTTAAAAGACATCCGAATAAATACCTTTTAGATACTCACCGTAAGGTATCAGTATTTGTCGAATGTCTATATATTTTGATCAAATATGAAAACGCAAACATATTTAACCGATAGCCAATCTATGCAAGCGTCTATAAACAACTTAAATTTAATAGTTTTATAGGATCGAGCCTGAATATACTATATAGATTTGCATTCGAAAATAAAATATTCTATCCCTATTTAACCCTAGGCAACACATTTCGCAATCAACCGGCGCCAATCCATCTGATACATTCATGAATTCAATGTAGCATGATACGACAACACAATTATATTGTCAGGAATGTACATCTGAACAATATGAAGAAAGAAAAACGACATTGACTCTCCACCCACAGGAATGTGACATCTGTGGGCAAGTAGATCAATAAACTAAAAACTCCATAGGAATGGGCTGCGGTCTTCTGCCGACTTACAAACCCATCCATAGGCAAACAGAGGGTGTGTGGCGTATTTTATAATCCTGCCCGTAGCGGATCTCATGGCTACACCTACTAATTACATAAATATATCCAATCCATTGAACCAATTCATCCACGAAATGAACAACCCAAGATTACCCTCCCTTAATTATCTTTACAAATCGATACAGCCATTCACGCCCGACTCAAGTTTAACATTTTTTTTTATAATTTATTTAACGGAAAACAGAAATCATAACAACTTAAAGAACAAAATTAAATAAATAAATAAATAAATGGAAATGATTTTACAAATTAAATACATTAAATAAAATTATAACCAATTAATAAATATTGTTGGTCAGATAGAATAATATTAAAATCATTTTAAATATGAAAAGTTTTTAATTTACTGTTCATAAATTTTAAAGTTCTTACGGTTATTGAAATAGTTCATCCTATTATATTCCTGGCCTTTAACGTGAATTCCCGTCGTCCAAGTTAGTATCCGGTTGTTTATTTATTTATCCTTTGGATTTTGTTTTTCGTGTAGTTGGTCCTCATTGTATAAACGATGGCCCATTTTTTTCTCTTTCTTAGCAGAACTGAAGGGATTGAAGCTGTGCGTCTTTTTCAATCCCCCCAGCGCTAACACCTAGCTGTTACATCGTCAATAATCAATCAATTTCCAGTCACTAGTCACTGATTAATAATTTCCAAAATTTTCCTTTTATATTAATGTGAAGGATTGCATTTACATTACGTCATCGATGAGATGATCCTTTTCGTTGAGGTCCGATTCCATAGGGATTTCTTCTTATTTGCTAACAGTTTTTATTGTTTTCTTATCTGACCAGTGTTTTTACATTTAAATGCCGAAGGCTGGTCCACATTTAACTAATTAACAATCATTTCCATTTCTGATTAATCAACCTGTTTTCCAAATCAAAAATATATTTCAAGACAAATTTAAAGATATAATTTTATCTCCAAATCTTTTTTAAAATTTAGTTTTAAAAATACCTTTTGCTTTAATAAAAATTTTATTTTAATAATTTTTCATTATCTGTGCGACTTAATGTATAATAGTTTAAGGCGATATTTTAATTTCAATTTTTAAAGAAAGTTTTTAAATGCGAACTTTTTATTTTAACTTGTTTAATAATATATATATATAAAAAAAACAATGTAACGAACGTCTGTGCTCGTTACATATCAGTAAAGTTACTTAAAAAAAAATGATCAAAAAAAAAAAATATTTTACTTAGGGTTAGTAATTACGGTATTAACAAAATTTACAAACATTCAGTTAATAATTTTACAAAAAACTATATACAAAAAGAAAAGAAAATGTTGACTAGCTACCTAAGCCTTTACGTTACCTCTCCCCCAGAATTCTATTTATTTTATACTTTATTTTTACTCACGGCATGACAAGCAATTATTTAAATATTTAGGAATTGCATTGAAATAAATATGTTCTAAGATAAGGGATTTATACGTGTATATTTGCAGCACAATTATAACTACCACCAACTTATTTATGACTGATTGAAATGCATAAATAGGATTACACTGACGTAAATTCCCAACGGTACTCATCGTAAGGTACCACATTTCGATCATAAACTTCCTGGCTGTGCTCCTATACACGTTAACGCATAATATATATTAACAAAAAAACTATCCAATGCAACCTTTTGATTTTCTTTTTAATTTACAAAAATTAGTTTTAAAATTATTTATACTTTCTTTTATTTAATATATATGCGAATTTCTTGCTGGCAGTGCTTTTATAAGATTTAAAATATCACTTATGTAAACAGATAAAACTTTCATTTTGACAAAATTTGCTCAGGGTATTGTGGTTTATTAAAGGGCCCAGTTGGTTGCGCCATTGTAACATCCGGAACACCTAAGTAAACGCACTACGGGGCGCCATCTAGGCATTTGAACCTAGAAAAATTTATAAAGTAGCAGATACTAAGTCAAAAAAATATTTTTTTTTTAATATTTGGTTCGGTCGTTAGCCCTAGGCAACACATTTAATCAACGCGCCAATCCATCTGATACATTCATGAATCAATGTAGCATGATACGACAACACAATTATATTGTCAGGAATGTACATCTGAACAATATGAAGAGAAAACGACATTGACTCTCCACCCACAAATGTGCACTGTGGGCAAGTAGATCAATAAACTAAACTCCATAGGAAGCTTTCTGCCGACTACAAACCCATCCATAGGCAAACAGAGGGTGTGTGGCGTATTTTATAATCCTGCCGTAGGATCTCAGGCTACACCTACTAATTACATAAAATATCCAATCCATTGAACCAATTCATCCACGAAATAACAACCCAAGATTCCCCCCTTAATTATCTTTACAAATCGATACACCATTCACCCGACTCAAGTTTAACATTTTTATAATTTATTTAACGAAAACAGAAATCATAACAACTTAAAGAACAAAATTAAATAAATAAATGAAATGATTTTACAAATTAAATACATTAAATAAAATTATAACCAATTAATAAATATTGTTGGTCAGATAGAATAATATTAAATCATTTTAAATATGAAAAGTTTTAATTTACTGTTCATAAATTTTAAAGTTCTTACGTTATTGAAATAGTTCTCCTATTATATTCTGGCTTTAAACGTGAATTCCTCGTCAAGTTAGTATCGGTTGATTTATTTATTTATCCTTTGGGTTTTGTTTTTCGGTAGTTGGTCCTCATTGTATAAACGATGCCCATTTTTTTCTCTTTCTTAGCAAACTGAAGATTGAAGCTGTTCTTTCAATCCCCCAGCGCTAACACCTAGCTGTTACATCGTCAATAATCAATCAATTTCCAGTCACTAGTCACTGATTAATAATTTCCAAAATTTTCCTTTTATATTAATGTGAGGTTGCTTTACATTCGTCATGATGAGTGTCCTTTTGTTGAGTCGATTCCATAGGGTTTCTTCTTTTTGCTAACATTTTTATTGTTTTCTTATCTGACCATGTTTTTACATTTAAATGAAGGCTGGTCCACATTTACTAATTAACAATCATTTCCATTTCTGATTAATCAACCTGTTTTCCAAATCAAAAATATATTTCAAGACAAATTTAAAGATATAATTTTATCTCCAATCTTTTTAAAATTTAGTTTTAAAATCCTTTCTTTAATAAAATTTTATTTTAATATTTTTCATTATCTGTGCTAATGTATATAGTTTAAGCATATTTTAATTTCAATTTTAAAGAAAGTTTTTAAATGCAACTTTTATTTTAACTTGTTTAATATTTATAAAAAAAAAATACCCTTGTAGAAAAATACTTAAATAACTGCCTACTTAGCTTTGACTAAAAATTTATAAAGTAGGTTGGTAAAAAAATATATATATATTTTTTTTTCTTAATGCGGTCGTTGTCTAGCTCAGTGGATAGCGTTTAATATATCATTTCTGGGATATAAAAAATAAAGTAGTTTTCAATTTTAAATCTTGTGTTTCTTATTTACTTTTCTTTTTTTCTTTATTTCCATTTATTATAATTACTATCAGTGTGTTTATTACCTTATAGTGTAGCGTTCATTTCAAAAAAAGTAAAAAACAAAACAAATTTGATTCTCTTCATAAGAAATCTAGTTTCCGCCCAATAAAAGCACAATAAATACCTTTTAGTACTCAGGTATCTATTTGTTGTCTTATTTTTGATCAAAAAAAAACATTTTCGATAGCCATCACGTCTATAAACAACAATTATAGTTTTATAGGTCGGCCAATATACTATATAGTTTGTCAAAATAAAATTTCTTCCCTATTTACCCTACCGATCAACAATCCTCTCTGATCAGTAGCCGACAACAATATGTCAGCCTGAACAAATGAAGAAAGAAAACAGCCCATGTCACGGGCAATAGTCAATAAACTAAAAACTCCAAGGGGCCGCCTAAAAAGGACGAGGGGGTGCATTTTATACCGCCAGGTCTCGCTACCCTACAATTACATAAATATTCCAATCCATTGACCATTCCTGAAGAAACCCAATTCCCTCCCTTATTATCTTTACAAATCGTCCTCCCTCAATTTACTTTTTATAATTTATTTAACGGAAAAAATCAAAAACAAAAAAATAAATAAATAAATAAATAAATAAATATTTACAAATAAATACATAAATAAAATATAATATAAATTGTTGGTCAGATAGAATAATATTAATCATTTTAAAATGAAAAGTTTTATTTCTGTTCAAAAAAAGTTCAGTTATTGAAAAGTTCATCCTATTATTTCTGCGTTAATAATTCCTCAAGTTGTTCCGGTTGTTTTTTATTTTCCTTTGGAGTTTTGTTTTCGGTAGTTGGTCCTCATTGTATAACGATGCCCTTTTTCTCTTTCTTAGCGAACTGAAGGGATTGAAGCTGTCTTCAACCCCACTACCCTAGTGTTACATCGTCAATAATCAATCATTCCAGTCACTATCCTGATTAATATTTCCAAAATTTTCCTTTTATATTATGTGAAGGTTGCATTTCATTACGTCATCGATGAGATGTCCTTTTCGTTGAGGTCCATTCCATAGGGATTTCTTCTTATTTGCTAACAGTTTTTATTGTTTTCTTATCTGACCAGTGTTTTTACATTTAAATGCCAAGGTGGTCCACATTTACTAATTAACAATCATTTCCATTTCTGATTAATAACTGTTTTCAAATCAAAAATATATTTCAAGACAAATTTAAAGATATAATTTTATCTCAAATCTTTTTAAAATTTAGTTTTAAAAATACCTTTTGCTTTAATAAAAATTTTATTTTAATAATTTTTCATTATCTGTGCGACTTAATGTATAATAGTTTAAGGCGATATTTTAATTTCAATTTTTAAAGAAAGTTTTTAAATGCGAACTTTTATTTTAACTTGTTTAATAATATATATATATAAAAAAAACAATGTAAGTCTGTCTCTACATATATATATATATATATATATATATATATATACAATTATGACAGTCAAAAATAAATTATGGACCTTATTCCCAGGAGGCTGCAAAATCACCAACCAAGGCAGAAAATGGTGACCAAAGGTGGAGGGTGCTAAGAATCCCCTGATTGTGGACCCAGGCTGCCATTTGATGATGACTATTTATTTAAGTACTTACAACTGCATATCACTTTCAAGTGAAGGAAGATTGTAAGAATTAGAAGAAGAACTGTCTTATATTAAATGGGACATTATTGGACTTTGTGAAGTTAAAAGAAATGGTGAAGAAACAATTGATTTTAAAAGTGGACATGTACTCTACTATAAAGGCACAAATATTGGAAATACAAGTAGAGCAGGATTCATTATAAATAAAAAGTGGACAAACAATATTGTGGAGATTGATGGTGTATCGGACAGAGTGACAAGATTAGTTATACAATGTAATAGCAGATACCAAGTGCAGATATTTCAGGTTTATGCCCCAACAAGTTTTCAAAGTGATGAAGTAGTAGTAGAAGATTTTTATATGGATGTACAAAAGGCTTTTGATCAGAGTAAACAACATTTTAAAATTGTTATGGGAGGCTTTAATGCTAGAATTGGTAAACAAATGAAAGATAAAAGTGCTGTAGGTAATTTTAGTTATGGTAATAGAAATGAGAATGGTCGTAGACTTGTGGAGTTTGCAGAAAAAGAAAAACTTTATATTATGAATTCTTTTTGAAAAAAAATGTTAAAAAGAAATGGACATGGAAGCACCCAAATGAAAGTACAGCTGAATTGGATTATATTTTGACTAACAGAAAATACACATTTCAAGATTGTAATATTTTTAATAAATTTAACACAGGAAGTGATCATCGATTAATAAGATGTAAGATACATGTTAATGCAAAACTAGAGAGACAAAAAATATTTTAAAAAAAAACAGTATTTACAGTTGATATTCCTAATCTTCAGAAACATTCTAATGAATTATAAATCGGTTTCAAGTATTGGTAGATTTTGAACATGATTCAGGTTTGAATGAAATTAATAAGAAAATAACTAATATACTTTTAAAAACTGCAACAAAAATAATTAGTAGAAAAAAGCAGTAATTGACCAATAAAATTTCTACTGAGACTAGAGAAATTATGAAGAAAAGAAGGAATATGAAGATATACAAAAATGATGCATTAAAAACGATTGAATACATCGAATTTTGTAAAATGGTGTGGAAAAGAGTTGAAAGTGATATAAGAAAGTATATCTGTGAACTAGCAAGGAAAGCTGTAGAATTTAATAAAAGTCTCAAGAGTGTAAAATAACATTTTGGTATTGGTAGGAAATTTATATCTGCAATAAAGAAAAAAGATGGATCTATTACTAAAAAGAGAGATGACATCATGAAATGAGTAGAAGATTTCTATCAAGAATTATGTAGTAATAAAGAACAAGTACCTCCTATATCTATTATATCTTCCAAATTGCCCAGAATTTTAAATGAAGAAGTGAGACATGCAATTAAATTTATAAAGAAAGGAAAGGTTCCAGCTAATGATGGAATTAATAATTGATATATTAAAAGAAGCAAGTGAAGAAAAAGTTTTTTTAGCAAAGTTATATACCAAATGTCTAAATGATAAAGATGTACTAGATGATTGGAAGAATGCAATATTAATATTAATATTTTAAAAGATGATAAAGAAGATATTAGAAATTACAGACCTATCAGCTTTTTATCAGTTTTATACAAAACTTTTACCAAGATAATTACAACTCGTCTACAGAGAATATTGGATTTCCACCAACCAAAAGAACAAGCTGGATTTAAAAGTGGTTTTAGTGCAGTATCTCATATCCAGATATCAAGAGAAGTTATAGAAAGGACAAATGAATATGAGTTGCCATTATACTTTGGATTTCTAGATTATGAAAAGACATTTGATTCTATAAACATTTCTTCAGTGATTAAAGCATTGGATCATCAAGGTATAGATCCAGGATATTGTCATATTTTAAAGAATATTTATAAAAATGCAACAGCAACAATTATATTACATAATGATACTAGGAAAATCAATATTGAGAAGGGTGTAAGACAGGGTGACTTCATATCTCCAAAACTTTTTACAGCAGTGCTGCGAGAAGTATTTTGTCAATTAAAATGGGAATCTAAAGAAGTGAAACTAAAGGGATATTATTTAAATCATTTAGATTTTGCAGATTATGTAGTTGTTTTGCATATAATGCTTTAGAGCTGCAGGAAATGTTGCAGGAGTTATCAGATGAAAGTAGGAAAGTAGGACTAAAGATAAATGTTAAAAAGACTAAAGTAATGTACAATGGATTTTCTCAAAATATGAAAATAAAGATTGATCATGATGAGTTAGAAAAAATTAATAGCTACAAAGATCTTCATCAGATTATTCATACAGATGGAAACATAATGGATGAAATTAATCATAGAATTAAACTTGGTTGGATTGCTTTTGGTAGAAATAATTTGATACTAAAAGAAAATATGTTTATGTATTTGAAAAGAAAGGTTTTTAATAAATGTGTTTTATCAGTTCTTACTTATGGATCTGAGACTTGGACATTTAATAGAAGAGCAATGCAAAGTCTTCATACCACTCAAAGAAGTATGGAGAGATACATGTTAGGATTAACAAGAAGAGATCGAAAACATAATATATGGGTAAGAGGTGTTACTGACCTTATTGAAAAAGTTAAAAGACTGAAGTATAGTTGGGCTGGACATATTGCTAGAAGAGGTGATAATAGATGAACAATTAAAATCTTAAACTGGATTCCAAGAGATTGTAAAAGACCCAGAAACAGACCACATGTGATATGGATGGATGAAATAAGAAAGTGTGCATGGGGTGATGTGGGAAAGAGATGCTAAAGATCAGAGAAGATGATTTGAACTTGGAGAGACCTTCATCCTGCAGTGGACTGATAATGGTTGATGATAATGATGATGATGACAGTAAAACGATTAAATCAGAAAAATATTCTTCTATTATAATTCATTGTCAAGAAAAGGCAATCTGGACAATAGGTTTTTTAAAGATATTTTCAAATATACCAACTTTCACTAGTTAAGAAAATTATAAATATAATTGTTTCAACAATATATGGTGCATCCATTTATTGATCATCATTTCTTACACTAATGTCATCACTATTCCTATATTATAGAATTCATATAAATACATAGTTGTTCTAAGACTAAACAATTAATAATTTACTTGTTAAATTTACAATAGATTTTAAAACAGTACAGTTTTCTGATGTCTGTTATCTTTACAATGATTTATTTAGCTTTTTTTTTACCACAATTCTTTATAAATTTCATGATTATTTTTCTAAACACATTTAATTTTGACAAAAGTTGGTTTTAATCTCATCATCTTTAAAATCATTAACCTTGAGAAATTAAACTGTTTAGCATATTAATAATTTTTATTAATCATTTATTAGTCTAGAGATTATTCAATAATGAATATTTCTGGAGTATAATTTTCATTACCTCACTTTTATTCAAGTCAGGGACTGGTTTCTATTCACTTTCAACACCTTGCAGAAGGGTGTGATCCCCAAGATGCACATTTTATGTTGAACCAGCACTCAACAGTTTTCCCAGATTATATCTTTATTATTGTTCAGTATATATAGCTAGCAAATTATTACAGTTTATTTGATAAGTGTCAAATATGCTGCCCTCACAAATTTGATACAATTCATTTAATGAAAATATATTGAATAGAAACCACTCCTTACCTTAAGTGAGCGTGATGTAGTGAAAATTACACTACAGAAATATTCATTATTCGATAATCTCTAGTCTAATAAATGACTGATAAAATTATGAGGGCAGCATATTTCACACTTATTAAATAAACTGTAGTAATTTGCTATCTATATATACACTGAACAATGATAAAGATTTGTGTAATAGATTGTGCATCTTGGTGATCATACATTTGTTTCACATATCTTTGGTCACATGTTTATGATCACACCCCTCCACAAAGTGTTAAAAGTGGATAGAAACTAGTTCTTAAGTTGAGTGAGCGTGGTGTAGTGAAAATCGCACTATAGAAATATTCATTTACTGCATGTGATGTGATGTACTGTAGCTTCTTCTTAAACGAAGACAAGAATCTCTCAGCAATTATACTAAGAGAAACTTGTTATCTACTTAATTTTACATTCCCAGTCTAATTTTTCCCATATTCTGCTCCATCCCATTTCCACAACATAATCTTTGTTAACTCTACAGCCTTTATATCTAAAGCCCCCTTATCTTTCTCCAAATCCAACATAAAAACCAATAATCTACTTTCTGTAAAATCACTTTTTTCATATTTATTTTTCCATAACTTCATTATATGTTCCCCGATCTGTTTTCAAACATCTACATTCAATTAACAGATACCTAATATTTTCTATTCCTTCTTTACATAATTTACAGACTAAATCACCCATATTTTTCCATTTACATATATATTCTCTTGTTACTAAAGATCCTGTTCCAGCCTTAAACAATAACCTACTTTCTTTACTATTATCATATATTAACTCACACCTAATATTCTGTTTATTTCTATATATATATATTTAAACTCTTTTTACTCTCCATACTAGTTCTCCATCTCTCTAACTCCCTATTCTTATTAATAAATCTATTCTTTTATCCCATTCCTTACCACTATAACACTCAGAAATCCTCCTAACATAATCATCCCATCTTTTGTACAAATATATTGATATAAATTCTTTATCCAAATATTTTGCATACCATATTACCTTTCTCACCCATCTTGTTGCCTGCCCTTTACTCATAACCCAATTAAATACTATTTTGGCTATTCTTTTATTATCCATAAACTGCAATCTACCAAACATTTTCATTTTCCTTTTTGCATCTCTCATATGAAAACTTGACCATCCCATTTCTCTTTGAATTGCCTCCCTTTCTGTCCATACATCTGCATCCAATGCATGTCTTCCTACTTCCCTTTAAACTTTTTTTAAAGTAATTTAATACCCCATTACTAACATATAATGCATCATTCCCATATGTTAACCCTGCTACTGCAACTCCTTTCCATATAATTCTAGCTACATCATATTTATTATATGAAAACACTGTTAATTTCTTTATCAATCTCTTTCTTCATTTAGCAAATTTTCCATACAGTAAAATATCTATCTAGTGTCTACTCATCCAATATCCCCAGATTAGTTTTTAGTTTGTGGCTTTCATTAGTGAGAAGCCTTGGATCTGAGAACACTGTATCTAGATCTTAGAATTTAATGCAATCCTTTTTAATCTTTTTAGCTAACTATAAATCTATGAGCACAATTTTTTTGCACTGATTAATTACTATGGCTTGCACTGGTTGGGAATACTGTATTTTAGAGTTTGCTACTATTTTAACAGCTTGTGAAAGAATAGGAAATGGTGATCATGTAATATTTGGTTTAATTGTTAATTTTTTTTTTTTATTTAAACTTTATACTTTTCCAAATATAAATTCAACCATTAATAATAATATTTAGGTTAGGACAGGATATGTTTTGAATAATATAATTCTTCCTTCTTCAGGTGTTTCTGAACTAACCAGTTATATAAACTTTGGACACAAGTGTGTGCCATCTGATAGAATATTAATGATTTATCTACTTCGAATAACAAATAGTGTGATATTTATTTGTAGGATTTTATAATACTGATATCAAGTTTATAAAATATAAAAGTGATAGTGTGTATGGATGATGTACTTGTCATCCTTCCATCCAAGAAATACCTACCACAACTATATCACATCATCAACTTCTCTAACATAACTGGCCTAAAACTCAACACCAGAAAATCATCTACCTGGTGTATCCTAACAGGAAAAAAAATAGCATCAAACTATCATGCTGACCCTCAAAAATTTCTGGGATTTCCAATATACAAATCCCAAACAGCCATGTTGAAAGAACTCCAAGATAACATAATTCAAGCAAGCAAAAAAATAACAAAAACCCTGTCAGGAGTGTATCTCTCTCTACAGGGAAAAGTGGCTTTATTGAACATGAAGGTAATGAGTAGAATTGCCTAGTATATGCCTGTCATGTCCACACCAAACTCCTTCATAGAAAAAATTAACAGACTATATGCAAGGCTCTTCTGGAGGAATAAAGCAGTGGCCATCAGTATAAGTAAAATGCAGTACCATTGCAAATACAATGGTATGTCACTACATGCCATCCCAGCCATACTTATACAAAAAACACACACCCTCCTACACAACCTAGGAATCAAATATGGCTACACACAAATACTAGTAGCAATACAGCCAACAGATACACCACCTCCAAAAAAATAGCTGGCTTTATTCAAAAGCTCATAATATACAATGCTATGTTGAAATCACAATAGAACAGCTTAAAAAAAATAAACCTCTGGGAAGCGCATCAGTTAATAAACTCAGAGCCACACACCTTTGTCATAGACAGCATATCACAAAAGTAGATCCGATGTGCCCCAGATGCCATGGAGAAGAGGAGTCCTACAACCACATCATTACAACATGTAATGCACTGGGAACAGTGATATAAATAATATATAATAACATCAAGACAGACTACTACACTATAATCTCGCTGCAAAAAAGCATCAAAACTAAACGATTCCCAATCATCAGATTATCAATTTTTATAACATATTCAATCTGGTTTGTGAGGTATAAAATGACATATACATAGCCTCACCCAGATCAAAATGCCTGTTTTACGAAAACAATGGAAAAGATTAAAAATAGGGATCAACTTGTCATCAAAATTTATTTTTGAAGAGACTTGGAAGCTATACAAACTTCCCAACCACTCAAATATACATGGATAATCACATCAATTGTCAACATCGGACAATATTATATAACTTGAGTCTTTCAAACTTCAATTGTTTAATAATTGTCTCAATCATTTTCATTCCTTTAATTATGTTGCTTTATACAAAATGTAACCTTTATTAGACCTAATAAAATTTGTTTTTAAAGTTTCTGTTAAGTACTTCTTACTATCTTCTTAAATTTAACTTAGTAATTAAAAAAATGCTATTGCGGTATATATTCCATAAGTGTGTTTGTTACATGATATCAAAAATGTAATATTAATATTGGAAACACTTTTTCTTAAATATTGTACACATACATATAACAAAAATAATTAAAATATAGCAAAATGTAAAATTATATTCTATATGATAAATAATTCTTTTGCATACGTATAAGTGTATGCTTTATGAAGCAGTTTTTATTACTTTTTTTAAATTTAGCTAAGTGCGTTTTCAGCGACGAACAGCATAATCATAGCTCTCGTGCTTCATATTGTTGCTTATCGTTGCTGCTAATTTTTTTTTTTTAGAAACAGAAACAAAAACTCCTGTAAAGTATACGCATATTCTATGTAAAAGAATTACATATACAAGCGAAGGAAAAACTAATATTCTATAAGATATGTATAAATTTAAAAAGAGAAATACTTTAGTATTAATATATATATATATATATATATATATATATATATATTAATACTAAAGTATTTATATATATATATATATAAGCAGACATTAAATAGGTCATAAATAGCATAGAAAAAATGTAATGCTCTTTGCAGGCATTCTTCTAAACCCAGAATTTATTACTGCATTAATATACGTGACATAAAACTGAGATCAGAAATTTATAAACATATCTTTATTGTAATATATTCATAGTTACAAAGAGCAGTGACAACATAAACAAAGCAAAAACATTAGTGTTACTTACTTGAAAAGAATTCGTATATTAATAACTCTGATTACTCTATCTTTGAGTGTCCAAGCAATTCTTTCCATAAGTGGTACCATTCTATCTTCTGTATTATAATGTCTTGATATAATCCATACCATTCTAAGGGCATTAATTAATGTAGGAATAGATTCTGCCACTACATAAAAATTTGCACCATGAGTAATATTTCTAATATGACGTTCTAATGTAAACAGCAAACGGCTATTTTCCCTGGCTTCTTTACAATATTTTGAAACTTCTAATTCAATGTCCTCTAAAGTATGGAAAAGTGGTGCATTCAAATGTTTAAATAATTGAATGACTTTCAGTACAGGAGGAAGTTTAAGCTGCTCATATAATGATGCAAAACCACTATATCTCTCATTCCAAAATTCTATTTCAGCCAATGGCCCTGGTCCACTGGGTATCTTATGCAACTGTAATTTAATAGCATCATCTATCTGCTGAATCCAACCAAAGACAACCTAATAATAATAATAATATTACATCCATCATCAATGACAAAAATCATAATGCATTTATTATTCTAATGGGCTATCCAAAATTGAAAAAAAAAAAATAACTTTTTATTGAAATAAAAAAAATTTATAGTAAATTAGTAGTGATATTGAGGATTATTTTACTCATTTCAAAAAAAAAAAAAACCTATTATATATAAAACTAATTTGGGAAAAATGTAGTATTAAATGAGAATTTTTCTGTCTGTACAAAATATATCAGATGTTGGCTAGTTTTTAAAAATATTGGTTTAGATTTATAGAGAGATTTTCGACAGATTTTGGGTAATTTATGCTTTAGGAAAATCTAAAATAATGATAAGAAAATATGTATGTTTTACATTTTTTTCATTTGTTGTTTTTGATTAACAGCATTTTGAACAATCATAGAACAACGTTGATAAGAAATTTATAAATTGTTCATAATAGTTTTTTGGTTAATGAACTTAGTTCCATCACTGCTTATGTAGAGGAGAGAGTTTGAATAATGAATCTTTATAGTACAAGATCATGCGGTATTTATTCAGTTTTCTTTAAACTATGTTATTGTTTAAAATTTTCCACAGACTTATTTATAGTATATGCTTTCCTAACTTTGTTAATATATGAGTATAATCTGAATCTAAAAATATGAAATAAAGGCTGTTTTAACTGAAAGCAATTTTATTTTATCTAATTCTTATATTAGCACAGATGTACAAGTAGCTATGCAAATTGTGAGTCAACAGACATAGAATCTAAGATACCTTGATAATGTAAATCAAAGATGCTAACCAAATGGTGCACGTTCCAAACAAGTGCATTGTAGCACTAAATTTGACCCATTGAACCTTTCATTATAAAAATAAAATGTAAGCCTAGACTTTGTAAAGTATTATTTTAATTAAAAAAAAAACAATTTTTGTTATTACTCAGAAAAAAGTAATAATTCAAATTTAGTGCTAAAAATTTTTTAAAAGAGAATATTTATTCATTCTTTCTATATATGTTTGGCACTTGTCTAACTTTGAGGTGGCTAATCAGAAATGAATCCATAATAGTTTTTAACTTTAATTTTCTAATTGATGATCTTATGTGGTGACTTTTGCTTTAATCATTTATTGAGTAAAATTATTTTCATATATAAAATTAATAAAAAAACAAAATGAAATTATAACTGACTTTTTCCAAATTTAAAAATGCCCTGCTGTTTTTATAACAAACTTAACTCCAAACAGTAAGGTTTTAAAACTTGAATTTTTTTTAGAGCACATTATTATTTTGTGAGAGAAAAAAGGCTAAATATTATTTATTTAGCATAACGTAACAAAAATTGAATAGTATCAATTCATGTGAAAAAAAATTTCCAAGATTCTTTATTACTAGTAGAAAATACGTTATATTAAATTTTAAAAAATATCTGCAGGGGAGTGATGTGGAGAAGAGAAGCTTAAGATCAGAGAAGATGAATTGAATTTGAATAGACCTTCATCCTGCAATGGATTGATAATGGTTGTTGATGATGATGACTTTAGTTTTTAAAAAGGATTTTAAATTTAGTATTTTTACTATTTTGATCTCCAGCTCATTATCGAAGTTATATGTAAAAAAATGTAATAATGTTAATGTTTAATTTAGAAATAAGATCATCCAATGTCAAAAGTCTGAATTGGTTTATTTGACTTCTTACCTAATGAAAGGGCATTGTATCTGTTAGAAAGAAAGATACATAATTAACAACAAAAATGGCTAAATGCTGGTTGCTTTTGGGTAACAGTTTAAATAAATGAAAAAAAGAGTAAACAAGTAAGTTTAAAAAGGTAAAGGTTTCTTTTAGTTCTCTGACTTGAAATTTCCTTGCATTATCTCTAAATTTAACATTCAGAGTTCAAAGTTCAATTGTTCAAAGTCTGAATAATTGAAATTGGATTTTTTTTCTTTTAAAAAAATATTGAAATTTTAATTTGTTAAAATGTCAAGATTATTAAACCAAATGTTTTTCTTTGTTATAAAGGTACTGGTTGATTAGACCCACATGATGCTTGATGGCATTGTTTATATGCTAAAACACATAAAAATGCCAATTACTGGCCCAACTTTTCATTGCAAAACAACATTAGTAGTCTGATCAAACCAAGTTTCTGATTTCCAAAACAATGTGAAACCTCAGCCATTTAATTTGTTTCATAGCTGTTCTCATGCAAGAGTGCCTTTTCACATGAACTCTGTGAAATTATGCTTGTCCCTATTCTTTTCCAATTTTTTTCACCTTCCAAGCTGTGTAGGGAAGTGTGGCAATGTGCTTACAATTAGTAGTATATAATACTATGTCAGTAGATTGTAAGATTATTACTTCGAATGTAAGTTGAATTTCATACACCCTCACATGATATGGTAGCAATCTGTGAAATGTGCACATTTGCATAGTGTTGCAAAGCACATCAGTAGAGCATAATATTTGTGTGCAACACAATATAGGCTTGTGATGGCTAATATGAACACCATGTTTTATAGGCCGTAAACTTTGGGCTGTGTAAACAGCATTTTTGTGTGTTTTAGCACATAAACAACACCATCAAGCGATGTGCATGTCTAATCAACCAGTACTGTTATGTATAAATAATAAAACTAACTTTAATAAAAATATAATTGTAAAGGTAATAAAATACAATTTATTTATTTTTTTAAACAATGAACAACTTAAATAGAAATATAATTAAATTGAAACTTCATGCTTTTCCAAGCATTTTTAGTCTGTCTTTTAGTTTTACAGTCATTATGAGCTCGTAAAGCTTTAAGTTTACTTTTATTTAGCCACCAAGTTATGATCAAATATTATAAATGATCATAATAATGCATGGTGTCTAGATTCATAGGCCATATCATTTGTCCTATATAATGTAGTCTGGATTAATTATTTATCTTTAGCCTGATATGTGATCAAACTTAGCATTTCTGAGCTGTGCTTAATCTACATTAAAAAATTATGCTTGTAAATAATTGTTAAATAATAATTCTCTCTCATGGAATGTTTGTGTCTGTGTAGAGGTGAAAAAATATGATCTAAATAATATGAAATATAAAACAGCTAAAGAAGTTACAAATTTTAATGTTTCTAAATTTTCAGGAATGAATTTACAGCATCTTAAATACTGGAATAGACTCCATAATGTAAAAATAAACAAATGAAGACAAATGTTAAGCTTAGCAGAAGAGATTTTAAACTGGAGACTTTGATAAAACTTTTGTTTTAAGTGTGATCTCCTAAAGGATGGTAATATTTATGTATCCATTATTTATATTTTATAATTTAATGTAATAGTATCTTAATATTTTGTATATGTCTTAATTCTGACCAGTTATATAAAAAAAATATATTTTGTAATAGTTAGTAAAATAATAGTTTATTCTCTATCAAATTTAGTCATGGTATGGTTTGTTAATACTGATGGTGTAAAATATTCTCCCATGAATTTTACAGTATTGGGTGATGTTCTGGTTTTAAACCTGTGATAAATTTATAATCCATAGAGAATCTAATATCCCTTCAGTTAATTAGGAGTGATTTAATAATCTGGAAAGATGAGTGTGGTCTATAATATTTGTAATATTTTTATGAATATAACTAGATCTGACATTTATATAATTTATGATTAAATTACATTTCTCCTTCCGTCTTCTTTCATCTCTGTTATTTGGATTTAAATCTGAAATCTCAAAAGTTTTCTTTTGTTATTGAGCATTAACTTTTCATATCCATAGGAATATTATAATTTATATTTAACATTGATCTGTTTTTCTTAATCCAAATGGTAGGATTATATATCTATTATAAAGGTCTGATCAATGACATAGAAAAAGAGGGACACATTTGACTACTATTGGACTTTAGGTCTTCAGGTAGGATGTTGGAGATAGCATAATGAATTACATGATCTATGATTGCACCCACTTTTAGTAGACCAGCTCAATACTCATCAGTTAAACTCAAATGCAATTTGAATCAATTGATCCATATCTTAACCTTTGTTTGGGTTTCATTATTCCTGGAATTCAAACCCAGGGAGAATTCAAATTTGACTCTGTTAAGAGAGATGCACCAATGCCATCTGGTTATTACCATACCTCTATATAGATTACAATTAGTATGATATATCTAATAATCAACTAACATAATTTTGATTCTATTATATATTATATCATATATGTGTGTGTGCACATTTGAAACTAAATTAATGAGTGAATACAGAATCGATTTAATAAATTAGAGACCGAATTGAAATTAATAAATTCACTAGCTTAGAAATTAATAAATTCACTATTATTTATTACAGAACAAAACTATGACTATATAAGCTATTGACTATATAAGCTATTGAGCTTAGATTGAAAATATTATTGTTTTCAATTTTATTCTCATAGTTTTGTAGTTAAGTAGAGATAAAAGGTGGCTGCTGGAGGGTTGCATTAGATCCTAAGATCTAGGTGCAGTGCTCTCAGATCCAAAACTCCTCACTGAGGAAGGCCACAAGCCAGAAACTAGTCTGGGGATATTGAATGAGTAGGCAGACAGGGATTTTATGCACAAGCCTTCTGGTATCCATTGATTACTCTGTTTGGCACTGAGTGTCACTACTGTATGGAGAGTTTTGCCCATTTTAATAATTTTTTAAATGTGCATGTACCATGTTTCCCCAAAAATAATATCAAGTCTTATATTAAGTTTTGCTCTAAAATTTACAATAGTTTTATTTTCAAGTGATTTCTTATTTTTTGTGTATAAAAATCTATATTTATTCCAAGTACAAAAATGCATACTTATTCAAGTATATGTCTTTACAGAAAGTTGTAAGATTCTCAACCCTTGCAGCCTCCTCCCCCCAATTTCTTTTTTTTACTAACCAGAATCATGGAAAGCTATAAGAATTTTAGCTCCTTCCCATTCCTTTCTTGTACTAGCTGGAACCTCTCTTTCTTTTTGCACTCATCTTATCTGGAAATCATAATATTATTCCAATTAAATTAATTATTAAATCCAGTGTTAATACTTGCTGAGACAGGAGTGGTAACAAAAATGATGATTATAGTTAAGAATGGTTTGTCCATATAAAAGCAATAAATAAATGCAAGCACAAATATTCAGAAAATGTTTTTGAATACTTTTTTAAAATCTTTCTTTAGGAGAAATATTGATGATTTAACTTAAACTAAACATTGATTATTAAGATCACTTCTATTCATTTTAATGAAATCTTTTAGGAAGAAAAAAATGTTTAAGAAATCAACTAATTTTTCTTTTACCTTGAATAGTTAAAAACTATCATGATAAAACTCTAAAACTAAATCAAGCATTCTAAATCTAAGAATTAAATATAAATATATACTTAAAAAGATATAAATAAAGTTATAAATTGTTCAATATATTGTCTTTTGTTAGATAAATTGTTTCTCTACATACGTAGAATTATCTTTGTTGAAAATGATCGATGGGAAAATACAAAAAAAATCATAATGTTTACATTACAATATATTTAATGCATTAATGTCAATAATATAGTTTATTTATACATTTATGTCTTTATAATTTAATATGTCCATTGTGTGTTCCAATAGGCTGATGATTTTAACTAGGGCTTATATTTGGAGTAGGGCTTATAAGCATTCTGAAAAATCATGCTAGGGCTTATTTTCTAATTAGGTCTTATTTGGGGGAAAACATGGTATGTTTGTGCATAAATATGTATAGTGAGTTTTGCCTGTTTTAAAAGTATCTTATTAAAATCAAATAAATAAATAGAGACAAGTAAAATTTATAAATCTTCATTGAATAGATGTCTATAAAAGAATCAGATCTAGGAAGAGCTTGAAATATATACATATGTATTTTTTAAAAAAAAATTAAATAGTTACATTTATAGATAGAAAAAAAAGAATCTATAAATGTGGTATATAATGATGATTAAAAGATAAAAAAAGAAAATCAGTAATTTATTATGTACTTATAATTAAAAGCAGAAATGTTAAAATAAATGAGGAAAAATTCTTAACAAGATTAAAAAGACTGGATTGGAGGATTTAAAAAAAAATCTATTTATAATTATAAAAAATAGCAGGGGAGAAAAAATCTGACTACAGAAACAATATTAAATTCAGAAGAAACTTTTTCCTTTGTGAACTATAACTGTTGTTGAAATATACATCACTGTGTGGGGAAAATATTTATTAAATATAAATCATCATTACTAGAAATAGAAACCTTTGATTAACCTTTGGTACACTTCTCACAAATTATTTCATTTTTTTGACCACTTCACCCCTGGTGAAATTTTTGTATAAGTATTATAGTTAAAATGCATGTAAAATGGTATATTTTACTATATAAAAATTTCACTGAAACATTTATGCTAGAAAGTGGGAAATTCAAAATTCCTGCTCTTACAATAGACATAAGCCCTGCCCTGTACCTGACATGTTCAGCCATTATTTGTTGCCAAGGCTGTAAAACATTTGGCATTTTATGACATTGTTTAAAGAAAATAGTTCCAATGACCAAAAATGTGTTTATTTGCAAATTTATTACAGTTTTAGATATTTTTTTACAATAATTTACACTATATTTATTAGATATCAAGAAATATAAATTATTAATAGCTTATTTTGACTTGAAATACTTTATTTTCAAAAATATAATGTTATATTAGCAGCTAATGTGAATATGGCCTGAAGCAATTTACAAGCTTTACTTCTGTGTAAGCAATCTACTTATACTTACTAGTATGAAAATATCACAATTTTGCAATAAATAATCAAAAAAATTAAACTTTTAAACCATAATTCATTAGATATAAGAAAAATAAATAATTAACCACTTGGATTTGTAAAAATAATAAGAAATAAGAAATATTTCATTGATTTGTAAACTGGAAATAATCTTTCAAGAAATGATGACATATAAACTCTTTGTTTTGACTATGATTTCATTTTTTAATATTTACAGAAACAAAATGTGAACATTTAACATTTATTTGAGTAGTAAACAAAAATATCAAATGAAGTCAAATTTATTATTTTCTGATAAGTAACAATCATTTAATTATATATTTTACATTGATTTGTGAGACAAAGAAAGATGTCAGAAAATGCTGAAATGTGATAGTCTTGGGCTGCATGCTTAAAGAGTTAATGGATAATTATTTGTTGACAGAGCCACATAAAATGCACTACTAATGAAAATGTGTACTAACCTACCATAATTATGCAATCATCTCCTGAGAACTACCTGAAACCTGACTCATAAATGCCATGACATGGATAAATTAAACTCATTTATGCATATGAAGAATGTGTTCCCCTATTATTGTTGCAAGCTGAACACTTAAATTATATAAATTGGAAGAATTATCCCACACTAATCAATAATTGAAGTTATATGCAAGATGGTTCTTTTTACAAACTTTAATAAAAGAAAATAGGTCTTAATAAGTCAGTTTAAACCATATATTGTATTTTAATTTATTTTTATAGCGTATATACTTAAGCTAGATATAATTAGAGGGGATTTATACCCAGACTTTTAAGCTCCCTTCAGTCATCCACTCTTATATAACTGACACACATGACCACAAACATGTATAAAAGATAAATGATATCTAATTATATGTATTTTGTACTGAACCAGCATTCATCAATTGATCCAGATCATTATTTGCCATATATATATATACACACATATATATATATATATATATATTAAAAAAATCTGTGATTGATTTATATTAAGATAGCAAATTTTCAAACTTTAATAAATAAGATTCAATCTTTTGCACTTTCCAACTCTTCAGCCATCCATATCATTGAAAATCTGATGATAAAATGCTCAAAGCCCTTGTTAATGCCAATATTATTGTCATACCTATGTTGACCTTAAGTCAGCCTGACCCCTCATATGTAGGCAGGAGCTTGGAAAATTTACATCATCAGATTTTCAGTGATATAGATGGCAGAAGTTGGAGAGTGGAGAGGATTGAAGACTGTCTATTAAAGTTTCAAGATTTGCTATCTTAATATAAACCAAACACTGATTGTATATATGAGTGGAAAATGATGATCCAGACCAGCTGATGAGTGCTGTTTCAGCATGGAATATTTATATTGATCATTACTTTTTTACACATGCATGTGGTCATGTGTATCAGTTATATAAGATGGAGTGAATGACTGGAACTTGAAAGTCTGTGTTCAAATCCCCTCTAATTACACCTACAAAGTATTTACACTATACTTGTATTCAAATATTACTGATTCAGCCTGAATTTTGCCCATCCCTCTTCTGGGTATTTTAATGAATATATTAAGGTCCTATATATGAAGAATCAGAGTGACTTAAAGTCAATATGGGTATAATAATAATATTGGCATCAACAAGGGCTTTGAGCATTTCATCTTCAGATTTTCAATAATATGAATGGCTAAAGAGTTGAAAAATGGACAGAAAATTTTTTTAAAAATTTCTATCTTAATATAAACTGAGCAAGCACTGATTATATATATGTGTCGGAAATGAAGATCTGGATCAACTGATAAGTGCTGGTTCAGCATAAAATGTATATTGGAGATCATTTATCTTTTTTTACATGCATGTGGTCATGTGTATCAATTATATAAGATGAAGAGTATGACTGAAAAGAGCTTGAAAGTATATGTTCAAATCCTCTCTAATTATTTTTTATATTAGTATTAAAATACTTTTATTCAGTTTTTTTATATCCGTGTACATTGTATGAATGTATTCTAAAATAATTAGGTTTACCCTGTGTGTATGAGTTAAGCATATTTTGTAAATAAATGATTATTAATTCATAAAATTCAAGTTATCAGCGTTATTTCACATTGCAGCTTTCATTTCAAATTTCACACTAGCTTCTAACAGTTCCATATGTATAATAAAAAAAATTAGAGAGAAAGCTTAACCACTGAGCAAATGCCAAATGTTATTAGGAAATGCGAAAATATAGAAATTAAAATTGGTCCATTCAGCATTTTTTCTTTTCACAAATAAAAGGATGTCATTTTAATAAAGACTGAAATGCATGCCTTTTCATTTAAAACCAATTACTGAGTAGTAAAGCCTATTTCGAACAGTGTTGATGTTGTGAAAGTGATTGGAAAACAAAACCTATTTTTAAGTCAATTATCATCATCTATTTTACATGTAACTCTATAAAAGTTGTACCAATTAGTTATATGTAAATATAGTCCTTTCAGGTTTGCTGTGCAAAAGTAGGAACCTATGTGTAGCATGATTAAATCAATTTTATCTGACAATTCAGGCCAATAATGGCTTTTAACTATGTGGCTCAATAATAATGTATATAGAGTACAACCTGAGTCCACTGGAGGGAGCCAAAGACTCCACTCTGTTACTGGCTCTCCATTATAATCACCTTAGTTATGGTTTAGGGAATGATATTTCCCTAAACCAATTCCAATTGACAAGAGTTATCTCTCAGGTCTCTTTTCATACAAGAATTATGACACCAACTGATAACAAGTAAGAATGATTATAACTTTTCTTTAAAGCACTGTTAGAAGTAGTTTCTAGAGAATTCTATGGAAAAATTCATTTTTCAAGAAGAATTTCGACGTAACTCAACTTTGCTGAGTGAGTGAGTGTACTTGTTGGGAGGGTCCCTGAGGGTCTAAATCCTAGTTCTTTCATAGGCTAAAGCTGGGGGGAAGGTACTGTGGGATCGTTATCAGAATTAGATAGTTCATTTATTTGTTTGCAAGAATAATGTTATTCATTGCGGTTTGAGTACTTACGTTACAAACCAGAGATTTTACCTAAATAAACTTTGTTCAACTGTGATTTGTCTTCTGGACTGGACTCAAACATTATTTTCAAGTTTTTTCTCTAATTTTCACCCATACATCTAGTATTATATCTATTAAGTTATCTCTTACTATTTTAAAAGCTGAACACCAAAATTAGTGCTAATTTTAATATGTAAATTTCTAGAGAAGTCTATTAGAGGATTCAATTTTGAAGGAAAATTTAGATTCAACTTAACCTTTCTGACTGAGTGAAAGTATCTGGTTGTGGAGAGGATCCCTGAGGGCCTAAATACTAGTCCCTATGCAGTTTGGAGCTGGAAAAAGGGTGCTGTAGGGATCATTACTAGAATTGGATATCTCATTCATTTGTTAGCAATAATAGCATTATACATTGTGGTTTAGTGATCGTGCTGCAAACCAGAGATTTTATCTAATAAATTAATAAATTTTTTGTTCAATGCTGAATGTTTTCAGACTATATGTGAACATTTAATTTCAAATGTTGCCCTACATAATATATTGAATCTATTTAAGAATCTCTCATAATGTTACTGTATTAGCAAAGTGGAGCCTCACAGATCATCACCAATTTTTGCATTTTATTATTAACAATAGTTAAGCACCTTCTGCATTAGGGCTTCTGATATTCATAAGTTATAAGGGTGCTGAAACATGATGGATCAAGTTAAATATGCTATTTGAATTTATACATTACTCTATGTAGATCAGCAATTACCTTGAAAAACTAATATTATATCCTTACTATGTCAATTAATCTTCAAAAATAATAATTGTCATTTAAACTCTACATTTGCAATATTATAAAGAAAATTAAGATAAGAAACTGAATAGTAGACCCTATGGGAATATTTAAAGACACTTAGGCAATCTATCAGTTGTCTAAAACCTAAATATTCTATCACCAAACAACCCAAGAACTTTCAATTCTGAACAATCCCTCATAGCTTCAAGTTCAACCACACATTTCTGAAGGTTTAAACACAAGATAAACCATAGATAGCAATGCTTAACAATCAGAAAACATATTGTATTCAACTTGTAATTTTAATTTACCAATAAATTCTAATTTTTTTTTTTTAAAAAGTGCAACCTGAGAAAATATAAAAAAAGTAACTAAATTTTCATGGTTATATATAAAAAAAAAATTTTTTAATACATTATAGTTTTATTAGGATACATTAAAGTTACTGCAATAAGTATGTGCCTGAATAATATATATAAAGTTTATTAAGATAAGTGTTAGAAAATAGAACAATAGTGTCATTTGGAATGAAAGATGAGATTGACACTTAAATTAATTATAATGTTATGGGCATATAAGAGTGAGAGGGTTCAATAGATAAAAGAGTTAAAATTGGCATGAAATTCAGGTAAGTTTAAATATTTCTAAAGAAGTTTGCATGTTTATGGTAAGGGTCAGTATGCTAATCCAAGTATCTGAATTTCTATATAAGCCAAATAAATAATAGAAACGGATGTGTATATATTAAATGATTACCAAATCAGTAAAAAAAAAATTGAAGAAGAGTCCATTATAGAGAATGATGCAAGAGACAACAGAGTTAGAGCTCGAACAAACAAAAGTTAAATCTGATTAAGCAATGTCAGTCATAGTTGATATGAGAAAGCCAACAGAAAATGGAAAACAATATATAAAATGCAACAGAAAATGGTGAAAGATTTAATGAAACATTACAAAATATGAATGAAATACATAAAAGTCTCATTGGGAGGCAACAAAAAATAATGTTAAGTTTGAGGAAATGTAACAAATGATTAAAAAAGTTCATGAAGAAATGTGGAAAGAGAGTAACAGTATGATTGAAACATTTTCTGAGAAATGTGAGATTTTATTATGAAAGAGAAACAAGAAGAGTATAGTGAAAAGTCAGAAAAGATAAATATTCAAGTAATAGAAAATGAGAAATTAAAAACCAGTTGCAAAAAATATAAAAGAAGTAATTGCAAAGTTAAATGATTTATAAATTAATTTTGAAAAAGCAATATGTGAAAATCAGCAAGTGAATGAAGAGTCAATAAAGAAAATTAAAGCAGATATTAGACATTGGTTTGGCAAGATAGTAACAACAGAAAAGAGTAAAAGAGGCAATGAAGAACATGAAGTTGAAAGACCTAGAATTATACAGTCATAAATGTGCTTTAGAAAACAAATAAATAAATAGAATCTGGAATAATAGAGGTCAAATGTATAAGAATGTGTATCTCTATCATTGTTGGAAACTGAATAGTTAAATTGTACAAATATGAAGGATTATCCCATATTGATCAGTAATGATAGTTATCAATATATATACATGATAAGCTGTTACTTTTAAAAAAAATAATAATAAAAAAAAAGACTCTCATAAGTCAGTGAATCCATTTACTATATTTAATTTATTTTTTTTATTAATAATTGAGTTACTTTTATTTAGTTATTTTTATATGCTTATTCATTGTATGAATTTATTGTAAAATATTTAATTTTACTTTGTGTATGTAAGCTAGGCATATTTTGTAAATAAATGATTACTAGTTTATAAAATTCAAATTATCCGTGTTATTTTATATTGCATTTCAGTTCAGAATTTATTTAAGAGGGGGGGGGGTAACTTAGAGAGAATGCGTAATCACTGAAAAATGTCAAATGTTATCAAGAATTGCTAAAGTATAGCATTCTGAATTAGTTCATTCAATTTTTTCTTTTCATAAATGAAAAGATGGTTTTTTAATAAAGGCAGTAAATGCATGCTTTTTCATTACCTCTGAACAGTGAAACATATTTCAAATCCCTAGTGTTGATTTTGTGAAGATGGTTGAAAAATACAACTAATTTTTAGGTTCATCTCCATCCTTATCTAATTTTCATATAATTCTATGAAAGTTACATAAATTAGTTATATATATATATATACACGCATATCTCCATTCTATTCTTGATTCTTTGTTTAATATGCACAATATAAGTTGAAACTAGTCCATTCGGCATTTATTTTATTTTCACAACTGAAAGATGGCATTTTAATAAAAGCTGCAAACGCATGCCTTTTCATTTAAAAATAAATTATTTCTGAAGGGTAAAGCCCATTTCAAATCCCTAATGATGACTTTGTGAGATTATTGGAAAATATAATCATCTTTAAGGTTCATCTCCATCCTTATCTACTTTACATATAACTCTATGAAAGTTATACACTAATTCGTTATATGTAAAAGTGGTCTCTTCAGGCTACCACTACAATATATATACACACATATATCCATTTTTATTCTAGCTCCTTTGATAAATACACAGAATGTTATTTATTCAAAGCCTGAGGGCAAGTGGTTTACTTTTCTTAGTTACATATACATTATGCTATACTGTTTTCATATATATATATATATGGTAACAGGACTAAACATGGTCAAAATTAAAATAAGTTCTTCCCATATGTTGGCTGCACCAAATATATAATGATGAATGGAATAGATCAAATAAAAGTAAATCTAATCTGCAATATATATATATATATATATTAACTCATCATGCAAACATTTCTAATTTATGAGCACCATGCAAATTAGGATATTTACATAATGCATTCTCATGCTATTATGACAAACACACCAGAATTACAGATTTTAAGACAAATTTTTATTGTTATGTTGATAATAATGAAAGAATGCATGATAAAATTATGTTATAAACCTATTATATCTGATACAAATATTCATTAAACCCAAGATAAAATAAATTAATGATATGAGAATAAGAACAATAATGAAAATAACTATATAATTTTATTACAATATATATAATCAAAATTATCCCAAATCCAAAACTCAACCAAGCTAGCCAAAAAAATAAACTCTACAATACAACCAATGGTTTCACTGCTACAAGCAGACTTCTCAAGTGTAAAGAACTACACAACAACAACATATTTATATTAAACATCACTCACAATTCCATTTACTTCCCATCCACCCTTAATATAAAAAAAAATTTTTAAATAACTTAATTGCTTCAGAATTATAAATTTTTAATAATAAAGATTCTTTAATTCTTTTTATTTCTTTTCCCTCAAAAAAGACAACCTTAACTTCCTCAAAATTAATAATGTGGCTGCATATTTTTCATGGACATACAAAGCAGAACTAAGATATTTATTTCTAACACTACTTTTATGAACCTTTATTCTTTCATTTAGGCTCAAACTACTCTGACCTATATAAACCTTCTTTCAAAACAAGAAATAATATACACTACCCTAGGAATAGTCTTCCTATCAAGAATTTCCTTTGTATTATTTAATAAATTATTCAAAGTAATACCCTTTTTCCAAGCAATTTTCTTATTTCCAAACAAATTACTATTTTTACATACAATTGTAAAGAAATAAAATCATATTTTTCCTTATCCTTTACATCATTACAAATATTATTATTAAATCAAATACTTTTAACAAATTTATCAGAGTAGCCAACAGTCAAATAACCTTTTTAAAATTGAGCTTTCTCAAACAAAGCTACCCCACTAGAATTATTTTATTTCTTATTCTATAACAATAATTTCTTTATACAGCTACTTTATAAAATACAGATTGATAACTACCAGGTTTAATTATAGACTTTAATTCTTTACTTTTAACATAATGACTACATACTAAACAATTAGTCTTTACATTTCTAATCAACAATAGATCTAAAAATTTTAATTTAACAAAATCTAACTTCCCTTTTTCTATCATATATTTTATAGAAAGATTGAAACAATTAAACTCATTTACCAATTCCTTCAATTTATCATTCTCAACCACAAACAAACAATCATCCACATATCTAACAAATAACTTTAAATATAAACAATTATTTTTAATAATAATTTCCTCTTCCAAATAATTAATATAAACTGAACAAACTAAAGGAAAAATAATATAACCTATTATCCACCCTTTCTTAATGTTATAAAAATTACCATTATAAGTAAAATACATAGAATCCTCTAATAATAAAAGCAAATCTTTAATAACTTTAATTTTATTTTTTGACAAAGATCCACGTTTAACCAACACAGACATAAAAACATCAACACTGCTTAAACCATTAACAGACTGATACATATTTTCAATATCTAAACTACCAAACACCTAATTTCTTCCATTTTAAAATTATTAGTCTTATCAAAAACCTCAAAAAAAGAAGAAACTGTGTAATGACCAAAATCAACAACTTGTTTTAAAAAATTATTCAAGAACCTCGAAATACTCTCTACAACACTACCTGTAAAATGAAAAATAAATCTTAAAGGAAAGCCATCTTTATGAGTGATAATATTTATAAACGTCTTAGCTGATATGAAATCATTTGGATAACATTTTAAATAATCTACTCTATCAAAAATTTTTAAATTTACCATTTTTTCCATAATATCTATTAACTTCCTTTTAATCACATTACCTGAATCTTTTTCTAAAAACATATATTTATCATTATTTAATTCTTTATTCATTTTCTCCCTGAACTAATTTTCTTTCATAATGACAAACCTGCCAGCTTTGTCTTCATGAAAAATGGTCATATCATTAGCAATTAATCTATTTTTAAGATGTCTAATCTCAGGATTAATAATAAATTTCTCTTTCCTTTTTAAGCTTTTATTCAAAACCAACTGAATTCCAACTTTTTGCTCATCACTCAAATTACTAGATTCAATAGACAAAATTGTATCAAAAACTACATTTTTTGAATGAAAAGAAACAAAATTGGGACTTTTACCAAGAATCGCTAATTCTCTATCATTTAACTTGACATCAGAAGGATTAGCAATTAAACAATTCAAAACAAAGCAAAACTCTCCATATAATAGTGCCATTATGTGCTAGTATGAGATAGTGATCATGTGAATTTTAAGGATTAGCAATGTTATTAATAGAAATATTACTCTCATAAATCCCATCACTACAATAAACTTTATTCATTTTTCCAAACAACCATTTTAATTTTCTTTCATACTTCCTACAATAGAAATATGACATATTTTGTCTAAATTGCCTCATGAAAAAATTTAAAACTGAATAATTAAAATCTTACCTCTTGTCTAAACAATACCTATTTCTATTATTATTTCTAATATATTATAAATAAAATACAGTATAAATTAATTAAGAATTAATACAATTGATAAATTTAAAAAAATCTGATTTGATCAACATCCTTTTTATTTATCTTGAAAATTTTTATTTATAATCTCTTCATTTGAACTTAAACTTTCAAATGACCCACCACTCTCAGTACCATCACATATTGCTGATACACCTGATCACACACAACATGTGTGTGATCAGGTGGGTCAGCAATATGAAATGGCACTGAGAGTGGGTGATCAGGTGGGTCAGCAATATGAGATGGCACTGAGAGTGTGTGATCAGGTGGGTCAGCAATATGAGATGGCACTGAGAGTGGTGGGTCATGTGAAAGTCTAAGTCCGAATCCCACATATATTACATATATAAATGTAGTTTTAAGCCTGTACAATGTATTAATCTCTTCATTTAGAAATTTACTTCCGTATCCTTTTATAAAAATAAAAATAAATTGGAAATTATTTATATGAGTAAGAAAAAATCAGTGCCGATACGTGCTCGATGCCATTTTGAATTTTATAACTCACCCAAAAATCCCTGCTGACACATTCAAACGATAAATGACATCGATTATCAACTATCAACATGTGGTTTCAAAAAAAGATGATTACAAAATCGTAAATTTCATCATTAATTAAAAAATCAAAATGCAAAGTTTGCAAGTGTCATCGAATCAAAATCTTAATGTTAATCGATATTTAACATTTAATAAAAAAAATAAAAATCAAATAACATACGTTAAAAAACACAATTTACATAAATGTTACAAAAATCAAAATGCAATTTACGTTTGTTATCAACCTATAAAAGAAATCAAAAGGCAATTTACGTTTTCTATTTTTTAAAAAAAAATAAAAAACCTTGTTAATCTACTTTTCATTAATATGCCAAAAGATTATAACTTATAAAATATGAAATACAGCATATTATTTTAACAAATAATAGAATTTTAGTTTTTTCTTATCAGAAATTCTTTGTTCGCTACTGTTGATCACTTGAAGGGTTTTTTTTTTTTTTAAAGTAATGTAAGCTCTATAATCTTATTAATATTGTTTTTAGTGGTTAGCTAATATGTATTTAAGTGGTATATGTACTAGTGTTGACTGAAAATTAGTTTAAGATTTTTTTTTTTCAATACTTTGTTTCTTAACTAGAAGATAAAGAACACAGATTAATTTAAATTGGCTAGATGATTACAAATACATTAAATTTAAAAATAAAGTACAATTGTTATATAATATGACCTGAATATGTCAGTGGGGATTTTGGGTAAGTTATAAAATTCAAAATGGCATCGAACTCATAATATATCATCACCAAATTTTATACATCAATATTTTTTTTGGATAAGTATTAATCAGAATGATTTATTTTTTAATACATATTTTTTAAATTAAAATTCACCATTAATTATACTATCTTGATTTTAATAATATAGTAAAAAAATAAGCTGTTTTATGTGTGTGTGTGTTTACTTATTTTACATGCAGAACTACATGCCCACTCTTCTCATGACCAGGTTTCTATCTGTAGTTAAAATAAAAATTGTACTTTATTATTTTTTAACTACTATTATTTATCTATACAGCAAAATTATATAAATTAATGATCTTAAAAGAAAAACTAAATAGCTTAATACCTATCTTGTTTTCTTTCATTTTTTAAAAAAATATATTCTTTTCTTTTGTAGTAAATTGTAATTTTGAGCTAACTTCTTCAGTGTATATAATATTTAAAACACATATGTAATAAATGACTGGTTAGTTCTTCTAACATAAAATTACAGATGTGATTTTATTCTATATGTTATGCTAAGATTATATTGAAATCTAATGATTTAAAAATGTTGGTTCATTATTTTAGTATAATTTATTATTTATATATATGAATATTAATGCTAGTTGCATGTATTTTGCTTACCATTTAGTGGAACTGCTATCCACATACCTAAGTAAGCCATTATAATCTAATCGATAATTTTATATCTTTGTAAAACTTCAAAAACATATAATATGTTGGAAAACATATAATATTTATTTAGAAAATAAATTTAAAAATAATATCTTTAACGAACAAACAGTAATTGAAAAAAATAAATACTTTCATATGTGTGATCAATGCAGTCAATCAGTGAAAGATTTTATCAGCAATCACAGCAAATGGCTTAAATGTAAGCAAAACACATGACAATAATATATTTAAAAACATAAAAATAATATTTCATTTAGAAAACAAACTTCAAAACAATATCTTTAATGAACAAATAATTGAAAACACATATAGTCAATAAGTGCGATGAATGAAAATATTATATAAGAAATTATGGTAAAATTCTATTCCCTGGTGTTGGCCGTAAGATGGCATTGATGCTAACCGAAAACATATACATATAACGATTCCGGGCCTGTGATTGATTTTATATAAAAATATCTGATTTAGATTTTTAATAAAATATTCTAGTAACTAATACTATATGATGTTAGTCTTTCATTTTTGTAAATGTTTATTAATCTTATATTGTTTTGTTTTGTTTTTTTTAGTTTGTGTGTGTGTGTGTCTTTAAAGTTAGGTGTTTTTCTAATTTTTTTTTTTAGTTTATGTATTTTTTTTTTTTTAAGTTACGGTATTTTTTTAAGAGTAAATAAAGAATTTTATTAAAAACCATTAGGTAATTATAAAGATATAAAAAGCAATGTAATTTATATACTACAATTTAGAATTGATACCCGACTAGTATTAGTAAATAATATTACTATTTAAATAAATAAAAAAATTTAGAAATTCACATTCAATTTTAAAATGATACCCAAATAATTGACGTTTTTTGGACAGTAATTAATCATAAAATGGGTAGTTTTGTTGGTGTGTATCTGTCAAAAGTTACGGGATTTTTTTAATCGAAAATAAGACGGAATTATACATTTTTTAAAATTCAATTTACACAAAATTGCTACATTCACGCTAAATTTACAAATGATACCCGACTAAATTTGCTCTTTCTTTTTTTTTTATTTATATATTTTTGGACAGTAATTAATTAGAAAGTGGATTCTTTGTATGTGTGTGTAGATATAAAAAGTACTGTTCTAGAAATACTACATTTCAAAATGATACCCGACTATGTTGCAATTTTTTTTTTTTTTTTTGGACAGTAATGAGTGGGAAAGTGGATTGTTTTTATTAGTGTGTAGATTTTATCAAAAGCCGTAATATTATTGAAATACTAAATTTAAAAATGATACCCACGAATAACTTTTTTTTGGAGGTACTGACAGTAATTAATCAGAAAGTGGGTTTTATTTTCTTTGTGTGTATATATAAAAAGTTGCGATCTTTTTTTCAATCGAAAATAATACGTAATTCTACATGATTCAATTTAACCACAACATTGAAAAAATTCACACTACAATTTTAAAATGATATCCATCAAATAATTTGCTTTTTTTTTGGGACAGTAATTAATCAGAAAGTGAGATCTTTTTTGTTAATGTGTATATCTAAAAAGGACCGTCATTGAAAGACTCAATTGAAAAATGATACCCGACTAATTTGCTTTCTTTTTTTGGGGACAGTAATGAATCAGAAAGTGGGTTGCTTTTGTTAAGTGTGTCTATATAAAAAGGTACCTTTATTTAAATACTAAATTTAAAAATGATAGACGACTAATTTGCGTTTCTTTTGACAGTAATTAATCAGAAAGTGAGTTTCTTTTTTTGTAAATCTTGGGTATATATAAAAAATACGTAATTCAAATACTACAATGAAAACTCAAACCCCGTTTAATTTGCTTTCTTTTTTTTTTTTAGACAGTAATTAATAAGGAACTGGGTTGTTTTTGTTAGTGTGTAGATATAAAAACTAATCTTATTTTGAAATAATAAATATTAAAAAAAATAATACCCGACTATTTTTTTTTTTTTTGGACAAGTAATTACTAATAATTAGACACTGGGTTTATTTGTTTGTGCGTATATGTAGCAAAAGTAATTCGTCACGGACGAATTCTCGCGAAAACGGTACTTTTCGCGTGATCCTTGAAATTTTTGCCGTTTCGCACCCTTAAAAGCAATTTTTGAGATTTACCCATTCGTAATGGAATCTTCGGGACATTATTATAAACTTGCAACAGTTAAGTAAGTTACAGCACATTAAAAAAAAAATATGTCTAATCAAATTTTAAAAAACTATGACTGGCTCAAATACACAAACTCTCACACGAAACTAAGAGAAAATAGATATTCTACTATTTCAATAAAATGATTAACAAAATCAACTATGGCAGCCAATAAAGGCATTTATTTCTCTTTGCTTTTAGCATAGGAAAAAAGCCATAACCAGCAGCCATTGGGAACTCTTTCTGTGAGGACTCTTTTCTGTGTTTATAATGTAAAAATTTTCCTCTTTTGTTGGGTGAATGCCGGAGAAACTGTATATTTCTAGGAATTGACTTAGAAATAGCGACATCTTGTGGCTAACACCAGGGAATAGAAAACAACTGAAATTAAACTAATGGTGATGACAAATGTTATTTTTTCTAGAATGTTTGCATTGATGATATTTATTGAAAATATTTGTTTTTAAATCACTTTTTGTTTGCCAAATAGATTGATTTCAACTTTTGAACCAACTACTATTTTTATAGTTGTTTTTTTTTTGTTTGTTTGTTTTATCTTCATTACAATCATTTGCTGCTATAAATATATATATATTTTTTATTTTTAAATATATTATTTTCATGGGTTTTTTCCTCCATTAAAAGAAACTTATTGAATAGCTTACATTTTTCTTCTTTGGTATATATTTGATGGCTACAACAGTAAATAGTAAATACCTACAACTACCACTGAAAGTTTCATTACTCTTATTACATTTTATTGTCTTCATTCTTAGACATTTAAACATTAATAATTTGTAGTGAAATGAAATATCTTAAAAACTTTGCAGACTTTCATTCCGTTCTGTTTTGTTCACATTTTTTAAAAATGTTGCAATCTAATATTTTATTTTAAGATTTTTGTTTTAGTTACTTATATATTATACATGCATGCATATGTTTGTGTAATATCTAGTCAAGTGGAATATGCAATTCAGGGCAGATAAAAACTTTAGTAGACTTAAATAAACATTTATCCATTAATGAAATATATATATAAACAGGTAAACCTTACCTTTAGCAAGCCAAAATATATGCAGTCTGGAAGAATAATTTTGGAAATTTTTTTTTATTTTGTTACTTTCCCTCCCCCTTATAATTGTAAAGTTGGTACTTTGACAATATCTGTAGTTGTAAACTTGGTCCTTTGATAATATCTATAATTGTAAAGTTGGTACTTTGACAAAGTAATTGTATTTATATTATCTTGTGTTTGAAATCCATTCACAGAATTTATGTGAGAATTGTATTACTTCATGACTAACTAGAATAAGACTATGGCATGCATAAATTGTGTAACACTTTCATGCCAGTAAATGAAATGGGTAGTGTTCTAATCTAGCATGTCAGCCACTTGACAGTGCTATTTCTAGCTAAATTTCTAGAAATATGCCATTTCCATGGCCACAAACATGCAATTAAGCCTTCTTTCTATGATAAAACATAGAAAGAGTGTTAACTTGGCTGCTGGCTACCACTGTAGCTTTTTTCTATGCTAAAAGCAGAGGAAAATGCCATCATTGGTTGCCGTAGTTGTTTGTGTTACACACATCATAATGCTGGGTTATCTATTTTTGTTACAGTATCATATGAGGATGTGTTAAGTACATCATGTCTAAATAATCTAATTTTTCATTGGTGATGTGTTTTTCTCATGTGAGTTGACATACTGTTACCTTTTAACTGTTTTAACAGTGTTGTGACTGCTCCATGATAAAGCTGTAAGCCTCCTAAATTATGTTTTAGGGTGGAGTAGTGCAATATTTTAATGATCATGCTGTAAGTCACATTTTAGTGAGTAATTTTCCGAAACTAAAAGGATGGCTACTTCAAACTATGAAAACTTGAAGGTATGGAAATTACCAAACATGGAAGCTGGTGCTGTGACATTTCTACAACAGAACAACATCCTGCTGAAAGAGCAGATATGCTTGTGTGGTGAGACAATGTGACTTGAGGTCCATAAACATCTTTGGACTTTCATCTGTAAGTCACTTTCTTGTCGTCAGAAGTGTTCATTTTGTGAAGGCAACTGGTTTGAGGGATTCCAAATGCCCTTCGTCAAATGTTTACAGTTGCTTCATTACTGGAGCCATGATGAGTTGACTGTACAGCACACTGTCAATGATCTTGATATGTCTCAAAATTCTTTAGTTAGGTAGAAAGAGGCTCTCCATGAGGTGTTTCATGAAAGCCTTTCTTTGAGACTGTCCAGTCAAGTTGGAGAATCAGGTTTGATAGTTGAGATAGACAAAACACTTTTCAGTTGGCATAAGAACTAACAGGGAAGAATGCTTCCTTAGCAATGGATATTTGGAGGGTTCTGCTGAAAGATTGGATAATGCTTTGCCATGGCCATTCCATCACAATCTGCAGCCACCCTACTGCAGGTCATACAGGATAAGGTCAAGCCCGAATCCACCATTTACTCCAACTGCTGGAAGAGCTATAAAACATCTGATTTGAAGGCAGCAGGGTTCAAACACTTCACTGTTAACCATCACTACAACTTTGTTGATCCTATAACAGGTGATCACACCCAAAATTAGTATTTAAACATACACAAAAAAACCATCTTGTCAATAAAATGTAAAAAAAAAAACTATTATTCTCAAAAATATCATTTTCTAGAAATAATTTATAAACCAAATAAAGTCAAATTTATAAACAAAAAAAACACTCTTGTCAATAAAATTTACAAAAAAAGTAATGTAAATTTTTATTTCAACATAATCAAAATAAACTCATCTCCCATGAATTATTGTCAAAAATATCATTTTCTAGAAAAAATTTATAAACAAAATATAGTCAATTTTAATATAGAATTACTGGTCTGGGAACGTTATATATATTTGTTTTTGCTATTTGTGTAGAATCCATATGTTTATGGCAGTTGATGGAAGAACATTGAACTCCAGAATTGGCAATGAGATGGTTAGTGAGAAGGTGGCTGCTAAAGAACAATGTCCTATGTCAGCATTGCAATGAACAGTGTCCACTGGTGAGATTTTCTGAAACTTCAGATAGTGTTAGATGGCAATACAAATTATGTTGCCACAATATCAGACATGTCTTATTTTTTCCAAAAGTTATTTGTCTCTGCAAATCCCTGTGCTTATAGTCTTTTATTGGACAAATAATTTGTTGCAATATTACATTGTTTGTGAGACTGGTGTAAGTGCTCAAGTTAACATAGACTGGACAAATTTTTGCAGTGAAACATGCAAGAATATTTTGAGCAAAATCCATTACAGCTCAATGGATTCAACAATAATGGAGTGCCAATTTTAGAAGTTGATGAGACTAAATATTTTTATACAAAATATCATCAAGGAGAATGGTGAGAAGATCATTGAGTGATCGATGACATAGAGAGGGGGGTTGAAAAAGTATTTTATGACAGAGGTTCCAAACAGGGTGGCTACTACTCTTAAACCCCTTATACTGCAATACATTTTTCCAGGGACCCACATCATTTATGGACGAGTGGGCTGCATACAATAACCTAGGCAGAATTTATAATAACATATATGCATTATGTTGTTGTGCACTAAGAGAACTTCATGGATCCAGATAACTCATATATTTGTACACAAAAACCTATGGATGCATGTGAAACATAAGCTAAAATCCCAATTTGATACAAGCAGTGTCTTACTTTTATTCTATTTGCAGGAATTCTCATTCAGAACTTTTTGCGATAGTGGCACCATTTTTGAAAATTTATTATATATATTATTAAGAACTATGCATTGTAGTTCAAAATTATTCTGTTAGAACACATATTTTCAGCCAGCTAAAGGTACTGTTTATCTCTATATATATAATAAATTTTTATAACTAAAATTATGACAATTATGATGGTGTTATAATTTAAATATTGACAAAAAGATATTTACAATTATTTATCCCAAGTTATATGTAAATAATAAGACTGATGAGATAGTTAATTAATCCTAGACCCATTTTGATACCTTTGGAAAGGGATCTCTTCGGTCCGATTCTTGCATTGCCATGAGTATGATGACACAAGTCTCAGTACAATTCTTTGCAAGTAAGAAGTGGAAGAGCAATGGGTAAAAAAAAAAAAGAGCAGGGAATCTCTAATATGCTCTCCTATTTATTACTTTTAAATATTATGTATTACTTCGTTCTGTGTAATAATTTTAACTATGCAGTAGGAAAAAAAATTAATTACTATTAAAAAGTTTTTTTAATTAAATTTCTTTTTAATTATATAACATTTTATAATAAAATGAAATTGTGAAGTTAACCCATAAAAATGTATTATGCCAATACTATCTAATTAAATATTAAGCTAGAGCCAGCTTGCGGCATATCCCCCAATTTCACTAGCATATACACTCCACTTTTAGTCCAGTTTTGTTTTATTATACATTATATTCAATGTTATATATATAAATGTAAAACTTACTTCTTCAATTTTACTAATAATTTTAGTATCCAGAGACTGTGGCTTTGAAATATTTAAAACTGTTAAAAAATGAGGGATGTTTAGGCGAACTTCTCCTTCGATTTGATGGATAGTTCTTCTTATGACAGATGTAAATTTATGCATGCTTACTATAAAATCATCTCTTAGAAAAGCACGCATTCTCATTTCTAGCTCTGCGTTTTCTTTTTTTTCAGCTGCTGCTGCAGAAACAACTTCAGATTTTTTTTTATACATCAGATCTTCAGTTACTGCTTTTTGAGAATAACATGATAAAATTGGCGTATAAACCTATAAAACATAAACTTTTTTAATGTCTAAAATAAATACAATTTAAATAATAATAGTAATAAAAACTTCAAATTGATAATTAAAAAAATTTTTTCTAAATAATTTTTTAAAACTAAATTTGTAAGAATTAATAAATCAATGGGGGGGGGGGGATAAAGAAACAAGGTTAGTTATTAGGAAGAATAAAATAATAATGATAAAATAATATTTAGCAAATAAATAATAATAAGTATTTAGACATAATGATATATTATTTTTAAATACATATGTTTAATAACAAGATATTGGTACGTTTCATACTAATATTCAAATTTAAGAAGTAGGTAACATATTCATTACTCCAGAAAAAGAGATACGGCAAAGAAAATATATTGGTTAACAGATAAAGTTAAGGTGAATGAAAGTAAAATTAATTAACATGTATTGAAAGAAAGTTAAATGAATTTAATATAAATGATATGAAATATTTGCCTAAAATAAACAATAGATATTAGTTGGGTAAGACAAATAATAAGTTTGCTTGATAAATGATGAGATAGTTTTACTAAGGCTGCAGAAAGGAGTTTGCTATTAACTGAAAGGAGACCCTTTGATTCGTCTTGGAGGCCTTAAAGGAACCGAGCAGGAAAAATTCCTAAATGTCCAACTCCATACGTTCTTGTCGTTGCAGCTGTTATTACTATGTGATTATTAATATAGTATATGAACTGGATGGGCTGCTCACCAACATGCATTAGCCAGCGTGGTGAGTTTATTGGCTTTTTACCTCCGAGTTTAAGAATATTTTTTCAATATATACAATCATGACAGACAAAAATAAATCATGGCCCTTATTCCCAGGAGGCTGTAAAGTCACCAACCAAGGCAGCGGTTGGTGGCTGAAGGCGGAGGGTGCTAAGAATCCCCTGATTGTGGACTCAGGCTGCCATTTGATGATGACTTTTTATTTAGGTACTTACAACTGCAGATCACTTTCAAGTGAAGGAAGATTGCAAGAGTTAGAAGAAGAACTGTCTTATATTAAATGGGACATTATTGGACTTTGTGAAGTTAGAAGAAAAGGTGAAGAAACAATTGATTTAAAAAGTGGACATATACTCTACTATAAAGGCACAAATATTGGAAATACAAGTGGAGTAGGATTCATTATAAATAAAAAATGGAAGAATAACATTGTGGAGATTGATGGTGTATCAGACAGAGTGGCAAGATTAGTTTTACAACTTAATAGCAGATACCAAATGCAGATAATTCAGGTTTATGCCCCAACAAGTTCTCATAGTGATGAAGTTATAGAAGATTTTTATATGGATGTACAAAAGGCTTTTGATCAGAGTAAACAACATTTTAAAATTGTTATGGGAGACTTTAATGCTAGAATTGGTAAACAAATGAAAGATGAAAATGCTGTAGGTAATTTTGGTTATGGTAATAGAAATGAGAGAGGACATAGACTTGTGGAGTTTGCAGAAAAAGAAAAACTTTATATTATGAATTCTTTTTTTGAGAAAAATGTTAAAAGGAAATGGACATGGAAGCATCCAAATGAAGGTACAGCAGAATTGGATTATATTTTGACTAACCAAAAATACATATTTCAAGATTGTAATGTTCTTAATAAATTTAACACAGGAAGTGATCACCGATTAGTAAGATGTAAGATACATGTTAATGCAAAACTAGAGAGACAAAAATTATTAAGAAAAACAATATTTACAGTTGATATTCCTAATCTTCAGAAACATTCTAATGAATTTAAATTAGAACTTACAAATCGGTTTCAAGTATTAGTAGATTTTGAACATGATTCAGATTTGAATGACATTAATAGGAAAATAAGCGATACACTTTTAAAAACTGCAACAAAGATAGCTGGTAGAAAAAAGCAGCAATTGACCAGTAAAATTTCTACTGAGACTAGAGAATTTATGAAGAAAAGAAGGAATATGAGGATATACAACAATGATGCATTAAAAAAGATTGAATATCTCGAATTTTGTAAAATGGTGCGGAAAAGAGTTGAAAATGATATAAGAAAGTATAATTGTGAACTAGCAAGGAAAGCTGTAGAAGAGAATAAAAGTCTAAAGAGTGTAAAACAACATTTTGGTATTGGTAGGAAATTTATATCTGCAATAAGAAAAAAAGATGGCATTATTACTAAAAAGAGAGATGACATCATAAAATGTGTAGAAGACTTCTATCAAGAATTATATAGTAATAAAGAACAAGTGCCTCCTATACATATTATATCTTCTGAATTGCCCAGAATTTTGAATGAGGAAGTGAGACATGCAATTAAATTTATGAAGAAAGGGAAGGCTCCAGGTAATGATGGAATTGTAATTGATATATTAAAAGAAGCAGGTGAAGAAATATAAAATTTTTTTAGCAAAGTTATATACCAAATGTCTAAATGATAAAGATGTACCAGATGATTGGAAGAATGCAGTATTAATATTAATATTTAAAAAAGGTGATAAAGAAGATATTAGAAATTACAGACCTATCAGTCTTTTATCAGTTTTATACAAAATTTTTACTAAGATAATTACAACTCGTCTACAGAAAACACTGGATTTCCACCAACCAAGAGAACAAGCTGGATTTAAAAGTGGTTTTAGTACAGTAGATCATATCCAGGTATTGAGAGAAATTATAGAAAGGACAAATGAATATGAGTTGCCATTATGCTTAGGATTTGTAGACTATGAAAAGGCATTTGATTCTATAAACATTTCTTCAGTGATTAAAGCATTGGATCATCAAGGTGTAGATCCAGGATATTGTCATATTTTGAAGAATATTTATAAAAATGCAACAGCAACAATTAGATTACATAATGATAGTAGGAAAATCAACATTGAAAAGGGTGTAAGACAGGGTGACTCCATATCTCCAAAACTTTTTACAGCAGTGCTGCAAGAAGTATTTTGTGGATTAAAATGGGAAGCTAAAGGAGTGAAAGTAAATGGAGATTATTTAAGTCATTTAGATTTTGCAGATGATGTAGTTGTTTTTGCAAATAATGCTTTAGAGCTACAGGAAATGTTGCAGGAGTTATCAGATGAAAGTAGGAAAGTAGGACTAAAGATAAATGTTAAAAAGACTAAAGTAATGTTTAATAGATTTTCTCAAAATATGAAAATAAAGATTGATTATGATGAGTTAGAAGAAGTTAACAGTTACAAATACCTTGGTCAGATTATTAATACAGATGGAAATATAATGGATGAAATTAATCATAGAATTAAACTTGGTTGGAGTGCTTTTGGTAGAAATAACTTGATACTAAAAGGAAATATGCCTATGTGTTTGAAAAGGAAGGTTTTTAATAAATGTGTTTTGCCAGTTCTTACTTATGGATCTGAGACTTGGACACTTAATAGAAGAGCAATACAGAGACTTCAGACCACTCAAAGAAGTATGGAGAGATGCATGTTGGGAGTAACAAGAAGAGATCGAAAATGCAATGTATGGGTAAGAGAACAAACAGGTGTTACTGACCTCATTGAAAAAATTAAAAGACTGAAGTGGAGTTGGGCTGGACATATTATTAGAAGAGATGATAACAGATGGACAATTGAAATTTTAAACTGGATTCCAAGAGATTGTAAAATACCCAGAAAGAGACCACATGTGAGATGGATGGATGAAATAAGAAAGTGTGCAGGGGTGATGTGGAGAAGAGAAGCTAAAGATAGGAAAGATGGATTGAACTTGGAGAGACCTTCATCCTGCAGTGTATTGATAATGGTTGATGATGATGAGATGATGAGTTTTACTAATAAAAAGTATTTGCTTAACACAATTGAAGTAAAAAGACTAATTAAAAATACCAGAGGGACAAACAGATTTATTGGTATTTGAGAAAATAAGATAGTAATCAAGAATCCCCAAGAGAAATTAGTAAGAGCTATAAATAGTATGTATAGAGAGTGTGTGTTTTGGCTTTTATGGATTTGTTTGTTTGCTCATTTTAAACTTGTTTAACTGTGAACTGTTTGTACTGGGTATTTGGAGCTGACTGGAGTTAAAACAGAACTGAAAGAAGCCAGTGAGAAACTTTCCAGGCAACAGACTTCTAGTTGGAACCACAAAGGCCTCTAAAATTTTCCATGTGAAAATAGATCATACTTTAAATTGGATAACTGGAGTTATACCATACAATGATGACATACTTATTACAGCAGCATCAGAAAAATATTTAGGAGAGAGAGACTTCAGATAGGGTAAAAAAGACTAAGTATGTCAGGTGTTAAGCTGAATGAAAAAAAATATGTATGGCAAACACAAGAATGTTTTCTTGGAGCACATCATTTGTGACAAGGGAAAAAAACTTTGCCTAAAAAAGTTTAAAGCAGTAAAAAAATGCACACAAACTTAAAAACATAAAACAATTTCAAGCATTTTTGGGGTTACTTATTCTTTTCGAACCAGTTTTACAAAACAAAGCAATGGCAGAGAAACCATTATATGATTTGCTGAGAAAAGACCAAAAATGACAATGGGTGCAGATATATGACTTAGCTTTGAAAAATACAAAAGCACTATTGAGGTCAGACTAGCTTTTAGACCATTTCAATAGTGAGAAAAGACTGCAAATTACTACCAATGCATCAGAATATAGAAGAGGAGCAGTGTTATTTCACCCAGAGATAAGGAAAAAAGGCCAGTGGTGTATGCTTTATGCACACTTGCTAAAGCAGAAAAAACTACAGCCGAATTGATAAAGAAACATTGGTTATAGTTTTTTCACTGAAAAAATTTTACCAGTTTATATGGGGGATAAATTTTGAAATGTTCACAGACCATCACTCATTAATGGGCATTTTGGCTCATGATAAATTAGCATCAACATAAGCCAAAGAATGTTACACTGGAAGAATATGTTGACCATATATAATTACCAACTAAATTACAAAAAAAGAAATCCTAAAATGCTGATTCACTGTCAAAATGCTCAGATAAATTAGGGTTGTAAACATTGAAACATAAGTAAATTGTATAGAGAATATAATGTCTAAGAGAGTAAATAGTGAAACAGTCAAACAATGAACAAAACAAAATCAAGGATACCAGATGCAAAGAAAATGGATAGAGGAAGATTGGATGAAGACAAAAGCATCTTGTTTGACTCAAGGGTATGGGGATAACAATAAGAAATTATCAGTATGTATGGGCTGCATAATAATGGAGATAAAAGTTGTGATATCCCCTACAGTAGTGGTCTTCAACCTTTTCACATCTGTGGACCAGCAAAAAATAAGAATAAGATTTTGCAGACTGGCAGAAGTTTACAGATAAATTTTCTTAAAGATGTAACCTGCTTAGCCTTAAAATGGGCATAATTGTTATAACTGACCAAAACAGCACACTAGTTATTGTGTATTGTAATGGTGTTTGCTTACTTTCACATGATGAACACTTTTTCTCGAGTTGAACAGTTATACTGCTACAGAAAACAGTACAATAACAATCATTCTCATTAACATGCTTGCATTTCTACATTTATTATTTCATTGTTAAAACATGCAAGAATAAAATGTTATTCACCTGAATGGTGGGAAATATCACAGCTAGTGTAATTACATGACAATGATTATGATAAATGGGTAAATATAATATCTGTACTTAATGCTAAATATACAAGATGAAGTTATATATATATATATATATATATGGAGGTTGTCTTTTGATAGTAGTATGGGCAAAATAGAAATTGCATAATAAAAATCACCATACGGTCAAAAAAATTGCCGTATTTTAAATCTGAAAAAATAAGACCAAATGTGTTAAAGTCTGAAGTTTTGATGTTATTGTAATTTTTTGTTCTGGTGTGTTGAAAGGATCAAAAAATGTAATTAATAGGAAAAGTTTTTTTTTTAAATGACAAAATAGACATTGTGTAATAGAAATAAAGCCAAAAAAAATTTCCGTATAGTCGCCATCTTAAAAAAAAAGACAACAAAAGTTGAAAAAGTCAAAAGTTTTGATCTTATTTAAATTTTTTTGGGGGAGTGGGTTGAAAAATACTTTGTCTTCACTGAGACAAAAGATAGAGACTAAAGTTATTTTTTGTTTGTTTTTATTTTTTAAAAAAGGTAACAGAAATTGGTTCTAAAAATAATAGTTTTAGTATATTAGCAATATACAAATAAAGCCAAAAAAAATATCGCCTTATAAGCCAAAAACAAATGGGTATATTTTTAAACAAAAAAAAAAGAGAATGAAACTTGAAAAAATCAAAAATTTTGAACTTATTTTAATTTTTTTTTTTTTTTTGGGGGGGGGGGGTATATTGAGAACTACTTTATACAAGTTAAAGACAGAAATTTTTTGGCTGTTTTTCTTTTTTAAAAAAGGTGATAAAAATTGATTTCAAAAATAAAAGTTAAAGCCAAAAAAGATCTTATTTTAAATTTTTTGGGGTGAGTGGGTTGAGAAATACTTTGTCTTCACTGAGACAAAAGATAGAGACAAAAGTTATCTTTGGTTTGTTTTTGTTTTTAAAAATAGGTAATAAAAATTGGATTTAAAAATAAAAGTTTTAGTATATCAGTGGTATACAAATAAAGGCAAAAAAGATATCACCTTATAGGCCAAAAAAAAGTGGCCATATTTTTAAACAAAAAAAAACCTGATACTTGAAAAAGTCAAAAGTTTTGATCTTACTTTATTTTGGGATGTAAGAGTGTATTGAGAAATACTTTGTACAAGTTAGAGACAGAAGTTATTTTTTGGTTTTTGTTTTTAAAAAAAGGTAATAAAAATTGATTTCAAAAATAAAAATTAAAGCCAAAACAAAAATCGCCATATAGCCAAAAAATAAACACTAAAAATGAAATATTAAAAGATGGAGTAGAAAAAATTTAAGAGATCAAAAAAGTCACTGTATTTTTAAAATTGCAGCCCAGTAATGTTACATTTTATTGTTTTAACACATAAACAATGTCGACAAGTGCTGTGATTGACTATCAAAAGACAACCGGAATTTGTATAATAAAAAACTTTTTTTTTTTTTAATTTTGAATTTTTTTAGAAAAATAATAAAAAATTTAATTCTATCTCCCCTTTTCCCCATAAACATCTATGATAAATAAAAAACATTAATTTATGTATGATTGGGTAGATTATGTTTTCCTTCTGTTTCTTTTTTTTTAATCGGGTAAAAATGCTAGTCTGCAGACTGGGGGTTGAAGACCACTGCCCTACAGGATGAAATATAGTTTTAAAATTACTTCATAAGAGACATTCAGGGGTGTGTGAGCAAAAGCATTAGCAAAGAGCTATGTCTAGTATCCAAAAACAAATACTGACATAGAAAAATACATAAAAATGTGTACTAATTGTCAAACACAGATTGTGATGCCAGTAAAAAATTATACACCATGGCCTAAAACAACTGGGAAACGACTTCAGATAGACCTTGCCAGCCCAATGATAGGTAAATTGTTTCTAGTAATAGTGGATGCTTTGTTTTTGACGTGGACTGATTGCCAGGAGAAAAAAAGTGTTTCAATAAACTTTGTGTGATATAGGGATTGTTCGAGGCTATAGAGTCCAAGAGTGTAGCAGTTTTCATTGGTTACACAATATAGAAATATTTTAGCAATAATGTAATTTACCATATTAGTACCCCCTATACCATCCACAATCAAATAGTATAGTGGAGAAAGTGATGCAGCAGATCAAAAAGCCATTGAGAAAAAGTAACAATGTAAATTTAGAAAATATGTTATATGAAATAATGTTGTGGAAACACTCAACACTTTATGCAGTAACCAGAGTCTACTGGTAAGAAAATTAGAAATGAGTTTATCTTTAATCCACCCAAAAAACAATGAACCACGTCAAAATGAGCATAATATTTATGAAAATTCAAAGTTCAAAGTGGAAACAATAGTCTGGATTAGAGACATGCTAAGAAAACCCTGAATTAAGGAAACAATAGAAAAGATATTGTCTAACTAACTATACTGTGTTAATTAAGGGCAAAAACCAATTGTAATATAGACACCATGAAAACCATATCAGGACTCGGAAACCAACAAACACTCATGATTTTGAAGTTATTAAAATTGAAGCAGAAGGGGAAATGTGCACCCCAGATATTGTCATTCAAAAAAGCTACTCCACAATAGAAGAAAGAACAATAGCAGATAAAAAATCAGAACCATGTACCAAAGAATAGACAAAATTGAAAGATTACTGAAACTGAAGGAGAAACCACCCAGGCTGATTCGTGAAAAGCAAAGACCTACTAAATTACAAGATTATGTCTAATCAAGTTAAACTGAGTTTTTCTGGAGTGGGGAGAGATAGTATGTTTCATAGTAATATTTAAATTTAAACCCAATAATTATAGAAATATGCAACATATTCATTACTCCAGAAAGAAAAAAAGAGATAAGGCAAAGAAAATATATTTAGAGAAATATATTTTAATAGATTGTTAACAGATAAAGTTAAGGTAACAGACAGTAAAATTTATTAGCGTGTATTGAAAGAAAGTTAAATGAATTTAATATAAATGATCAAGATATATTTATTTAAAATAAACACTAGAAATTAGTTGCATGAGGCAAATAATAAGAAATTTTTCTTGATAAATGATAAGAGTTTTACTAATAAGAAGTATTTGCTTAACACAATTGAAGTTGACAAAGACTAATTAAAAATGCCAGAGAAAAAAACAGACTTATTAGTATCTGAGGATGTGAGATATCAATCAAGAATTAAAACCAGAATGCCCAAGACAAATCAGTGAGAGCTACAAATAACATGTACAGAAAGTGCAGGGAGTCTTTTATGGCTTTTGTGGATTGTTTGCATGTTCATTCCAAACTTGTTTAATGGTGAACTGTTAGTACTGAGTATTTGGGGCCAACTCAAAGCTGACAGACACCAGAGAGAAGTGGACCCAGGAAGAGATTGTTCATTGAGGAAAGCAATCCCAGAGATCATGCATCTGAAAATACCAACACTCAGCTAGGGACTAAAGCAGATCACACAGATCTTTTTTTTACATCTAATGGGCTCTAAAGAAAAAAACACAGAATGAACTGTGAGTATATGCATTCATTAAATTTGTACACAGCCCGATTTGAGCAATAGACTGTAGAATCAGTTTGACCCAATAGTAATAGTACCAGTTGCTGCCTCAAACCACACTCAATGAGATGATATGCACATGATTCTGGCGGGCAGCTGTTAAAGAAATTGATAGGCATCAAATTTAGAAATTACGATAATCGTACCTTTGAAAGGTTCATTTACTATAACCTCTACATGCCTCGAGAAAAAGATTGCTCTCTCTCCCAAGGGATATGACCATGTAATTCACAAAGAGAGAGAATCTCTCTCTTTTATTTATTTATTTTAAATTAATGGAAAAGTAGATACACTGCCGAATGATCTTGAATTCCGATATAGATGAATCCCTTACTAGTCCAGTCTACTCTTTATCTCAGGAAAGTGGTTGGTTCTTTGTTAATAAGGAAGGCTGAACAATAATACACAGCATTACACTAGGCTTTAAAATTAAATATTAACTTTATTAAACCCCTAAGACAATTAGTACATCTCTATGACAATTTAACTATTTACAAAATAATAAAGAAAAATAAAATACATAAAATACCAAAAAGAATTGTTAGTGGAAATTTAACTGAGTTTTAAATGGCTTTCAGAAAGGGATGGAATGATCTGAGATTTTCTCCTGTTTACACACTTTTAAACAAACATTTTAAAATACATCATATAATATACATTGATCATGGTATGCATATGCCTTAAAGCAAAATATAACTCTTGCTGTTTCTTATGTGATGACATGAAACACTTTGCTAAATTAAAATGCCAATTTAAGTGTGAGGTAATTGTATTTTAATACTAATAAGTTCTGAACATAAGTCCTGCATGTAGCAGACAATAAAAGAAAAAAAACATGGAACTACATTCTTTTTCTTTTTTTGTTTCATACTTTTATTCCCTAAACAAAAATAAAACAATCCTGCACTTAGCAGATGAAATAAAATGATAAGAAAATACCCTCACACTAATTTGCTTTGGATAATCCTGCACATGGCAGATTGGATAAGTAGCTATAATTATTTGAGGGTGAAACATATGCATACAATAACCACATGATTTAAATTTGATAGTAGACTCACTCTTTTAAGAAGTAATGAATGCAAGTGAATTATTATATATTCTTTGATCCTGCACATAGCGGATTGATAATTAATAAACTACTATGAAAGCAAAATAAGATCTATTTTTACTCATTCAAGAGTAATGAACGCAAGCAAATTATTATACATTCGTTGATCCTGCAAGTAGCAGATCAATAATTAATAAACTACTATGAAACCAAAATAAGATCTATTTTTACTCATTCAAGAGGAAGTGTACTATGCTATTATTTTTATTTAAATTAATATGAGTGTTAACCTTTATATCGGTTTATTCATAATTCACAAATTACACATAAAATAGAAAATTAACAGTAATAGTGATAAAAAAACAAAGAAAGGGCAAATAAAATAAAACAAAATAAAGAAATATAAATAATACTTGATTTTTCTTGGGTCTGGGGCTTCTGACAGTGATATATCTCTGCTGATCAGACGACTGTGGGAAAGCTCTCCATGGAGGGTGACAAAATTGTCTCTGGCAGCTACACTGTCAGGAAGAAAAAAACACATCTCTCAATGGCTACATAGCATTTCGAGCAGTGCACATATACCCAACCTGGTCATTTACTCCATGTTTCTTGACATATCACAAATATGCCTGAATTCCATTATTTCAGTGGTACAAAATTTTAATGGTTTCACTATTTTCACTGGTTCCTGAATGCCGTATTTGATTTGTACTGTTTTTTAAATTGTGTCTTAGTTCATACTTTTGATATTTCTAGATCAACACTTTTCACCGGCGCATTCAATCATTTATTGTTCTGCTTTGTCTGCTTTCTCTGTTTGTCATTAAGCAATAAGGATTTGTTTTCAGCTGGTGCTCTTTAAAGGTATAATTTACATTATTAACTTTTCTTCTTGGTCAGTATTTTCACAATTATATCTGATACTCTTTCAATTCCCTTTAATTTTTACTTGACCAAACTTCTTCGAAATTATATTTAAAATCTATAACTGCTTCTTAATCGGTAAACTCCAAAAGTAGAAAAATTTTTTTTCTTCCTCCTTCAGCCAGTACTTTCTGAGAAAGTATTAAGCCAGAATAATAATTTGAATTGGACTATTAATCAGAATGCGAATTTGAATCAGCATAAAAGAATCTGAATAATCAATCTGAGTATCACGACTGAATTAAAGGACTGCTGATGAATCCTAGTATCACGACTAAATTAAAAGACTGCAAATTACTTCAAAGACTGCCAATCAATTCAAAGTCTGCAAATGAATTAATAGACTGTAAATCCATCCATTAAAAGTCTCTGAATCAAACCAAATACTGCCAATCAATACCAATATCACCTGAGCAGCAACACATATCCCCCTCATTACCTGGTGAATAAACCATCCCCTCTACAAACTATTGCTCATAATATTTTTTTCTAATTAAATTCCTTTGCCTTATTTTTAGCTAATCTATCATTGACTTTAACAAAAAAAAATTGTTTAATTAATAAAAATTTTTGTTTAACAATAACTTTAATTAATGTAAGAGTTTAAGAATTACTCAGACCATTGAATTCCAATCCCTGAATTTCTCTAATTAATAAAAGTATATTTTGTAATTAAATAAATTTTCTGCAGGTGTCAAATGGCTACTAATACAATTTCTACAATTTTTTTCTAAAACATTTCACAATAGAATAAAGAGGTCATTGACTAGCATGCTTATGAAAACTAAATTCTACAAAGAAAAAAAAATTATAAAACTTATGAACTGTGTACCTGTTGTTACAGCAAAAAATGTTTTTAAGTTATGTTTTTATTAAAAAAAAATATTCAACACATAACAGAAAAAATATATACAAAGTTTGCTAAATAAAAATACATGTTCACAGCTGGTCTATTTACAGGTGCTTTTAAGTTTCCCAGAATAATTTTAATTCTCCACCATATTTATTTGCATAAAAAAAATAAAACATTTATTAAATATCAATTGAAATAAATATTTACTTCTGGTGTATGCAATTGTATATTTATAAGTCTATTATCATCCTTTGAAATTATAACTCTAAAATATATTACTTGTGTAAACACAGGAGAAAATATACTTGCCCAGACCATCCTTTTATTGTTATATATATTTGTTTAAGTTGCAACTCTGTTTGCAACCATCTTTGTGCTTGTCATTTAAGTCTGACTGTCACAATATATATAGGGTTTATTTTTGTTGTGTGCTAAGTAATCAATATTGCTGTTAATAATTTGTGAGATTCAATACTAAATTCATTGAAAATCCTTTATTGTAAATTAGATCATTATTAAATTTTGTTTGCTATTAATTTCCTGTGTGGTACTTATTTTGTTGGTATCCATTTAATATATATATATATATATGCAAATAAACAACAGGTATAATAATCCCAAAATTTTAAAATAGCACATATGTGCTTGCACACACATGAATGTTATATATATATATTAACTCAGACTTTCAATTCCCTACATCTATCCACTCCATCTTATATAACTGTTACATATGACCACATACATTGGAAAAAGATAAATGATCTCCAATATGCATATTTTATGATGAACCAGCATTCATCAGTTGGTCCAGTTCATCATCTTCCATGCATATATATAATAAGTGCTCACTTTATATTAAGATAGCCAATCTTCAAATTTCAACGGATAGGCTTCATTCTTCTCCATTCTCCAACTCTTCAGTCATTCATATATTGAAAATCTGATGATAAATTTTCTATCTTAATATAAACTGAGCATTGACTATATATGTGTGTGGAAGATGAAGATCTGGATCAATTGATGAATACTGGTTCAGCATAAAATATTATATTGGAGATCATTTATCTTTCTCACATGTATGGAGTCATGTACATTGGTTGTATAAGATGGAGTGGATAGATATAAAGAGCTGTATAGAGAATATAGTTGCAATTTAATATATATATTGTTTAAACTGGAAATGTTATACAGTAAATGAGATGCACATAAATAACAATTTACAAGCCAGACTTAGTAAAGTCATATTAAAAAGAAAAAATGTCCACATTCTTATATTACTGGTACTTTATTAAACAAAAAAATAACATTCTTTTATTTAACTTCTATCTTGTTGTATGAATAATAAATTAATGAATGATACTTGGACAGGTGAACTTTATATTAGTGATGATTTTTGTAAAATATTACTCAAACCAACTAGCAGTTTCAAATAAAGTTTAAAGTGTAAATTATAATAATTTTAATGATGCCATAAATAAACTATAGCTTTTAAATATGTAATCTAAATATATATATATATATTGTACCGATATCTTAGCCATACATATAATAATTTTGTCTAAAAATTATTGACATAAAGAAGCTCATAAACAACATAAAATTAAAATTGATAATGAATAATAAAATCAATTTGTTGTCCATAAATAAGTGAATTATAAACAAAGAAAAACATTTCATTTGAAATAAATAAATTTGTCAAAATTTAAAGAGTTATTATCAGTAAAAGTACAATTAATCAGTAGAAGGAGGGAGAGGGTTTGCTTTAGAAATGTCAAAACTAAAAGTCTAAAGATCGACTGAAAGGGGAAGGAGAATTAACTTTACAATTTTAAAAAGTAAATAAGAGTTAAAATATGACAGTTCAAGGATAAATCTTTTTTTGAGTAATTAAAGGATTTTCTCTTGTTTAAAATACTAAAGAGAGAAAAAAGGGAAAGACAAGTTGAACTAAAAGCTTAAAATATAAATCTTTTATATAAATTTTAAATATCTCTCATTTGTAATTAGTTGATTTTAGAAATGTATATGTGCGTAAATGACAAGTTGATTTTAAATATAGCAAAATGTGAGCTTATTGATAAAATAAATATGTGCATGCTAAATATTAAGGAATAAATGAAAGTTAAAAAATATTATATAATCATAAGATATATAAGCACAGAATTTGCAATTGCTACGAATTAAAGATCCACAAAACAACAAATTTGCAATGGTTACCAATGAAAATACTTAATCAAAAGCTTATTGAAGGAATGTATTCAAAAACAGTAGAAAAATTTCAACAACAGAGATAGCCAGCGGACATAAAACCAATTACCAAAGTGACAACAGGTCATCATATAAATAGTCCGGATTTTCATCAATCAGTTGTTGAGTTTGCAATCAGTTGAGTTCATTCAATCAGTTACTCAATCAGTTCTCAGTCAGTCCTCTCATGCATTTGTTAATAAAGGTCATGCAATGTTAACAGCCCCTGGAATCATATGACTTTTCTCCAGCCTGAGTCTGATGAAACAGCAATTTTCCTGATAAAAGTGATGCCTGCATAACAACTTAAAAAATCACTAGAAATGTTTAACTGTCTCAAAGAATAATTCCATGGAATAATAAGCATTAAACTTCCAGAAAACCTCAAATCCAACAGGTGGGAAGAAGTCAATGTTCAAATTCTACAGATAATGAGTATCTTTTATTATTTCTGTTATTAAAGTAGCCATTGCAATCCTTAAAGCCTCCCAGAGTCAGTTAATAAATGAACTCTATAGCATGCATAGAGAACTATTGATGTGCATGTTTGTTAAATGTCAAGTAGTATTTAATGCTTTGTTATATGATATTCTAGTGTATGAATTAAGAATGTGTGTGGTCATTATATATAATTATCATTGTCTAATTTAATTAAGTTTCTATAAAAGTAGTTAAAATTAGAATAATAAATGTTTAGTTAAATAAATTATCTTTAAGCTTATTATTTGTCAGGCAATTCTTTTATCACTAATGTGTTAGATTATTCTTTTGATTGAGCCAGGATATTTCGAGTACTGAATTATGGGCCTATTGTCCAGAGCATGTTAATTACCTCATGTAATTAGCTGGTGCCAGAGGCTTACCTCAAAACAAATAAAGTGCTTTGGATAGTGGGGGTTTGAATCTAGCAATTGAGGTGGGCCACGGTCTGGAAATGTGATCGTGTTATCCATTGCATAGCTTGGTCTGATTATGGGTATCATTGATAGCTCTGCTATCGATGGTATTCTCCCCTCTGCTTGAAGGGCTGGTCTGTCCATGTAATATTTATAATATAAAATTATGATAAATAAGGTTTAAACCCAGTTAAACCTAGCAAATAGAGTACTCCAAATCATCTTCCAAATGCATCCAGTACTATATATATATGTGTGTGTGTGTGTTAATATTTATGAAGATTTTAAATCTGAATGTGAATAATATAATAACAATTAGCAAGATAGATTTTCCAGAGTTCTTTTAACAAATTTGCAAAGAACACCCACTTTTTTATACTAATGTTAATTCAAACTAATGTTATTAATATTTTATGACGATTGTCACTAATAATAAAGTTTCATTCCTTTAAGCCTCAATTATTGATTTATTACCCATATTACAATGTGAAATAGATAAAAATGGTCCAATTTATATATAATTAATAAATTACCATTAACTAAGCATTTTTTGCAAGTTTATTAAATTTATTTTATTAAAACAGCATGTGAATTATTATAGTATATGCGTTCCAAGTTAGCATCTCCATAATTACTACTTAAGCATCACATAATAAATATTACAAATACACACACGTATATATATTTTAATATAATTTTATATTTAAACAGTCTTTTGTCCATGCTTTCGACGACTGTGCAAAGTAACAAAAGACTGTTTAAATATAGAATTACATTTAAATAAAAAAAGTAAAAAATCACCAAATTATATATATATCAATAATACATATTTAATAGTCGATTGTTAATGAACACATATGGCAGAAGAGGTAGATTTTTTAAATATTCAGCTTTATTACTGCCTAGCATGCTTTTGATATATCATATTCGTATACATGATATATCAAAAGAATGCTGGGCAGTAATAAAGCTAAATTTTTTAAAAATCTACTCTTTCCTATAAGTAACCATTAACAGTCATTTATTATGTTATCTCAGAAAAAAAATTTTATAGTCGAATATTTAATAGTTATAATTTATTTAAACTGTTATTAAAATTATTAATATATATATAAAATTAAAGATTACTAAATGTGGCTGCTAATTTTATGACCAGAATTTTTTTTATTTAGGCTAATAATATTACAAGCAGACTTAGGATTATTTTTTAGTTCAACTATTCATAGATAACGATTCTTTTTATTTTTCAGTAATTATTCCTAACTAGAATGTGAAACACCTTTAAACTATCATCCAGTCTATTTCTATGTCTACTCCTTCATCAATCTTTTTCTAAGGATTTCTGAAAAGAAATTTTCCCTGCAGTTATTATTTAAATGGTGGCTTTTTTTCTTTATTTAATGTAGAAATTATATTGCAATATAAAATGAGTTTTGATCTTAGTTCTAACACAGTATTAAAAGCTAAAAGCTATTGTAGTAATTCTAAGATATGTGATAAAAAAAGTTTCCAGTCTGCCCATCTGAACTGAACTACCTCCTCAAGAAACTTCAAACATCTTTTCATCTAAGCAAATAATCTAAATACAGAGCTGAGAGAAAAATACATGAAAGTTGTTATTAGTAATAATTACAAATTTTTTAATAAACATCAAAATAAAAATACAAATTTTGTAATGTTCAATTAATTTTCTCAGAAGAAGAAAAAAAGATTGATAATGATGAATTGGCTAAGATTTATAACTACAAGTATCTTGATCACATTATTAATATAATATAGTTGAAAACCTAATGGATAAAATTAATCTTAGAATTCAATTTGAATTCTTAATATTAAAAGATGTGTTCTACCAGTTCTTATATATGGATCTGAGATTTGAACACTTAACAGAAAATCAATAGAGAGACTTCAGAAGACCTAATAAAGTATGAAGAGATGTATGATGATAGTAACAAGAAATAATTTAAAACAATATTTGGATGAGAAAACAAATAATTTTTACTGACATCATTAAAAAAATTAAAAGATTTAAATGGAGCTAAGGTGTTCTTATTTCTGAAAATGATGATAATTGGTTGAAGTCTTAAATTTGATACTATGGTTGTAAATGATTTATAAAGAGACCATATGTGAGATAGTTGGATAAGATATGTAAGTTTATTTGTATGATGTGGAGGAAAAAAAGACTATGAATCAGAAAAACTGAGACCATCCTGATTTGTATTGATAATGATAGAAAATGAATGAATGATATACATTTACATTTATTCATATTAAGTATTTTGTTGAAAAAAAAATCAATTTCACTAATTTGAATATTATTTGTTCTTTGGTTCATTACATATTCATTTTTTGTGATGAACCATGTCTCTTTAATTTTGTGTTTATGATTGTTTCTCTCTTTGCATGTTATTTTAACATGACTTGGATCAAAACTATGGTTGTGTTCCCTGTCATCATTCTAAAGGACTGATGTATTAGTAGAATTGGGTTATGTCTGTGATTTTGTTATTCTTAAGTGATAAGTATGGTATAGTAATCTTGGTTTTTATTATTATTTGTATGCTCAAGATTTTTGTTTGCTATTTTTGTTTTGAATTGTTATATATATATATATATATATATATATATATATATATTGTATATGCATTCTATTGCATCCTGATTTGTCAAATCAGCTACATTTGACTCTATCTCCATAATTCTATCAGATTCAAACTGACACATTAATAATTATTGTGATATAGGAAGGTTTTAATTCTGCAAATGTATGTGATGTATAATTTTACATCTATACATTATCTAATATGAAGGAGTTTAATAATCATTTTGTATTGTAGTGTACTATGTATACGCTTTAGTTTTAAGTCAAGACATTGGATTTGACCATCTTTCTCTAGTTCAATAGTTCAAGTCAATCCTGAATTTATGTCCAATTCACTGAATATGTGACTGATGATGTTTTGTGATTGATGTGTGTATAAAGACATTATGAATGTAGTGTATATATATACAATTTTTGTGTATGTTTAATATAAGGTCTATTATGTTTCTTTATAGGCCAAGGTCTGATTACATATAATTGCTTTTATGGAAGCCCACTGACCATGATTGTACTATTACATACACATTATCTCTATACATAACCACAATGACATTATTTATCCATGTCAAGAACTCTAGAATTCTCTTTTTTAATAACTCATTGATTATTTAAATTAATTTTTTGCAGCTTATTATACTGCAAAGTTCTGTGCAAAAGCCTGTGTTGGTTGGAAATGGTGATATTTTTAATGTAATCCACAAATTCAAATGATAATTTGATAGTGTATTGGCAAAACCTAATTCTTTGTTAGTAATTCTGCTATGTATTTGGATGTTTCATGATAATACACTCTATTATCCTTAATCAGAGCAGGTATTGTTCTTTGTGCATTTTAATATTAGCAAATAATCTAGGCAGTTTAGTACTAGATGGATATATGTCTAGGTACTGCTTCCTGTCATATAGTTTGTAATATGTTTTCTGAGTATAAGCAACTTCTAAATTTTCTTTTTTGGTTTAACATTATAATTGTTTATTTTATAGAATTTTAAAGCTGCAATTTGTATGAGCATTTTCTTTTTCAATGTGTTATTATTTAATAGTACTAAGTGATGACCCTTGTCTCTTTCATACAAATAATTTTATTTTTGGGAGAGCTCTTTTAAGTGCTTTGATATATCTGATACACGATGAGTGGTTTATCCTTTTATGTTCATGTGTAATTTTCAATTTTGCCACCATCTCCAGATGAGGTTTTAACCAACATTCTCCCAACATAACTAGGTTCAGCTTCCAGGATGGTGGTGTGTTTAAATGGAACTCTGTAATTTGATAAATTAAAAAATTCATTATTTATTGAAAAATTTCTCTCTTCTGTTTATAAGCCAGAAATTTAAAATTTTTGGAAAATTTTGTTTCTAATTCTCTGTCCAATTTTTGACATCTCACTAACTACCATTGTGGTAGGATAACATTTTCTTCTCTGTTTTTGCTACATGCCGTAAATGTTATGTTTAATTTCTGTTTAATCTTTCATTAATCATACCATAATCTGCTTCCTGAACTGTTCAATTACTTTATTATAACTGCTTATGGATTTGTTAATCATTATGTCAAAAGGGTTTGGGTGAGTAGTGTAGTATAGGCATCTTTTGAAAAAATTCCAGCCTAGTTCATAGTGTTATAATACCCCTTTTCTTTATGTCTGTCTATATAATGCCAGATGTTGTTATTTGCATTACCATAATATATAAATATACTTTGATACTTTGCCATAGTTATTAATACTAATATAAAAAGAAATTCTAGATCATAGTTTAAATGTTATTGGATTATTAGCAATGTGATTTAGTATGTGTTTTTATATTAGCATTAATAATTATGGCAGAATATCAAGATATGTTTACATATTATGGCAATGAAGATAACAATATCTGGCATTATAAGACAGACATAAAGTAAAAAGGGATATTATAACTACAAGCTAGGCTGGATTTTTTTGAAAAGATGCTGTCACTATAATGTTTATCCAAACTCTTGGGACATAACAATTAACAACTCCATAAGAAGTTATAATAAAGTAATTGAACAACTAAGAGGGAGGGTGCTTATGCTATGGATAATGAAAGATCAAACAGAAATTAAACAGAGCATTTGTGACTCGTAATAAGATCAGGGAATAAAACATTATTCTACCACAATGGTACATAGTGAAATGTCAAAAATTGAACAGAGAATTAGAAACCAAATTTTCCAAAAAATTTAAATTTTTGGCTTATAAACAGAAGAGGGGAGTTTTTCAGTAAATGGTGGATTTCTTAATTTATCAAATTACAAAGTTCTCTTTAAGTAGATCACAATCCTGAAAACTGGACCTAGGTGTGTGGGAAATGTTATTAAACCCTCATCTGGAGATGATGGAAAAATTGAAAACTGTATATAAAAACAATTAAGAAAAATGACAAAGTGGCTGCAGCATTAAAAAACAACATAAAAAGGATAAATCACTCATCCTGGATTGAAAACATCAAAGCATTTAAAAAAAGCCTCAGCAAAAATAAATTTACTTGTATAAAAGAGGACAAGAATCACTGTTTCATACATACTGCCCATGCAAATTGCAGCTGTGAAGTTTAATATAATAAACAATTATAATGTTAATGTGCATACTTAGAAAATACATATACAAACTATATGACAGGAAGCACTACCTTGATTATTTGCTAATATTAAAATGCATAAAGAACATCATCCACTCCAATTAGTGACTGACTTCAGAGGTGCATATAATGAAAGATCCAAACATGCAGCATAATTACTAAAGAAAAAACTAGGTTTTGGACAATATATATTATAAAATTATCATGTGAATTTGTGGATTGCATTTAAAATGTCACCATTTTCAAACAACATAGAATGGCATCTTTCAAAGTCACAGAACTTTACAATAAACCACAAACAATCAATTAAATGAAGAGACAAATATGCATAGAAGGGAATTCACTATAGAGTTCTTGATGGGATAGATAATGTTGTGGCTACATATAGAGATAGTGTGTATGAAATGGTACAACCATGACCAATGGGCCTCTCTGTGAACACAATTATATGTAATCAGACTTTGGTTTATAAAGAAACTAACATATTTGTCTTCTCTATATTAAACATGCACAAAAATTGTATACACATGCACTATGTTGACAATGTCTTTATGTGCATACTGCAAGACATCATCAATATATGTTCTATGAATTGAACATAAATTCAGGCTTGACTAGGCCCATTAAACTAGAGGAAGATAGTCAAATTCAATATCTTGATTTAAAACTAATGTGGATTCATAATTTACTGAAATACAAAATGACTATTAAATCCCCTCATATCAGAGAATGTATAGATGTGAAATCACAAGAGCCCATCCTACACTGCAATAATTATTTATGTCAGTTTGAATCTGATAAAATTAAGAAGATAGTCATATGATGCTGATTTGACAAAAGCAGGATGCAATAGAACACACATACACCTATATATACATTCAAAATAAAAATAGCAAATAAAACCATCAATTGTACAAATAATAATAAAAACTGTATTACTATATCACACTCACTATATATGGATAACAAAATAGTACAAATTTGTTTAGGCAGATTTTATGTGGGATTTAGAATGACCATTAATTTAAATAACCTCCTTAAATGAAGAATGAAATACAAACATTGAATTGACCCAACATGGTTTATGCTGCAGGGTGCAGCTAAAAGGACTGCCCATATATATTCTATGGTTAGACAAAGGCAAATCTTAAAACAAGAATGATGCTGCATTGTCTATCATGAAAGTGAATATGGTCATAGTTTTGATCCAAGTCATGTTAAAATAATGTGCAAAGAAAGAAATGATCGAACAAATACTAATCAAATCAACAAAACAATGGGTTATTTCAACAGAATAACCAGGAATATGATATGAAAGCATTAAAAGTATACTTGGTGATAATAATCCAATTAAACATATTTAAACTTTGATTTAGTATTTCTTTTTATAGTAGTATTAATAACTATGACTGAGTATCAATATATATATATATATAATATATTTATATATTGAAATAAGACATTAATTTTTCATGTTTTTCATATCAATTTTGGTATGGTGTAATTAAGTATGACTATAAATTTAAAAGAGATTAATTTAATCTTGTCATTATAAACCATTTATATTGGGGGGTGGAAAATAACAAATAAGGTTTAAGTCATTATCCAAGAATCTAAAATTTGGAATACATTTTGGGGTATATTTGAAAGGTTTTTAAATTACCTGTAAGACAATAAAATAATAAACATACTAGGAGTCTCTAAATGAGAAGACAGGTAATTGAGAATTCAGTAAGTAGAAAAGACAGTGACAATCAGATGCAATGAGTTGGTCAGTAAGTCATCAAGCAATCTGTTGTGTAATATTAAAAGTACAGAGTCTAGCCAGAAAGTAAAAGCAGAGAAAAGCAACTGATTTAATTTGTCATCTGATAGTTGAAACTTGTGAAGAATGAGTGGCTAAACAATCTAAAGATTAATTGTTAAGTGTCTTTTTCAGAATTCTTTCAACTACTTTGGATATTACATTGTGTCCTTCACCTTGCATGGCATATTGAAAATTGGAAAGTTTATTTAATATTTCTATAGAAAATCATCAAAAATTGACTTACAAATCCAGATTTCTATGCACTGCTAATAGTAGCTTTATACATCATACCTTCCGTAAAAATTGGAAATTTATTAATAATTGTATAATAATAGATACATAAACTTACTTTAAATGAACAAATATATCTGTATGTGCTGACACACAGTTAAAGGTGAAGAAAATATCTTCGATAGCGCTAAGCCACCTTAATATTATAATTCTCATTTTAGCTTCACCTTTAACTGAGTATCAACGCATATAGATATATTAATAATTGTATGAAAAAATTAACAAATAATTATCATAGAAAGAAATTGATTTTTATTGACTGTATAAGAAATAGTGCGTTCATATAACATTAAAAATTATCAAGACTCATATTCAGATTTATCAAATATTCTGTTGCAAATCCCAAAGTATTTCATTGAATTGTACATTCTCTATAAATTACGACTTATTTAATTAACATATTATTACTATGTATAGTATTTATTAGATATTATATTTTGATAAAATCTACATCTGAGATTAAACAAAAGAAAAAAGAAAAGAAATATTCTTATAGTTAAATTGAAAACTTGTATATATAACTTCTTTTTCTTTTTTTTAGATTTTAAATTTATATCGTGAACAATTAAACATTCACAGTTACCGGAATTTATTTGTCTGAAGGTTTGTGGTGATGGTATATTATTAAATATGATATGTTGGACTATTTCCATCATCTATGAGTGAATGTTGAATGTATAGAAAATTTTAAACTTTATTTAAACTTTCCAAATACAAATGTTGTGTTATTAGTAACAAGTTGTTTGTATTTGGAAAGTTTAAATAAAGTTTAAAATTTTCTATACATTCAACATTCACTCATAGATGATGGAAATAGTCCAACATTCCGGAATTTATATTTTACTAAAACTTTGCTGAGTCACATAATATTGACATTACTTATATTTATTTTAAGTTGTTATATTTTGTAAAGTAATAATTGTAAGAATGGGGCAATTTATACGTATATCAGAATGCATTATAATTGCCAATGGGTCATTTAAAACATTTGAAATTTTCACAAACAATATATTAAGCTTTATTTTTTTATGCCATGATTAGTATTTAGAGCATATAAATGTGATTGTTGCAGAGCTCGTAAATAACTTACTGTTTTTTTTTAGCTTTTTTTAATGTAATACATTAAATATTGGTTTATCATTATTTAAGTAGCCAATTTTAATATTAAGTATTACTGTTATTATTTTATAAATAAAATATTATTTTTGTTAATTCTTAATCATTCTTTATTCTTTGCTCTATAATCTCAATTATTCATTATATTGCTGTATTTTCATGTTTCTCCAAATGAGAACAGATTGGGGTATAGTTGCTGGAAACTATATGTATGCCTTATATTGCTAATTAAGTTTATATAAAATATTGCTAACATGGAAAATATATTAAGTCAGTTATAAGCAAGTGCAATAAATGGTGATCATATGATGTTTATTGGCTTAAAACCAATCCTGCCTAATATGATAGTGGTGGTATTGTTATTAGAAAACCAAAGATACCAAAATGTGTAGGTATTGAACTGAGTTCTGACCTACATGACTATATAAGTTATTAAGTAGAGATAAAAGGTAGCTGCTGGAGAGTTACATTAGATCCTAAGATCCAGGTGCAATGCTCTCAGATCCAAGGCTCCTCACTGATGAAGGCCACAAGCCAGAAACTAGTCTGGGGATATTGGATGAGTAGGCATTAGATGGGGATTTTACACAAGCCTTCTGGCATCCATTGATTACTCTGGCTGCACCAAGTGGCAATACTATATGGAGAGTTTTGCCTGTTTAATAACAGTCATAAGCAAGCATAAAAAATGGTGATCATGTGATAATAGTTTTAACTAAGTATAAGTCTTACTAAAGTGGAAGGCACAAACTGATTACTATTAGCTATAAATATATGTCATTACATATATCTATACTGTCACATAATTGTCCATATTTTCTGGTAGTCTAACATCTATTATTCCATTTTATTACAATAAATAAAAAATAAAATAATCAACTGACTTTATTATTCTGGAGTTCATATGAAGTTTGACAATGAAAATGACAGAATTGGGTCATAATTAGAGTGACTATAGGTATTTGTATCCAAAACGGAAATATTTTTGAATTCAAAATGGCATACTTTTAAAATACATTTTTATAACATGAAAATGGGTACAGCAGTTGTTTACTAATAGTATATTTTACATAAAGTAAACTAAAAATGATAATGATATAAAATAAAAAACAAAAAACTCATATAATATAGTATCTAACAAATAAAAAATGAAAACAATTTATTGATATTTTTCTGTTGGAATTTGTTTTAATAAGACCTCCTGATTCTTAAGATAGTTGTAAAATTTCAGATACCATATCAATTTTAATTTTTGTTGATATGATTAATCTTAAGGTTATAGTGATAATTTGTTTTTTTTTTCTGGAACCTATATTCTTATTAATTAGAAAAACTACTCTTTTCATTTATGTGTTTGATCTATGCATTTGTTCCTGGCAAACATAGTATATATTCAATAATCTTTGTCATTTTTTGATGTTCTAAACTATTATTTACAGTTGCAGTTTTTTTATTCCACTCCTCTATTTTTCAATAGTAACTTATTCATTTATTAGAATAAATTTGGAAATTAATTTTTCAGCATCATTTATATCCCAGAAATGATTTTTTCCCTATATATTTTATGGTTTCTTTTACTTCATTCCAACTTATTTTAGATTTTAATGAACACTATTTCATCAGTTTTAATTCTTTTTAATGACTAACCCATTGATTGAGATATTCACAACAAGTGTTAAAAAATTATGTATACATTTTTCATGTCAATTTTTATATTATCATTGTCTGGTTTTTTTAATTTCTCTTTTTATTTCTGGCTAATAATTGATTTCTAGTATCAAATATTGTGGTCATAACTTCAACCACAGAAACTTTGTAATCTTCCATTTTTTAAAACTGTTTCATGGAATAGGTGAGCCTGTGAATTTAGGAAGTGTAGCCATATCAGTGCACTTGGATTTTTAAAGAAATCTGTAATAATTTTAGGACATTTATTTTGACTTAGAAAATATGACTTGAGATCATTAAATAATTCTAACATTCTTCCAATTGCAGATTAAAGTGACAACCGTTGAATGTTGCTGTAATCAAAGATTTTTTTAAAATTCAACCTCAGCAAACTCACAAAATATCTTTAAAGTCTCAGTTCTCATTGTGTATATATAAAAAAAATGAATATATTTTTATAATTATGCCCTCAATATCTATTGTCAGACAATCATTCTCAGTTGCATTGATTGGTTAGAAAGGTGACTTTATACTTTGTAAGCCAGTTTATAGAAGGCAACATGTCGTGCCATCTGCTAAAAACATTTTGAAAGTTTTGTAAAATGTAAGAAATTATGCAAAATTTTATTGCCTGTTAAAAAATTAGACAAATGCCTATGTTAATGTAATTTATCGGAACAATGGGACACACTATTTTAAAACAGGACAGTCCCATTCAAAATGGAACATTTAGTCAGTCACCTTAATCATGGTCCCTGCATTTTGAGCTTCAGAGTATACCAAACTATGCAGGACAATAGTCCATATGAGGATGAAGATGTCTCCAAAAGAAATATCACATAAATGATTAGAGCAATTGTCAATTAATGAAAGTTTGGACATTTTTCAGTTCTTAAAATAGCTAAAAATGCACCCCAATTAATATTTGATGGTTATCTGAATTATTTATGAGGTAAATACATGAATAAAATCATATGCCTAAATGTAAGCTGCCGGTATAATTACAGCAAGTAAATGTATTAATCATTTTTCCATAAATCCCACCTGGATTTGTTTTGTGCTGGCTACATATAAGACAAATTCTAAACTTATTTTGTAACTTGGAAAAAATGTTATTTTACTTATCTTAGATTTGAATTCCTGATTATGGTCAAACTAGGTGGAGGTACTAATTACTTCATAATGACATTCAGCACATAGATGTATATTAATAAAAATAAATAAACAAAAAAAATATTATTCACAATAGCACAGAAACTTATGTTTCATTAGATTTTTTACCAAAAAAAATAGCATAAATATTAAAAACATACAAGCTAAAGGATGATGTAAGTATGAGAAAATGTTATTTACCTGATCCATAATTTGTTCTAACATTACAAGGGTGTGCCTATTAAGAACATGAATCTCAAGTTTTGATGGCATACCTTCATTAGCTTCATCTATAGTTTTAAAAGTTGGAATAGGTTCTGGAGTTATGCGGAGAAAATAAACAACATTTCTTCCAATAAGTGTTTCAGGCACTTCTTTGTAACACATAAACAATTCATGAGTAATTACCTTTTCTTCAATAATTTTCTAAACATAAAAAAAACACAATAAGTGTATGTATATTGTAATGGTAGCACCCTATTAAACAATTGGTAATGAATTCAGTTAACAATAAAATAAAAAAAATACAATATTAGGCAAATTAAATTTTTATCTATGGGCATTTAAAGAAGGAAACCATGTACATAATGGAATAACTATATCCAAACTATTTTTAATTGACAACTGGATAATAGTCCCTAGCAATGATTGAATTTCATATGCATAAAAACAAGTTTCTATACACCTTCACTTACATTTCCTGATTGTTATCCCTTTCCACTTAATTGCAACCAGGATATATGGCCTCAGCAGCATATCATTGGTAATTATCAGGCAAACAACGGGGCTTGTTATAGCACCACAAGATTTCTATAACCTCGAAATCTTCACAACGGCCACAGCAACAACCATCAAAGTACTAAGTATGTTAATACATAAGAATCATAATTTTAATGAGTGACATCCATATAAAAATAATATTTAGAGAGTGATAAGAGACCACAATGATAAAATATGATATCAAGTTCCTTAAGCATCTAGTGAACAGCTTATATAGTCCACTCATTACATTATGAATCTGGGTACCCTCCCTAAACTATTGTGTCATCCAATTTTTAATTTTTAATGGATTTAGACAATGCACATAACTTTTTTTACATTTTTCTATTATTATCACCTATTACATCTTTAAAGAATTTTATCTTTAATTTGTATCCTAGGTTAACTCAGATCATTTTAACTGATATACATCAATTTAAAATTTGAATTCAAAGACAGCTTTTTCTTACAAAGGCTTGAAAACAAAATGTACTGATCCAACAAATAAATCAGGTTTTTCTCTGCAAGTATTGTGTCCGATTTCTTCAAACTCTTTTGTTTGTAAAAATAAAAATACAAAGCAGAGTGACCATTAATACATTAATGCATTTTAACATTTGTTAAGACACTGGCCACCTGAGTTTGCTTAATGCATTAGCAGAGAAAATAACTGATAAAACTTAAAAATAAAAATATAGAAACACTAGAACATTTACAGTTATTTTTAATCATTTTCTTTTTCTTTTTTTTCTTTATAATATGTTCCAACATGTAACAAAATTTAAGAATAAAATTACAAATGTGAGACATTTGTGTTTATATAAAAAGGAATATAAAGAAAAAATATTACACGCATATATAATACAATCATATGCATAAAATTACAGATTTTAGCTATAATATTTAGCTTTCTCTGAGAGTGTGGGTAAGAAATATATACACAGACCAATACCATCCATTTTATAGTACATTTATAGTCCATACCTGTTTAATTATTGTGAATATACAATGATACATAACCTAAACTAATACTTTTATTATGTAAATGAACTGTAGCTTTGACTACAGCCACCTTGTGTGTAGCCACTCAAATAGTGCCCAATACAATAACCCCCTCCCAACTGTGATTAACCATTTAATGTCTTCACTAATAGGCTACATTTCACTGACATACACAGATGTTTAAATTCCCCCCCCCTTCTTACTTATTAGAGTGTTTTTTTTACAATGTGGGTTTCAGTGATCGAGCATTATAAGTGCCTTTGATCCCTTGCTTTGTCTTAAGCCAAATGTGTTATTCCCATGATATTCTACAATTATAAAGGGACCCTCATAGAGGTTGCAGAATTTCTTAAACTGTAATTTTTCCAGAATACTCACATAGGGTGTTCTGACCATCACTTTGTCTCCAATCTTGAACTGGTGTTTTGAATTACTTTTCCAGTTCTTCCTCATGTGACTCATCTACATTCAGGTGAGTCTCACTTTTATCTGATTCCATATCAACCAGATTTTGGGCACTTCTAGAGAAATCCACTGAAAACAGCAATGGAGCTGGCTTCCTGAAATGCAGCCATGTTGGAGAAAATCATGTGAATTCATTTATGAACCAGTTGATATAATTAAGCATCTGATGCAACTGTTTGACTCACCCCCTATGGTTTTTTGGCAGGTAAGTTCAGAATAGTCTTCCCAGCTCCCATATGACTCATTCACAAGGGTTGGACTATGGATTATGAATAGATGTGAGTACATGTTTAATCCCCCAACTGGTGACCCATCAATTCCATTCTTCTGATATAAAAAGGTCATGTGGTTGGATAGAAGGGCTTCTGGCTCCCAACCTGCAGAAAATTCAAGAAGCCCAACACCTTGATGCTTTCTTGAGTAGTAGTCTAGAACAGGGGATAAGCTGCCATGAACTTTGAAAAGCGATCATAGATTACTACCAGGTATCTTTTTCAATGGAAGGGTGGCAGTGAACCATAGAAATCTGGCCATTATTTTCTTTGGGTTTTTAGGTATAGTCAATTTCATAGGACTTACATGTTTTTGTTCAGAGGCTTGGCTCATTGGCAGATCTCACATTTGTTTATCATGGAAATTATGTCATATTGCATTCCTATCCAATAAAACCAGCACTTTTCATTGCTGGCATTCTTCACCTTATATCTTTGCACTATCTTTTCTAAAATTGGGTCACCCCTCAGGTAATTACCCTAACAGTGCATTATAATTCAATTCAACCCAATATTATCCTGCTGTTTCTGGGACACTTGAGACAATTCCTTTTCTATGGATTCATCAATACCCAAAGCCATGTTCATCATATATACATGGTCTAAACCCAAGTGCTGATGTTGGCCCAGAACCAGATGTTGACTAAGAATGTCAGCAACCATGTTTTGCTCCCTTGGAGTAATGAACCACATAATTAAATTCCTGAAGAAACAGGTTTCATTGGCCCAATCAGCTGTTGGAAGATAACTATGGTTCAGAAACTTTAAACTGTGGTCTGTGATCACCACCACTTCTGAACCCAGTAACATAGGATGGAACTTCTGAAAAGACCACACAATTGTGAGGGCTTCTCTTTCTATGGTATAGTTAATTTCCATACCCTTTAACAAGCAGCTTATAAAATACAATACCTCTATCTGATCATCGAGCTGGATTTGGGATAGTGTAACCACCAATTCATACCCACTGCTGTCTGTCTTGAGCAAAAATGGCTTGCTAATGTCCAAGTATACCAGAACAATCTGCTTCATGAAACTCCTTTAAAAATCTAAAGACTTACTCCTGATCAATGGTCCAACTCCTTCAGGTTTCCTTTCTGGGCAATTTTAGTAAGGGCTCCATCTGGTCAGCAAATTTCTCACCAAGTCTGTTGTAAAGGTTACAGAGTCCTAAGGAGAATCAAATCTGTCTCTTTGTTTGAAGTACAGGTAAATCAGTGATGGTCTTTATTTTGCTTGGATGGGGTTTAATTCCCATTTGTCCCACCAAGTGATCCAGGAATTCACTGTCCAAGACTAATATTTAAATTTATTTTGATTTTTTTGGCTTATACTTTTCAAAGAACAACTCCAACTGCTGAAAGTCTTCTTCCATGGATGTAGATGGCTTCACCATATCATCTACATACATGGTTACAATTTTCTTGACTCACATGGACAAGACTTGGTCCAGGTATTGCAGTAAGCCTGCTCCACTGTTGACGAGACCAAAGGGCATCCGATAAAATTGATCAGAATATGCCCATACCTAAAAGCCATATAATGGTGGTCTGTTGGATAGAGCTCAGTTTGCCAGTAACTAGCAGTCATAAAATTGATCGGAATACCCCCATATCTAAAAGCCATATAATGGTGGTCTGTTGGATAGAGCTCAGTTTGCCAGTAACTAGCAGTCAAATCGAATGTAGAAAAAACTTTTTCCCTTTAAACTTCATTAGTAACTTCTGAATAGGAGGAGAAATGATACAATTAGGTATTGTTGCCTTATTAAAGTTGTTGGGCATACAAACATAATCTTATGGACTCATTCTTTTTTTTGTTACAATAATGAGGGATTTGCAGTAGGGGGAAGAGTATTTAATGGTAATGTTCCATTCCAATATCTGATTTAGCTGCTCCTCTATCTCTTCTTTGAACTGTAGGAGTATTAGATAGGACAACACTTAAAAAAAGTTCCCTTGCTTCAGTTGAAACTTAAATTTTTCACAACCATCAACAAAGGATAAATTTGCCTTATTTTCCTTTTTTCTATCATATTTGTTGATTGACTGGTTCTTGCACATGTCTCCACTGAAAGATATAAGTGAGAAGACTGGAATTGAACTTTGTGGTCATTGCATACAACCAGTCATTTTTCATAATCTAAGATACACTTATTCCTATGAAGGAAATCTGAACCTAATACAACCTTGTGGTTCAGTTTGTTGATCATCAAAAAACACTAAGGGAGGTTATGCTACCATTTATATCCAGCTGTAACCAGATTTATCTCAGTGGAAGCTTCACCTCTTGATTTTTTGCCATGATCTCTTGGATGACCTTTAAGGTCAGGGTCTCTATCAGGGTTTTTTTTACTAGAACCTGCTGGTATAGCTCCTTCCATATTACCAAGATTTGGCTCCCAGAGTCCAAAAGGGCAGCAACCTCAATTCCTTCTAGCCTCATTTTTATCTTAGGGCAGCTCTATGGGGCATACTCTAGTAATCTATCTCTCATGAGCATGCCAACTTTAGCATTCTTCCCTATCTCTTTCCTATTGTATCCCTGAACACTTAGGGTATCCATAAATGGAGAACAACTTACCAGGGCTCCTTACTGCTTCCTTTCCTTATGGAGGTTATTATTCCTACTACATATGGGTGTATCTAAGGGTGGCTTGGATTTCTGCCTTTTTTCTTCATATGCCTGGACACCAGTCTTGCTCCTTTTGGGTGCAATGTATGGCACACAAAGGTCTCTTTTCACCTTCCAGCCTGTGGTTATGTTACCTATATTTTCCCAAGCCTTGTCATGCTGGCTCATGTCCACAGCATTTAGCAATTTAGCCACCAGTTCTATTGACTTTATGTTAAACATCTGCTCAATCCTTAAGGAAAAATTATGGTGGATTATTCTCACAATCTGACCTTTTGATGTGTGGCATGCATTTAATGTTCTAAGCTTGGCAACCTGCCTCCTGAAGAACTTTTAATAATTTTCATCCCCAATTGCCTTGTATTTCTCCTGCATCACTAGATACAGGATGGTTTCCTGGTGCTCTTTGCCCCAGAAATTTTATAATTGTGTCTTTATAACCCTCAAAGATTATTGGGTGGTGGAATATGGATTCCCACCATGACTGTGCATCACCTTGAAGAGGACTGCAAGTGATGTCTAGTTTCAACCATTTGATTTATCCAAAAATATTTTTCCAAGCTATTAATGTGCTCTAAGGGAACTTTCTCCATTTGTGCCTTGAATACTCTGATCATTAAGAACTGATTGATGTTAGACTGAGGGAATCAATCCTTCCATTCTTCTATTCTACTCTCCCCTGACTCATCCCAATTACTCTTTTCTTTTCATAGCTCACAACCTTTTTGCTCCTGACTTATCTCATACACAGCACTTTGAACTTTACATCCCTCAATTAGTTTTACTTCTATTACACCCCCTATTGCTTTCATATCCCTAGTTATGCTAAGGTCCACCACTTTCCTTTCCAATTTTTTTGCTCTCTGGATTTAACCAAGCTTCTTTTGCCTTCTCTTTCACATTTTCTCACATGGATCTCCACTTTATCAATGCCTCATATTCATAGCCTGTTCTTTAATGGCCTCAATAACTGGTCATTCAGTATCCTATTGTTCAATCCTGCTGATTATCTGTTGAAGACCTTTTATCTCATTATCATTTGCTGCTACCAGTTTCTCAAGTTTTTCTATTCTGTCACTGCAACTTTTCACTGCTTCTTCACCCTTTCAGTTGATTTCTCTCCTCATGCTCTCACACCTTTCTTTAATTAATTGTTGCTTAATTTCTACCTCTTCCACCCCATTGCTGTTACTTTGACATAGGTCCCTACATCTCTTCTCCATACTTTGAAGCCTTGCATCTATCTTTTGTGATATTTTGGAATTCAAATTATTTAACTTTTGTGACATATATTTTGCGATGTTATTTGCCAAATTGTCAGACCTATCCCTCATCTCCATTATCTGTTATAATATCTCACTTTCCATGTCTTTTATCTATTGTGACATATTGGTCATATCTGTTGTCTATTAGTCATATCTGTTGTCACACTTAGTAAAACATTTTCCATCATTGCTATTAAACCCTCATTTTCCCTTCTGGTTTTTTCTTTGCTTTGTTGTTCACTATCTGCTTTTATTATGCTTTCCTATCTTTCAGACTGGCTTCCCTCCACTGCCTCTCTGATCATGGTGTCATCCTTTTCACTTATATGTTCTTGCTTCATTTTTTTAGAGTGTGATCTTGTCTACATGTAAAATACCCCATATTTAATATGTAATCTTAATTTATTGCACCACACTCTTATACTCCTGATCCACCTATTTATTGAAACCCTAACATTTGAAGCTATTTTTATTACTAGTTTATTTTTATATCTGAATATTCAGTGCACTATGCACCTAGATCCTCCCTATTCCATTTGCCATTGGTCTGTCCCATCCACACTATGCTCCAGCTGATTATTTTCTTTATTTTTTTACCTATGCTTACTTCATATATCCAAAAACAAAACAAATCTAAACAAAACAAAACTTTTGATATTATTAAACAAATCTGTCTTCTGAGATCACCTTAATAACATTGACCTAATATATTCTTGCCGAAGTCCTCCATCTATTTTTTCTTTTATGTGCAGTTTGTGCATAAGTATGGCATATCATTTCTCTCTCCAATAATTTACTTATTTAGTTTCTAATCTACATTAAACTCTTAATTTCAAAACCTTTTCTTATTATGTGAACTTTTTATTTATTTGCTTATGTTCAATGGCCATACTTTTTTATGCTGGCTGCATTGGATCAGGCCCTAGACATTTGGCACCAAATTCCTCTGTACCAGGTGATCCCTCAAACCTGTGGATCCCTACATGTTGAACATGAAATAAATGTTACACATCAGAGTAAGGCATGAATAACCATTCAATTAGAAATATGTATTTTATATTTTTAAATCATGACTGGTTCATTAATTGAGAGATTAAACCCAAGTGTGTTATTCTAATCCCTCCCTTGTTAAAACTTTATTGCCATGCATAGGAACATCAAAGAGTTGGCCACTGCATACTTTTTAAAGGCTTATTTAAACCTGGCCTTTACACACCACTCCCAGAAAGAGAAAATTCTCTCCTGAAAGAATATGCAGCTACACATATATAAACGAAAATAGATACCCGCATGACATCAAATACTTAACTCCTGATAAAGCAGTATCCATTAGGCTAAGCTCAGTCTTCTCTTTATCTCAGGTTATTTTATATGGATCAAGCTGCTTTCGTAAATATATGCTTCATTAAATTATTGGGGAAAAAGAATAATGCAACAAAATAATTTAAAAAAATAAATAAATAAGTATTATTAATTTCCAAATAACCCATCATCAATTATACAAGTGTCAATAAAGAAAATACATTATTTAACTTCCTACCCTCTTCATAATACACATAGTCATTTAGTTGGAGAAATCCCTCCCCTGATTCATTAAAATATCTTTGAATGAAGTTATCTGAGCTCTATACCCACACACATATCTATTAGATGTTATATTAGTTTATCAATAAAAATATAATTGTGTATGTATGTCCATACCTACATCCATTCCACTGTTTAATAACATTTTTATAGACATGCACTGATATACACATCAAGCACACAGAGACAAAGTAAAATTATTTTAATGTGTTTCACTTTTCTTGAATATATACACATATATATAGATTAAAGGTGATAAAATATGATAGAACATGCACATGACTGTATAATGTGCATATATCTTGAGATTAATTTGTGAAAGGATGTCTAGCATAAAAAAAATCTCGCACTTGGTGAACAAATGAACTGACATACATGTACTAATCCAAGAAATAAAATATCTGTATCAATACAGCTCATTTTTATAAATTATATAAAGAATATATAAATTGTATTGAAAACAGGCTGCAGAAAGGAGTTTGCTATTAACTGAAAGGAGACCCTTTGATTCCTCTTGGAGGCCTTAAAGGAACCAAGCAGGGCAAATTCCTAATGTCCACTCCATACGTTCTTGTCATTGCAGCTGTTATTACTATGTGATTATTCATATAGTATACGAACATGGATGGACTGCTCACCAACATGCATTAGCCAGCATGGTGAGTTTATTGGCTTTTTACCTCTGAGTTTAAGATCAAGAAACACCATGGTCTTTCTTCTCAGTGCCTGATAAGGCAGAATGAATGTTTGTGTAAATGATAAATATTTTTCCAATACATATATACAATTATGACAGACAAAAATAAAGCATGGCCCTTATTCCCAGGAGGCTGTAAAGTCACCAACCAAGGCAGCAGTTGGTGGCCGAAGGTGGAGGGTGCTAAGATTCCCCTGATTGCGGACCCAGGCTGCCATTTGATGACGACTTTTTATTTAGGTACTTACAACTGCAAATCACTTTCAAGTGAAGGAAGATTGCAAGAATTAGAAGAAGAACTCTCTTATATTAAATGGGACATTATTGGACTTTGTGAAGTTAGAAGAAAAGGTGAAGAGACAATTGATTTAAAAAATGGACATATACTCTATTATAAAGGCACAAATATTGGAAATACAAGTGGAGTAGGATTCATTATAAATAAAAAGTGGAAGAACAATAATGTGGAGATTGATGGTGTATCAGACAGAGTGGCAAGATTAGTTATACAACTTAATAGCAGATATCAAATGCAGATAATTCAGGTTTATGCCCCAACAAGTTCTCATAGTGATGAAGTAGTAGAAGATTTTTATGTGGATGTACAAAAGGCTTTTGATCAGAGTAAACAACATTTTAAAATTGTTGTGGGAGACTTTAATGCTAGAATTGGTAAACAAATGAAAGATGAAAGTGCTGTAGGTCATTTTGGTTATGGTAATAGAAATGAGAGAGGACATAGACTTGTGGAGTTTGCAGAAAAAGAAAAACTTTATATTATGAATTCTTTTTTTGAGAAAAATGTTAAAAGGAAATGGACATGGAAGCATCCAAATGAAGGTATAGCAGAATTGGATTATATTTTGACTAATAGGAAATACATATTTCAAGATTGTAATGTTCTTAATAAATTTAACACAGGAAGTGATCATCGATTAGTAAGGTGTAAGATACGTGTTAATGTGAAACTAGAGAGACAAAAATTATTAAGAAAAACAGTATTTACAGTTGATATTCCTAATCTTCAGAAACATTCTAATGAATTTAAATTAGAACTTAGAAATCGGTTTCAAGTATTAGTAGATTTTGAGCATAATTCAGATTTGAATGAAATTAATATGAAAATAACTGATACACTTTTAAAAACTGCAACAAACATAGTTGGTAGAAAAAAGCAGCAATTGACCAATAAAATTTCTACTGAGACTAGAGAATTTATGAAGAAAAGAAGGAATATTAAGATATACAAAAATGATGCATTAAAAAGAATTGAATATCTCAAATTTTGTAAAATGGTGTGGAAAAGAGTTGAAAATGATATAAGAAAGTATAATTGTGAACTAGCAAGGAAAGCTGTAGAAGAAAATAAAAGTCTTAAGAATGTAAAACAAAATTTTGGTATTGGTAGGAAATTTATATCTGCAATAAGAAAAAAGATGGAATTGTTACTAAAAAGAGAGATGACATCATGAAATTGGTAGAAGATTTTTATCAAGAATTATATAGTAATAAAGAACAAGTACCTCCTATATCTATTCCATTTTCCGAATTGCCAGAATTTTAAATGAAGAAGTAAGACATGCAATTAAATGTATGAAGAAGGGAAAGGCTCCGGGTAATGATGGAATTATAATTGATATATTAAAAGAAGCAGGAGAAGAAATAGAAAAAATTTTAGCAAAGTTATATACCAAATGTCTAAATGATAAAGATGTACCGGATGATTGGAAGAATGCAGTAATAATATTAATATTTAAAAAAGGTGATAAAGAAGATATTAGAAATTACAGACCTATTAGCCTTTTATCAGTTTTATATAAAATTTTTACCAAGATAATTACAACTCGTCTACAAAGAACATTGGATTTCCACCAACCAAGAGAACAAGCCAGATTTAAAAGTGGTTTTAGTACAGTAGATCATATCCAGGTGTTGAGAGAGAAGTTATAGAAAGGTCAAATGAATATGAGTTGTCATTGTGTTTTGGATTTGTAGATTATGAAAAGGCATTTGATTCTATAAACATTTCTTCAATGATTAAAGCATTGGATCATCAAGATATAGATCCAGGATATTGTCATATTTTGAAGAATATTTATAAAAATGCAACAGCAACAATTATATTACATAATGATACTGGGAAAGTCAATATTGAGAAAGGTGTAAGACAAGGTGACTCCATATCTTCAAAACTTTTTACAGCAGTGCTGCAAGAAGTATTTTGTGGATTAAAATGGGAAACTAAAGGAGTGAAAGGATTATTTAAGTCATTTAGATTTTGCAGATGATGTAGTTGTTTTTGCAAATAATGCTTCAGAGCTGCAGGAAATGTTGCAGGAGTTAGCAGATGAAAGTAGAAAAGTAGGACTAAAGATAAATGTTAAAAAGACTAAAGTAATGTTTAATCGATTTGCTCAAAATATGAAAATAAAGATTGATTATGATGAATTAGAAGAAGTTAACAGTTACAATTACCTTGGTCAGATTATTAATACAGATGGAAACATAATGGAAGAAATTAATCATAGAATTAAACTTGGTTGGAGTGTTTTTGGTAGAAATAACTTGATACTAAAAGGAAATATGCCTATGTGTTTGAAAAGGAAGGTTTTTAATAAATGTGTTTTACCAGTTTTTACTTATGGATCTGAGACTTGGACACTTAATAGAAGAGCAATACAGAGACTTCAGACCACTCAAAGAAGTATGGAGAGATGTATGTTGGGAGTAACAAGAAGAGATCGAAAATGCAATGTATGGGTAAGAGAACAAACAGGTGTTACTGATCTCATTGAAAAAATTAAAAGATTGAAGTGGAGTTGGGCTGGATATACTGCTAGAATAGATGATAATAGATGGACAATTGAAATTTTAAATTAGATTCCAAGAGATTGTAAAAGACCCAGAAAGAGACCACATGTGAGATGGATGAATGAAATAAGAAAGTGTGCAGGGGTGATGTGGAGAAGAGAAGCTGAAGATCGGAGAAGATGGATTAAACTTGGAGAGACCTTCATCCTGCAGTGGGTTGATAATGTTTGATAATGATGATGATTGAAAACAAACAAATATTAAATAAATAAGAAAAATTATACTCTCCAGTGTCTTCAGACTTCATATGGACTTGGTGTCTGAGTGCACTATACATCTGATCAACAGGGTGTCAGGGACTTCACTTCAACAAGGTGTTCATCTGATGATCTTCATCATCATCATTAATTGTACCTTATGTGACTGCATGTTAACAGCTGGGATGGAGTTGGATGGGTGCACTGCAGTGGTCTTCTATCCCAAAGCCATCTCACTAGCTGATATATATGTTTTCTTCATCTTGAAATTTGTATCCAATATTTTCTCTGCTATGGCAGTATCAGTAAAACTGCTCTTAATTAGCTTAACTAGAAGGGACTTTTATTCGAGACTCAGCTTGGTTTTGTACCTTTCTTATTTGTATAGGATTATACAATCAACAGCTTCTTCTTAATTGAGGCCAGGATATGTCACATCAGCAGCATATAGCTGGTAATCATCAAACAAATGACAGGGGCTTATTATAGCACTGCAAAATTTCAGCAATCTTGAATTCTTCTGTGATGACCACAGGAACAACCATCAAAGTACTAAGTATATTAATATGTAAGAATCATAATCTTAATGAGTGACATCCACATAAAAGTAATATTTAGAAAGTGATAAGAGACCATGATGACAAAATAAGATATCAAGTTCCTTCAGCATCAAGTGAACTGCTTATATAGCCCACTCATTACATTATGAATCTGGTACCCTCCTTGGAACTATTGTGTCAGACAAATTTTAACTTGATAGCTAATGGATTTTGACAATGCACATAACTTTTTTACATTTTCTATTATTATCATTTATTACATCTTTAAAGAATTTTATCTTTAATTTTTATCCTAGGTTAACTCAGATCATTTTAACTGATACACATCAATTTAAAATTTGAATTCAAAGACAACTTTTTTTTACAAAGGCTTGAAACCAAAAAAGTACCAATCCAACAAATAAATCAGGTTTTTCTCTGCAAGTATTGGTGTCCGATTTCCTTGAACTCTTTTGTTTGTAAAAATAAAAATACAAAGCAGAGTGACCATTAATACATTAGTGTATTTTAACATTTGGTAAGATAATGGCCACCTGAGTTTGCTTAATGCATTATCATAGAAAATAACTGATAAAACTTAAAAATAAAATTTTGACACATTGGGACATTTACAGTTACTTTTAATCATTTTATCTTTCTTTTTTTTTTTTTTTTATAACACAACATGTAAACAAATTTAAAAATAAAATTACAAATGTGAGACATTTGCATTTATAAAAAAAGAAAATTTAAAAAAATATTACATGCATATATAATACAATCATGTGCATAAAATTACAGATTTTAGCTTTAATGTTTCGCTTTCTTTCTGTGAGGGTGGGTAAGAAATATATACACAGACCAACCCCATCCATTTTATAGTACGTTTATAATCTGTACCTGTTTAATTATTGTGAATATATAATGACACATAAACCTAAACTAATACTTTTATTATATATATGAACTATAGCTTCAACCATAGCCACCTTGTGTGTGGCCACTCGAAGAGTACACAGCACAATTGTAAGCATTAGGATTAATCAACTTTCTCACCAACAATAAGCAGATCAAGTAATATGTTTTTCTTGATCAAGTAATATGTTTTTCTTTTATTCAAACTAGTGTGATATTTGAATGTATTATATAAAGATAGGTTGTTCTTTTTATTATAATAGTATTCTTAAATTATATTATTTGGGTATGAGATTCTCTTGCTTTATATACCTCATATTTTATTGCCATATGTTTCATGGGATTGCAGGGTGTACATGTTAATATAAATAAATGAATAACATGTATATGCAGTTGAAATGTACATATAATAATAATGCTAAACATACAAGTCAAGTACATTGTTTTTTTTCTGAGACTTTAATGTTGTATAAATGGGCTATGTAGATGTACTTGCTAGAAAAAAATAAATGCTTCCTAAATAAGATTAATAAAACAATATAATTGGAACAGTGCACTTTGAATATAAAAAATATTAAGGATCTGTAAAACACAAAATAATCTTTTGTTTGGTTTTAATAAATTTTAACTGATAAAGATATATTGAAGATCATACCCATAGGCAATATTCTTTATTGGTTTATGTATATGTGTGAACAACATTTCCCATTACACATAAGTGGATCTACCGACAATCTTTTCTTCAATATTTAAAAACATTGTGGGAATATTATCTTATATATATTTATACAATATTATGCATTTATTTTGTTCAAAAAGTAACCTATTATTTTAAAATGAGGGCTTTGTGTTTAATTCATCGTCATCACTTACACTTATACTTTATACATGTGGTCATATTAATATAATTTTAGTAGTCGAATTTTCATTATACTTTGTTAAAGTTCAATGGGTGAATATTATTTATGTTAAAATTGTGTTAGAACTCATTTGTACTATTTTCACGTATCTTTTTATATGCTATAAGGTATGTGCTGGATACAATCTCAAAATACCCATTTGTATCCCATCACACTTAAGAAATTTTATCATATAAATATCTAAGAGTCTTTATAGTATTACAAGAGTAGGAGGAATAATATGTAGGTGAAAATATTACTTTGACATTCATGATATTATATTAGGCACACATATCCTGTTTTGTTGATCTTCAATATAAAAATATTAGCAGATATATTTAAATGCTGGATAATCCCTGAGATTTATTATTAATACTGATAAGCACATGTAGTGGGCTAGTAACAGATACTATTTATGTGACAGGTATTTTTTACTTATTGATCTTATTACTATTTTTAAGAAGTTAAGCTAAGAGTTAGACAGTCACCATTTGGTGATTAGTTCATTTCTGTTGCAATATATAACTCCAAAACACACTCTACTATATTCAAAGTGCTATTATATAATAATAAATAATAGCTATAGCCAGTTTACAGCATGTCTTTCAACCTGAGCAGCATTTTAGAATTAAAACTTTTTAAAAAATGTCATTCAAAACACAAACACTAATGTTCCCATGTGAATGGCCAATTTTCCATAACTAACGTGTATATTAATATAATTATATTGTTTATTTATTAAATTGTCTGTTATATTTATAAAATTTGCTTCTTTAATTTTTTTTTTCTTCAAATAGTTTTTCAAAATAAAAACACTGAAGGCAAACTGAAGATTCTGCAAATGCAGATTTTATTCTATTCTCAGAATATCACAATTTATTATACAAAAGTTCATGTTTGTGAATTCCCTTTTTTAATGGTTGTTTTGACTCACCATTGTAATTAGACTCATATTGACATACCACTTTATATATAATATTAAATTTGTTGATTTTATCAATAACATTCTTGCCATTAATAATTAATTAATCTACCAGTATTTGTTCAAGATTAAATACAATATTAAAATGAAAAGAAATCAATGATGTAATCATACTACACACTGTATTATTTATATATGTAAGAAAATTCATGTTTTCTCTTCAAATAAAATACTGGTAGATTAATTATTAATAGAAACAATACAGTTAATAAAATCAACAAACGTAATATATGTAAAGTGGTGTGATGATATTAAGTCCAATTGCATTGGTGAGTCAAATGTGCATTGGAAAAGAAAATTCATAAACATGAACTTTTGTATAATAAATTCTGATATTCTGTGGATATATTTAAGTCTATATTAGCAGAACATTTGGTTATTTGCAATGGAAATTTTTACTTTGATAGTATTTTTACTTTAGATAAGGAAAATGATTTGAAAAAAAGAAAAATTAGAGCGGTATATTTTATAAATATGACAGAAAAATTATTAAATAAATGAAAATGTGTTTATATGTATATATAAGTTATGGAAAGTTGTTTCTTCACATGGAAATGGAAATTAATGAGATTTTTTTTAAATTTTAATTTTAAAATGCTACGCATGTTAACACACATGCTGTAAACTGGTTATAGCTATTACTTATTATTATATATTTATATATTAATATTTTGATTATTCTAGAGGTTTTTTTTTTTTTAATTCATTTTATTTGATTTTATGTATATAAAGGTGAAATATAAATAGAAACGTATACACACACATATATTTATATAAAGTTAAATAGATAGATAATAAATAGATATACAATTACAAACCGTTTCAAATATTTTTTCTGGAGTTAAAACTATTGGTTCTTCCTGCACAACTAATTCTGCAACAGTCACTGGAGTTGAAGCAATTGACGGAAGAGGAGTCATTTTTCCTTTTTTCTTTTCTATATCATAAAATTTATTAAATATATTTACAATATGAAAAAAAAAAAGATTTTGTTAAGTAATTTAATAACTTTAATAAATATTAAACCATTTGTTTACTGAAAAGTATAGTAAGTCAACACTAAATAATTGAATCAAAATTATTAAGAATAGCAGTGTACTGGTTATTTTCTAAACTGGGAAAAATTATGCTAATTTTTTGTTTAATAACAACTTAAATATATGAGAAACACCCAAATGGAGCAAAACTGACTCAAATTTGCAATTTTGACAGAAGTATTGGAGTTTTAATTTAAAATAGTAAATATAACATAAGATTATATAATATGATATTGCAGTCTGAATTTATCTTGTTTTTGTTTTATATAGTGTAATTCATATTAAATTTTTAATGACTTTTATAAATAAATAAAAATCTGTATAAAATGTACATTTTATTATTCATTAAATATAAGGTAAGTCAAAAAACTCAGCATAATTTTAAAAATTATTTTAAAAACTGTATACAATAAAAACTTAATATGTATAGATTAGTTTAAAATAAAAAATCATACATCCACACAAATCTTGATAAATTTTATACATATCTCTGAATCAATAATTTTCATATATATAAAATTTTGACGTTTCAATTATTTCTCTTTTTATATAATCATTTTTGAAATTACAAAAAAAAAAAAATCAAATCAGATGTCACATGACCTAATTTAATAAGCTTGTATTTACAAATGTTATATATAGAGCTTACTGTCAACACCAGTAAGCAGAAACTGGGCTGGGTTTGGGGATATTCTGCAAAGCTTGTTAAGAGCTTATTTTGCAAGTTCTATATATAATCATTTTTGAAATACATAACTGAAAAGTAATGTAAACATATTAAAATATATCATACATAAATTAATGAAATATTAGTTATCATCAATACCATCATTTTTACCTATTAATTCTTTTCCTGTAGGACAAAGGACTCTCTGAGTTTAACCCAGTTCCTCTGATTTCTAACTTCTTTTCTCCATAACATACCAGCAGACTTCCCTATTTCATTTATCCATTGCACATGTAAATTCTTTGTAGGTTTTTTATAATCTCTTGAAATCCATTTTAAAACTTCAACTGCATAACTATTATTATCATTTCTAACAATATATTCAGTCCAGCAACATTTCTCAATAATGTCAATATTACTTATTTGTTTTATCATTCATGTATTCTATTTTGGATCTCTTCTTGTTACACTTACACACATCTGTCTATACTTAGTTGATTGAGCTGAAGTCTCTGTATTTTTCTTCTGTCATAAGAGAAAATCTCAGATTTATAAGTATGAACTGGTAAAAGATATCTATTAAAAACCTTCCTTTTAATAATACATAAGTTTATTTTCTTTTAATATCAAGTTATTTCTATCAAAAGCATTCCATCCAAGCATTATTTTATGACTAACTTCATCTATTTTATTCCCATCTGTATTATAATTTAACCAATGTATTTTTAATTGTTAACTTTTAATTCATAATTATCAATTTTTATTATCTTCTGAAAAAAATCCACTGAACATTACTTTAGTCTTTTTAGTATTTATCTTTAATTCTATTTTCTTACTTACATCTGAAAACTTCTGCAATATTTTCTGAAACTGAGAAATACTATTTACAAAAACAACCATATTATCTCCAAAATCTAGATTACTTAAATAATCTTCATTTACATTTACTGCCTTAGCTTTCCACTTTAATCCACAAAATACTTTTTAAAAAACTGTTGTAAAAAGGTTTGGAGATATGTGGTCATACTGATATATATCCTTCTCAATGATAATCTTTTTAGTATCACTATAATCTGATGATCAATCATGCATTTTAATAAATATTCTTAAAATATTCTTAAAATATGACAATATCTCAGACATATGTCTTGATGAACCAATGCTTTAATCATCATAAAAATCCTTATCCAATCAAATGACTTTTCACAATCTATTAATTCAAAGCATAATAGCAATTTATATTCATTGTTTTTTTTTCTTCTCTCAATTATTGGATGTAATCCACAATACTAAAACCACTTTTAAATCTAGTTTGATTTTTTGGTTGGTTAAAATTCAATGTCAACTGTAGATGAGTTATAATTATCTTGGTAAAAATTTCATATAGAACAGATAAAATACTAATAGATATATAATTGTTAATTAGAGAAGATATTAATTAGTATTAAAGTTCATCGGCTTAACGTTTTCGAGGATCCATGCCTCATATTCATAGCCTTCATAAAATGTATAATAAAATATGCAAATACAAATATTCAAAAAAAAAAAGTGAGAAGTAAAGCTATACTAATAGATATGTAATTTTTAATATCTTCTTTATTATACTTCTTAAATATCAATATTATTACTGTATTCTTTCAATTATCTGGTACATTGATATTTGGTATATAACTTTGCCAACAATTTTTCTGCTTCATTACATTCTTATTTAAAAATATAATTAATAATAATTCCATTACTTCTGAAGCTTTTCTTTACAGATTTAATTTCCTGTCTCATTTCTGCATTTAAAATACTAAGCAATTCAGAAAATGTAATAATTATAAAGGATGTTTTCTAGTTATTTATTACTATAAAATTCTTTATAGAACTTTTCCACACATTTCATGATGTAAACTCTCTTTTTAATAATAGTTTCTTCTTTTTTTCTTATTACAGAAACAATTTTTCTTCCAATACCAAAATGTTCTACAACATTTTTATTCTCTTCTTAGCTTTTTTGCCAAATTCACAGTTATACATTTTTTTGACATTATTAATTCTTTTTTGTACCATTTTACAGTGAGAATTGTATGCATATAAAAATTAGTGATTGAAAAATAATAAACAAGATTTATGTGTGTATATAATTCTCTTAATTCACAATGCATTGAATCAAGAAAAAGCAATAATAGCTCTGTTGTAACATATTTTTAATATATATATATATAAACAAAGAAATAAATTAGGAAAAATCCATGTTATAGGAAGATAAATTATCTAGCAATAATGTTACTAAATAATCACCACTTAAAAATCAGAGTTTTAAGGTGAACCATGTGTTATAATAACCAACAATAACTTTTGCTTGAATTTACATAGAAATAGGACAGTCCACATATATATCAGGTTTACATATAAAAGTAGTTAATTATTGTTATTTTATAAAATCCATAATTTTAATGTACATCAAATTACTCATTACGCTACAAGTCTTAGAATGAGCTCATTGTTATTATCATTCCTTTATTTATTGAATCAATATTGAATAATTTTTTGAAACAGATTCAAAAATTATTGAATATTCAAATGTTAAAAGATAGCAATCGAAAATATGTTGTTCTACAAACAAAAAACTGTGTCCAATATGTCTAACCATTTTATTAACAAAGTGTGCATTCTAATTTCATATTAAAACATTTGAAAACAATTCGAGCAACAGTGATAATTAACAGCATTTTTATGCTTCAGCATTAAAAAGCAACACAGTCTCAGTGCAGAAAAAAAAATAGAGATCATATTTGTAGGAAAAATGAAATCTGAGAAAATGTATAATGATATTTATATTAAGTTTAACAACACAATTCTTAATCCAGTACTAAAATCTTTTATTAAATTTTCCAATAATAACATTTTAGAGAACTGTAAAAATCTTTTTAAGAAATGATAATTCATAACTCTTTTTTTTATTTTTCATATTGAAAAATGTAACTAAAATAAGATTAGTATATACATTTTTGAAGCAAATTGATACAATAAAACTTTACTCCAGAAACTAAGTTTATTTGCCACATAACTCACAAACATCATGATCAAAAACAACAAAATATAGCTAAGAAAATATTTGTCTAAAGTGCCCCCCAAAATAGTTTAATCTGTTTATTGACTGCAAAAAAATTCAACAAGCATATTTTCATTAGATCAGATCTGAACTCACATACAAAGCACACTAAGTTAAAAATAATATTGTTCTATTTTAGGGATATCATGAGATGATATAATTAATTCTTAAATATTGTGGGTGCATCCTTTCACAATCAATAACCTTATAGTAATATCATAAAAAATAAATTGTTAGATATATAAAATGTATATCACAAAGAATTTGCTAAATAATTTTAAATGTAATTAGAAAAACTAATTGATTAAGGACTATTAATAGAAATAATTATTAATATATATATAATAAAATTAAGCCATTTGTTTAGTGATGAGATTAAATTAATCTTTTTTATAATAAAATACAATAACATAAGCCATCTGGATTCCTAAGAAGAGTTGAAGTCTGAGATATAAAAAAAAAGTTTTGTCACAAAAATAAAGAGAATTCATCAGAAATAATGATAAATGTGGCCTATGAGAAATGTAAAAGTAGTGCTTCATCCAATGCGGATTGCCATCAAAACAGATCTTTCCATTCATTCTGTTATTATATGTAAAAAAAAAAAAAACAAATATATGAACTATAATAGGCTGCATTGGTTGTTATTATTCATGCATGCTTTCAGATTTAAAGACAATTATAAATAACTATAATTTATCTTTCCAATAATATTTATGATGTTACTAGTTAGTCACTACTTTAGAAATATATTAAATGTGAATAATATAGTCAATTATGTATTGAGCATTTAAACCATTATTAGTAAATTAAAACTAATTACAACCATCAATCATAGCACTTGGAAAAATTAGCATTAGTAATGCAAGAAGAGAATGATTGGCATGATATGGATTAATTCTTTTATTACCATAATGATTGTATCTTTGAGTAATTTGCTAATTTTAAAACATGCAATTCATGACTATTTGATAAAGACTTTTTAAATGCTGATTTGCCTAATTGATAAAAGAAGATAAACATTATTGTGTATTTATTTTATTAATGTTTAATACATTGCACAGCCTAAAACCTGCATTTATATATGTAATATAGGTGGGATTCGAACTCAGATTTTTACACAACCCACTACTCTCAGTGCCATCTCATATTGCTGACCCACCTGATCACACACATGTTGAAAAGATAAATAATCACCAATATACGTATTTCATGCTAAACCAGCAATCATCAGTTGGTCCAAATTACTATCCTCACACATATATATAATCAGTACTCAGCTTTATTAAGATAGCCAATCTTCATACTTTAATGGACAGGCTTCAAACTATTCCAACTCACAACTCTTCAGCCTTTCATTTCATTGAAAATCTGATGATGGAACGTTCAAAGCCCTTGATAGTGCCAAGGTTGTCATCCTACCCATGTTGGCATATTAATCATTCTGACCCCTCATGTACAGGAGAATAATCCATTTATACATACATATGCGAGGGGTAGGCAGTCCTTAATGTTTGCAAATAATATTTAAAAGATAAGTTAAGTGTATAAATTAATTAAAAGCTTTATTAAAAGAAAAGTCATAACTTTATTGTATGGTAATATTATACATTATGAAACTGACCTATTTAAATTGCGGTCTTTTAAAGGAGAGAATATTTTTTTTTAATTACTATAATAAAGTGCTTGAGTGAACAGAATACATTTTTAAGAAGAATATTTAAAATGCTTTAATAAATGAAGAAGCTGTTGTTTTTTTCCCATATATAACCACGAACAAAATTAAATTAAAATTCTCTTAATGATGTTTGCTGTTAAAATTGAAATATTGAAAACAAGCTTGCTGATTTTTTTCTTTTTACATAAACCTGTGTGAAAAATGGATCCAAATCTTTGCTGAAACTATTTGTTAAGGGTTTCTATTATATATTGTTTGTTCCAGAAGGTCATACTTGCTCTTATTTTCTTATAAAAAAAATTGACAAGTATGGACGTATCACTCTTTAAAATAATTCACCAGAAAAAATGACATTGTTCGCCTGCGTCAGATTGCTCATCATGGACAGAATTTGAATGAAGGACTATGGGAGTTTTTTAAAAATAATAATTTATTATTTTTTTATTATTATTATCTTACATTATTTTTAATATTATGCCAAGGTATTTTTCTATAATTTATAATATAATTATCCAATTATTGTTATGATAGAGAAGATTAAATTTTATATATATATTTTTTTTTATTGTTGGCTTAAAGTCAATTATGGGGTATTAGGTGTCCAGGTAAAGATACAATTTTTTTTTTACATTTAAGAATAGTGTTTATTAATACAGTACTTTATTTAAAGGTAAACAGCCAGTATGATTTATCAAAACCTTGTAATAGTTTTTATTTGTTTATTAAGATATAATAATTTCATTATGAAGTTTTTATATGACAAGGCATCTATTGGTTTTATATTTAGCAATATTTGCCTATGTTAATTATGTCCACTTTAGTTATAAAAATTTATGATGTTTTATTGAATGTGTGTATTTCTCATTAATTACAAATTTTTTATTATGCGATTTGAAATATATAGTCGTTTGGCTTATAGTAATTTGTTGGTGTCATCCATTGTTTAATGTATGTAATTTTAGAGAATGAAGATTGATTTCTCTAGCTTTTAAATGATAATTTTTTTTTGTCTTGCCATTGTTTTTGCCTAGCATATATGCTTAATCTCATTTTAATATATGTGGGATGCATGTGGCTTTATTATAAGTTGTGTTTTACATATGTTATATGTTGAAGGATTTTGAATTTGCTCTCCCCAATGCTTTGCAGTTATTTCTCATGAGAGGGTTGTATTTTGATACTTTATGCTTATTTTCATGTTTAGCTAAGTAGCTTGACCCTAGAGAGGATCATTTTTCATGGTATGTATTCCATTTCTATGTGTTAAGACCTTGTCCACACATATACTTAGCTAAGATAAAGGTATTGGAATCTACCATTGTATTTTTCCAGTGTGTAGTTAGCTCTGAGGAGCCTTTTTTTCTTGTCTTATCACTCATAATGATATTAATTATTTTCCATCATGTAAGGTAAAGTTATTTATTAATATTTTAAGATTGGTATGCAATGATAAAGTAAATGTTTGAAGTAACTAGTTGCTTTAGGAAAACTTTTCTATTTGTAGTGTTTTGTTAAGGGGAGTAATGTAAGTATTGTGCTGTTGTGCCTTGCCAATAGTTAAAAGTAAACCAACAAATATATAGTAATTTTAATACTTATTTTGTGCATAGCATGATGAGAGATATACTATGCAATATCATCTTTATCATCATCCAGAAGTAGTTTGCTGATGGATTGGTAAGATATTTTAAGATTAAATATTTTATTATGTGGACATGGGAAAAAGATAATATGCTGTGTGCATGACTTCTGATGAATATTCTCATATTTTTATTATTAAGCAAATAATGCGAGACAGTAATTGTCTTATTTGTGTTTATATAATAATTAACATTATCATAACACTTTACTGGTAAAAATTTAGCCATATGTCAGTTCAGATTAAAGTTTTTTAATCTTTAGTGTAACTAAATGCTGTCAATAAAATATTATAAGTTATTACTGGACAAAAAATGTATCTTAATTAGAGTTTTGGTTTATTATAGTTAGAAAGTTTTATTAAATGATTATTTAATAAAGTAACTTATAGCCCTAACAATATGTTAAAAATAAACTAGTCAAATATTGAAAGAGTCTTATTTTAAATGAATCTATCATTAATGGGTCATCCAAATGCTTGTATCAATAATGGTTAATTTTGCTAGTGTGTAGGCCATCATTTTATCATTTATTTTATGGCATCCTGCCAAAAGAAACAACACCTATGTTTAGCTATGACTTTTTTTAGAAATTGTAAATAAAGTTTTGTAACTTGTAAAGTTGATGTTAGTGTTAGTAAATGTGTTTATCGTTATTAAAATTTAGGCTTTGTTTTCTATATATGATTTCTTGTGTCCTGAATCTTTAATTATATTACAGAAATCTTGGGAAATCAGATAATCAATTTTTATACAGATCCAGAATCCCAATTTAAAAATGCAAAAATTGCATAAGTGTTATAATTCCAAAGATTCGAATTGCAGTTAAAACAATCAAATATTTATTTCATTTTATTTTGAATTCTTTAATTCATTTCAGATTGCATATTATTTATTTAGTTTATGAACAAAGAATATATTATTTAGAAATTGATTATTTTATTGTGTAGTTGATGAAGAGTAGAAAGATACAAAAGGTACCTACCGGGTTTCTTTTTATTTACTTGAGTGTCATCCTAGATCAAAGGCTTTGATTTTTTCCAAATTTATATTTTTATGCAATTATTAATTAGATTAAACACTTCTTTATTAATTGTTGTTATTACTATAATATATTAGGATACATTAGCTTATAAAAAAAGTGTATGACTCCTTTAGTCTACTAGGATGCCATTCATTTGTTCAATAACATAATATGCTGATTAGTATTCAAAATTAATAAAGAAAGAACCCTGAGATCATTACTTATTATTTCATGCTTATTGTTAATTTATTTTATTAGTTCAAAAGTCAATAGTGTGACATGAGAAACTTATTATAGTTCATTGTACTATAAGAAAAGTACATTATCTTTCACTCTATAAGAGTAGATTAGATCAGATCATGACAATAAAATTGATTAGTGATAAATATTTGTTTATTCAGATATTTGAAGATGATGCAGTAAAGAATTTCATTATGAGATTTTATATTAAATGCAAAATACCTATGCTACTTAGAGAATGCATTTTGATAGAGGAAAAATTTATTGTTTTGAAAAGTATTGTATAGGAATGAGTGGTTTTTCCTCTTCTTAATTTATTTATTTACTTTATATTAGAATGCATTTGTCATTGTTTTAAAATTCCCTTTTATTTTAATGCATGTCCCTGTAGTAAAGTTTATTGTAACCTATAATCCACTGAGCTTAGCTATATCATCATCATCATCATCATGGTTGCTAAGAATCTCATTCTTATTTTATCTTGGTTAGAAATGGCTGCACTGTTTCATAGTTTATTTTATTGGTTTAAATATATATATATATATGTTAGGAGGAATGAAGATTGCTTGGAAGAAAAGTTCTGATTTGAATTCATTACTTAATTGTTTAAAGCAGTCTATTGATAATAGATCTATTCCTGGTATTGTTTATAAGATTACATATAGTTGTGGTAAGTTTTATGTAGGCCAGAGTAAGTTTGACTTTAATAAAAGGATTAAGGTTCATATAAGTAGAGTTAAACATAGATATCTTAACTCAGCTTTATATATTCATGAATTGAATACAGGTCATAGAATATTGTTTAACAATGCTTCGGTTATTTTTTATGAAAAGAATGAGTTAAAAAGAAGAATAAAGGAGACTTTGATTATAAAACTTTTTGAATCTGAGGATATCAATCTTATGAAGACTTCTTTTGATAATAAGGGAAGGTGGAGTTTGAAATGAATTATGGGAAGATTTATTTGTTTGTATATATTGTTCCTTTAGTTTGATTTTCACTTGCGAAGGTCTATTTGTAGTAGATGAAACCATGGTTGTGTAAAGATTTTGGTAAAATTTTGCTAGTATTGTATTGTTTTATGGTTTTGAATAATTATATATATTTTATTATAATTGGAATGCAGACATTGATTAATAATTTATATATATATATATGTGTGTGTGTGTGCGTGCTCGCGTGCGTGTGTGTGTGTAGAGTTATCCATTTACAATAATTAGAAATGTGAAAGCATTGAAAGTACATTGGTACAATAAATCTTTTTATATTTTATATTTAAATTCTGTTTTAGTATTTTTTATATTAATATTTAGAATGGTAGAGTATCAAAACATTATATATATATATATATATACATGTTGGTATATTCATAATCAAAATCATATGTGCATAAACCCAGAAAATGTACCTTATATATATATATATTAAAAATTTACATGCTATATTTGTAAAAAGAGACTTATGGTTGCCTGTATGCAATGCTATAAAACTAATTGTTATATTGCATTCCATGCTACTTGTGCCTAACAGGTTGGACTTTTTATTTAAAATAGTGTAACATAATGAGAATGCAGTATATACAGATATAGGTACAATGAAAATAACATCTATAAAATAATCCATTCCATTTCACAAGTCACTTTGGTCACCTAAATAATTGGTTGATGGAAGAAGGAAATAAATTCAATAATAAATTAATAAAAATAATTCTCTATACTTGGCTTCATGATTAGGCAAATGTAATGGAAGAAAGTAGTAATTATTTTATAGCTATGTTACTTTTACTTGTACTCTATGTTTTATAAACCTACTTTCCTTCCATTACAGTATATATAAAATGAAAATATTATGGGTTTCATGATATACAACAACAATGTGTGTGCATGTATATATAAAGTTAAAAAGAAAAATAGAAATAAACACAGACAATTTTTTTATAGATATTTTCTATATTAAACTGGAATAAAAGTTAAGGATTAAATAAGTTTAAATTAAAAAAAGGATATAAATTAAACATTTAAAAAGGAAATACCCTTTAAAGTCCATGAATTACATTTGATTTAGTTAGTATTTATTAGAAATTAAGTTTATAGTTGGTTAGTATGATAATGGTACTAATTGGTCAGAACATTGATGATGATCAGCATATTTTAATATTTCATAATTATTGTTTTATTGTTATATTTTCTGATGGATTAGCAGTTAAGTTTGTGCATTCAAATTAATGTTTAAATGATCTGCTCCAAGCTGGCAAGGACTAAATAATTAGCCTTGTTTATAGTAGACCCATTTCAAATCAAGTCACAAGTTTGCTGTTGATTTCTTTGTATTTTTAATTATTAATGATGATGGATGATTATTACTCATGAGTAATGCTGGTGAAATTATGCTTACACTTATGGTTAGTTAGCTCTGTGCTGATCTGTCATCATCTCATGCTAATTATTCCTTTATGTTAAATTTCATATTAAATTTTATATTTTGTTTATTTGAGGATGATGATGGGTTCTCAATGCTTCATAATTATTCCCTAAGGTGGTGTACTGTTACAAATAGTTACCCAATTGTGGACATTTTAATCTCAGATTCATTTTGTATTAACCCTTTATTTTCCATACCATTACTATATATATATATAGTGCCATAGGGGGTGGGGGGTAAATATAACAGTACTTTTAAAAAATATTAACTCAATTAAATATAACCCTTTAATAAATAAACCTTACTATTTCTAATTTATATAAAATCTTAACTATGCATTCTAAAGCATTAATAAAATATCTTTGTTAAATATCTTTGAATGATAATTGATAAGGAAATATAAACTGTTTGATTTAATCATTGTTAAAGTCAGCAGTTGATAAGTTAAACTCGGATAAAAGTTAGTTTAAAATGTGCTACCTTTTAGTTAGTTGTATCAGATAAAGTTTGTTTTGCTATTTGTTAAAATATTATTTATTAATCTGTGTTAAAATGCTTTTAAAATAGTAGTTACTAAAATAAAAATATTGTTTTAAATTAAATAATTGATTTTATTTGATAAATAAATAATGTTAATAAACTTAATTATTTTTATTGTCTAGATGTCACAAGGTTAAATTTATTCTTAGATGTCTTAATTAATAAAAGGTTGGGTCAATAAATATGTGACCTAGTTAATAAAAGGTTAAAATTGTTAATCAATTCCAAAAGATCTCACCCCCAATATTCATCTCTACTGATTAAGTAAAATTATATGACAAACTTTGTGGTAAAAGACAAGCACATACACATTTAAAAAGAAAAAAAAACAGAAATTACTTCTTCTTGCTTCTTATTTAATAATTTTTAAAAATTATTTTGACTACTTATTATTTTATTAGGTGAATAATGTTAGGATAAAAGCCTCTTAAGTCATTAAAGCAAATATACTCTGCCAATACATGTTCACCTGTCCATAAACAATATCTCATTGGAAAATCCAAAAAGCTATATTGTAATGAAGGAAATTCCGAGTCTTTTGAATATGAAATCTACTGGAGACCACTAAGCTGGAAAGTTATATGTATGTTTATTTACCATATCTACAGACTTTTAGTTAATTCAGAACCATATCTACAGACTTTTAGTTAATTCAGAACTTTTGCTGTAGAAACATTTTGTTAATACTTTGTTATTTAAAATTTTAATTAATTACATAAGCTAATTGCTAATATTAAATGATATTGTCATTTATACTCTACTAAATGTCTTACATTAGAAGAAAAGTAATTTATATGGGAACAATTTACTGACTAAACTACAATTATTATTGTACCAAGAACTATTTTTAAAAATTATTATATCTTTAATTAATAAAATGAATGTGATAATGAGTTCTTTTAAAGCTTTCACTAGCTTAAGGACAAAGTAGACATTTTAAATTTCTTTATCTAATTATGATACAGGAAGATGTTATCCGGATTGATTTTCTTAATATTTTGGAAGAGTATTATATATCTACATTATTTCCAACACAAACAAGATAATATTTTAGCATTATAATCTATTTATTCATAATTCATTTATTCGTTTACTGAATGTATATTTTATTGCTCTACAAAAAGGAAAGAAATAATTTGAATTTGCTTCATGTTTTACTTTTACCAAAATAATGCCTCAATTTTATTATGGAACTACTTATTACCTGTTTATTCTTAATCTTACTGTAGGCAGATGTCTGATTTTCTCCATTTAAAAATTAAAATAGTGGACAATGTTGTTTCAAGAAAATCCAGACTTTCCTCTACATTAATAAACACTATGTTATATTTTTCTGAATAGAATAATAACGGATCTTCAATTAAAAAGAATTATTTTTATTTTAAATAATGAAAGAACTTTCAACCCTCTGCTTAGTTAAATGGGGTAAAACAAGAGAAATGTAAATTTATTGTTTTATGAAATTGATATATTTTTATTATTGTATATTATTTATGCATTTCTGATTATTATTTTATATGAAGTATATTATAAAATATATTTGTAATAATATACATGTATCAAAAAGATTTGATAAGAAAAAATATCCAGGTGTTCAATTATAAACTGGTATGTGTTCTGGGAATTTATATCCCAATATAATACTTTATTGTGCACAGTGTAAAACAGTTTTTTTATATTCGATATGTGTGTGAATGAAGTGTGTTAGTTGCATATATTTTTAGACTGAGTATATATGTTGTTGTGCAAATGAGTAAGTGTGCAAGTTACCTTTTCGTTTATTATTAACAAATTCGTGGCTTTTTAATTTTTCTAATTATATGCTACCAATCACAGATATCACGTTTGTCATTTATCAATGGCTGCCATTACTGCTGTTTTTGTGAAGCCCCTCCATGAGGGAGAGAATGTGGATTACTTGTTTTGGCATTGCCAGGTCAAGTTAGTAAGTGCTCAATTATCTATTTATCATCATCCATTTTATCTTTAGATTTGCATTAGTACTGTGCATTTTATTGTGTAATAACATTTACACATGTCCATATGCAGTTGTTTGCTAGCTCTATTACAATTTAATTTTTAGAGTTGCTACTTTATTGTTAGTATTAAACTCTTTTATTTTGTCACTTATATGCATTAATATGAATAATTTTTTTTTTTCACATGTCATAGCATCGGCCGGAGGCAAACCCACAACTTCTGCAACCAACTACTTGCTTGCAATGCAGCTGCGATGACCTCTCAACTATGGTTATTAAAGAGCCAAAGACACCAAAATGTATGGGTATGGAACTGAGTTCAGACCCAGATGACTATATAAGCTGTTGAGCTTAGATTAAAAATATTATTGTGTTTTCAATTTCATTCTCATAGCTTTGTAATTAAATCGAGATAAAAGGTGGCTGCTGGAGGGTTGTATTAGATCCTAAGATCTAGGTGCAGTGCTCTCAGATCCAAAGCTCCTCACTGACAAAGGCCACAAGCCAGAAACTAGTCTGGGGATATTGGGTGAGTAGGCACTAGATAGGGATTTTATGCACAAGTCTTCTGACATCCATTGATTACTCTGTTTGGCACAGGGTGGCACTACTGTATAGAGAGTTTTGCCTTGTCTAATAACAATTATGTGCTAGTATGAGATGGTGATCATTTGATGTTTAGTGGTTAACACCAATCCTGCCTAATAGGATAGTGGTGGCTATGGCTGTTAAAGACCAAAGACACCAAAATGTATGGGTGCTGAACTGAGTTCAGACCTATATGACTATATAAGCTGTTAAGCTTAGCTGGTGGAGGGTTGCATTAGATTTTAAAATCTAGGTGCAGTGCTTTCAGATCCAAAGCTCCTCACTGACGAAGGCAACAAGCCAGAAACTAGTCTGGGGATATTGGATGAGTAGGCACTAGATAAGGATTTTATGCACAAGCCTTCTGGCATCCATTGATTACTCTGTTTGGCACAGGGTGGCACTACTGTATAGAGAGTTTTGCCTTGTTTAATAAATGTAATATTTCATGTAAATCCTAGTTTTTGAATTATTACTTTCTTCTAGTTAATATTTAAAATTATTTTCTTTAGCTAATAGTTTAGCATTAATAAATATAATTTTTATAAATGTAATTCCTGGGCTACTCTTATCTTGATCATCATCATCAGTCTGATCTTATGCTCTACCACTGTGTTTCTGGGCCTGGAATTAAAGTAATTATGCTATATCATCGGGATTGTTGTTCATAGGGGCAGAGACTCAAATAATAGGCAAATAGATTAGAATTTGGGATTGCTCCAGACCTGTGTATCTTGAGCGTGATCAGATTCGAGGTACATTTTCTTGGATTTTGAGTCTTGTTGTGCGAGCAAACATTTTTGACCGGTACAATAGTTTAATATCATTTTTAGTGACCTGTATATAAACATATATATATATGATATTCTGAGTACATAATGACTAGATGGTTAGTATATTAGATAAAAATGTAAGAACTTCTTAAAATATAATTCAATGTCATAATTATAATTTTACAGGGAATTACTCAAAAGGGAATATGTTTTATTTTAAATTAGACAAATATTTATGTCAGTGGTAATCTGTAATATTAAAGTTATTGCCTCTTGTAAATATTTTTTTATTGTATTAACATATCATTATCTTGTAAATAAATATTTTATTATTCATTAAATATGTTTATACTTTCATTGCCATCATCACATCCATTTATTAGGAAAATGTAATTTAATAAATTTTTATTAAACACTGTGGTATATGATAGTACATTTAAAAAATTACATTAAAAGAGATTTTAATTTAGTGTAAACTGCCTTGATCGTATAAGTCATTGATTATATTGCAAATTATTATAGGTTGCTTATTTATAAGGCATTAAATTATGAATTATTTATTATTAAAAGTATTAAATATAATTACAGTTTAGATAACAAAGTTGATTTAAGAGTAAGTATTAGGGAACATAAATATAAAATAGTAGTATAATTTTAATTATAAATTCAGATTATAAGTCTTTCTTTAATTGAAGCACTACTTATAAGGTTCAGTGAAATCCCTCTTGATATTTTATAGGTGAGTCAAATAACTGATAAAAAAATCAATGATTATCCTGAGATCTCCTTAGTATAAAATTATTATTATTATTATTTCTAATCATAATCCTATGAAATAATAAAAATAAAAGCTCTAAATACAATAAAATGATAATATAATTTATTAATTAGTTTAATTGAAATTTAATAGTTATAGATGTTTTATTATATTCATTTAAACGTTATTGTTAGTCATGGGAGTATTTGGATACTCAATAAGTAGGAATATCTTAGTATTTTCATGCCACTAAATAAATACTTTTGTATTTGCTTAATGTTAAGGGATATGTAACATGTTAATAGGATAAGTTAGTCTCATAATTGCTAGAGTTAATGACACCTTATTTAGAAATATTTAATAGTGTTAAAGTGGACCTGGATAAAATAACACTATTACCTAATCACAATTGTTATGATTGATTAAATGTAATTGAAAAATGGAAAGTCTATTAAATGGTACCTAGACAGAGTTCTAGTATAACTTAATGTAAGGACTTGGTTTATCTGTTTAGAAGTCATCCTTCTGTTGACAGGGCACAATATATATATATATATCCCACAAATAGTAATAATAATATGACATATATATATATATAGAAACAGATATACTGTTTCACGTATATTTTTAGAAGATCTCCCCCTCCCAAATTAAAAAGACTAATAATATTTTAAGTCAGACTAGTAATATATTTTTTAAAAATTTTAAGGAAAACTAAAAATTTTAAAAAAAAAGAAGTAATGATAATTTGTTAATTCATAACAATTCAGTCAAATGAAAAGAAAATCAAAGTTTTCAAAATAGAAAAAAAGAAAAGAAAGAAAATACATTCATATTTGCAATTAAAGAAAATATAAATCTTTCTTTATTATCAATTAAATAAAAAAATATTCAAACATTAAAACTCTGATTAAAAAAAAAACTTCAAAGACAGAATAAATGTAGGAGTCAAATCACCATGCCACAGGCAATAAAAAAATCAAGATTCGAAAACACATGAAGGCAGATAATCGAAAATAGTCTAATTAAAAGTCTGTTCCCACCAAAGAGAAACTGTCCAATGATCTGGGGAATTAAAAAATGCAGACATGGATGAAAAAGCTGCTACCAATGGAAGAAAAAGAACATGTAAGCTGAATCTGTTTGTCAGAAAGAAAAAACATAAATAGTGTGGGATATCAGTAGAAGTTAGTATTAGTATTATTATAGTTAACTGATTCAGATATACAAGATTTAGCTACAAGACTACTAAAAAGGTGATTTAATGTAACCATCAAACAGCCTAATGAAAAATTATTATAATATGATCTTTGGCTAGAGACCACTTGTCCTCTCTCCATTGCAAAACATGTGAACTCCAAGCCCTGCCTAAAAGTTTTAATGTGCCATTCAAGACAGACCCCTTCCCCCCAGTTATTTAGTAATGCAGTAATAAATGAAGACATAAAATTTAGAGGTAATTAATTAAAAATGATTAAATTACTATAAAATATGAATTAAAATTATAGCTATTAATTTTTATAAAACAAAAGAGAAAAAATGTTATATTATTAGTCTTAAGAAAAGTTTTTACAATCAATTATTAACTTCAGTCAAAAGTTGATGAAAGTTTTTTCTTATCTTTATTTAAAAATGAAAACAAGAAATGAAAATCGTTATTATTTAATTAAAAACACTCACATATATATATATGTGTGTGTGTTATTTCATTAGTTAAATGCCAATTATTTCATAAAATTTAAGATATGTTCAAATAATAGAATACTTCTAATAATAATTGTAATAATTATTTCAAATGAACCAGCTAAATGGAAATGTCAAAGATATGGTAAAAATAATAAAATGTATGTGTATGAATATACATCTATACTGGATTGGATTATAAATGCTCCACAAATATAGAATTACTGATATAATCTGCACATCTACTCAAAATTTTTCTACTGACCCGGAATAAATGATTACAAACATTGATATATTAATATAATATGTATACCTAACTGAAATGCTTTCACATACCTGGAATGATAATTGTACTACTGATTTTTTCTGCACATCTACTCAAAATGTTTCTACAGACCCGGAATAAATGATTACAAATATTTATGTATTAATATAATATGTATACCTACCTGAAATATTTTTACAAACCCAGGATAATAATTGCAATACTGATATTATATGTACATCTACCTAAAATGCTTTCACATACATGGGATAACAAGTGTAATACTGATATTATTTGTTCATCTACTTTAAATACTTCTATAGATTTGAAATCAATAGTCAAAAGCATTTATTTATAAATTGTAATGTGTATCGGCTTAAAATGCTTAGCCAGACCTAGAATAAATGGTTAAAAACATTTGCTTATTAATTGTATACGTATATCTATCTGAAATGCTTCTATCAACATCAGAAGATGATTATGAACACTTATATATTATCTTCATCCCTATTTGAAATGCTTCTATCAGCATCAAAATTCGATTATTAATACTTGTATATTAACTGTATATGTATATCTACCTGAAATGTATTTTTAGACTTCTCATCATATGAACTAAAAAATGGGTTTTTGCTTGGATAACCTACCTGAAATATTTTTAGACTTCTTCTCATTACATGAACTATATTAGAGAGACTTGCCAATCACTGTTAATAAAATTGTTGTTATTAAAAAATTAATCTATTTGTATAGTTCCATTTTTGCATCACTAGTTATTCATTGCATCTTGCCCACAAGAATCTCATGCCTACTGAGTTATGTTCGGCATAACAAGACAATGGTAAGTAAAGTTGTAGTGAGATGGAACTCTAGTGGTACTGTTTGGGAAACCAAAGACATTAATTTCTAGATGCTTCCAGTCTCTATGGTTCTACATCCTCTGATTAGTAGGAAATATTGTTGTAGATGGTATGATGTCTGCATTGGAGCATGCCAATCGATAATTCCTTCCTGCAATATGCTTATCAGGAAATAAAACCAACCAAGAGAGGGGTTGGTTATATATTGTGCCAAGGCCAATTTGGCACATGTATATAAAATAATTTTGTCTAAAAAAAATTATTAAAATAAAAATAAATCTTTCGTAAAAGAGTTTGAAATAAAAGATTAAAAGTGGGAAGGGGGTTTTCTTAAAGTCAAACTAAAAGTGTTATAAAAGAAAGTAAAGTTTTTCTAAATTAGTATTCGTAAAAATAAGTAATTTAAAATTTAAAAAAATATAAATCTCTTTTCATTCAAGCTTATTATAATAAATTATATATGTGCATGCGAGTGTAAATAAATGTATGCATGTTAGAATAATATTAAATGAAAGTTAAAAAAGAAATTATATTTGGAAAACACAGCGATGGCTATTAAGTTAAATAAAGAAAAAAACCCACACCAGCAGTGGGCTACTAATTAAAGATATAAAAACAATACGTTTATGAAAGCTACTACTAATTAAACAATCTTCAAAAACACATTGTCATAGGATTAATTACTAATGGAATTTTGACAACACCTATTGTACCTATTGCCGGAGGATATTAAAATGAAAACAATCCGCATACATAAATAGCCAGATTTTTATCAGAGTTGATTTTTTTTTCAGTCTAGTTTGCAGGGACAGTCTTGTTTCAGTTCAGATAACAGTGCAGTTTCTATTATATATCCAGAAACAAAAATGCATTGTTGAGCAGCCTTTGGAAATATATGCTCATGCTTCAGCCTTTTTAGTCCAAGATCATCAAAAACTGGCTGTGAAATAATGTCTGCATAACAACTCAGAAATCCTCCGTCAAGCGTTCAGCTGCTTTCAAGAATAAAACCAATGGATTCACATAAAATCTCTTCAAAAAACATCCAAATCTAACTGGTTAGATATACTCCATCAGAAGCAGCCAACAACAAGCAATATCTACATTCCAAAAATCCTAGGTAAACATTTATTTATTATCATTTATACATAGTAGCCACTGCTGTAATTCATCAATCCTACCGAGTAAAGTAATTTGAACTCTTAAACATGCATAAAATAAACTATTGATGTGTGTGTGTGTGAATGTGAGATAATTTAATGATGTCACATATTATTTATGCTTTTCACCAGATATATGTTATAATGTGTTACTTTAAAAATGTGCGTGTGTTAAATTAGATTTACAAAGATGTTTAAATTTGGTCAATTAATGTTGGGTGATAAAGTATCTTTAAACTTAATTAATGTTAATTAAAATAAAATGTCTTTAAACTTAAACTTTATTTGTCAGTCAATTCTTTTTACCAACCTTTTTTATTAATTCTTTCCACCAATAATTTTGTATAATTTTGTTATTGAATTAAAATTAGACTGAGCTAGTTTTAGGAAATGTTTTGAACGCTGGATTATGAGCCTACTGCCCGAATATGTTAGTCATCAGACTAGCTGGTGCCCCGAGGTTTACCTTCAAACAAATAAAGTATTTAGATAGTAGGGGTTTGAATCTAGCAGCCAAGGTGGGCCATTGTTGATAGTTAGTCTATCAATAAGATCTCCCATTTTGCATGAACGTACCGGTTCATTCACGTAACATTTATAAGATTACAAACGTATTATGAAGGAGTTTGAAACCGGTCAAAACTTATGTATACTTATAAGTAAGTGGTTTCAGCAGTTCGAGCTGGTACATAAATGGCTTTCCCAACATTTGGGGCTGGACCTAAGAAACAATAGTAAATAAATACTTTGTTTCTTGTTTAAAAAAAAATTTTCTATACAAAAGCTAAATTATGTATGTTAAAGCATTTTAAAAAAAAAAAAAAAAGAATTGACCGAAAACTTTGTTTTCTTTAAATGAAAAGAGATTTACACTATTTATGTTATCTAAAATAAATCATTATGTTAAATCAGAGACAGTTGGATGTTTGGGCAGAGTTAAAGCATTAAGATCGGGTGGAGAAAAATGGACAAAGGAGGGGCGGAGTCAGCGTGTATTTCCAGTTTAGTAAGAAATAAATAAAATAATAATTAGTAAACTTATTAAAGTGAATAAAATACAGTATTAAAAATAATGATAAAAAGTGTTTAAAATTATAAATTATAAAAAAAAAAAAATAAAGCCAAAATGGAGACTCAAGGTAAAAATATAGAAAATAGCCCCAACAAGGAAAAAAGAGAAATCATAGCTTTACTAACCAGCATGTTTGAAAAACAAAAAGAAACAGCCGAAGAATATAAAAAAATAGCCGAAGAGCTTAAAAACCAAAATAATGAAATGAAGAGTAAATTGGAAGGGCAAGCTGAAATGCTTGAAAAGTTAAAGGACCAGATCAAAATGGGCCAGAATAAAATAAAAGAAGAAATTAGGGAAGAAATAGAAGAGATTAAAACACAAGTAGAAAATCAAATAGAGACTGCTTACCAAGTAATAGAAAAAAATAAGATAGAAGATAGAAAAATAATTGAAGAGATAAAAGTTGAAGTTACAAATTTAACTGTAAAAGTAAATCAGATAAATCATAGTCAAAATAGCCCACAAACTGAAATAAAAAAGCCAGACCAGCTGAGTGCGAACATGCACATTACAAATAACTCCATGAGTCATCCTCAGAAATACATTTATAAAAAAAATTCAGATGATTTACAAAAGCCCATATAGTATAGTCCCTCAAACTGACTTCAATGCCTTTGTGATAGCCAAAGGAAATATAGAAAAAGGAACATGTAATGCTAGGTCACTAAAGTTATTTGGAGGGCTGAATAATAAAGAACCGCCAGACAAAAATTAAAAATATGTAATCTGATGGATTCGCCGGCTTGACCTAGTATATAATGACCATGGACTCAGAATAATGGAAAATGTTTAACAAAGTTTAATGAAATAAATGTAAAAACGAGTATCAAGTTAGTTTGAATAATTAAAAATGATTAAAGTTAGTCTTAGTAAAATAAAATAACAATCTTAGAGGTTTTTAAAATGTCAAAGCAATGATAAAACAATTTATGTCAAAAACCCTCGATTATGTCTTATCGATTATGTTAAATCCCAGCTCATAAGTCTAGAACATAGTGGAGCGTGATGCAAACAAAATAAATGTGTAAAATCAAAATAGACAAGCAAAATGAAAATGTTTTTTTTTTTTAAAAAAAAAGGGAGAGTAAAAATAACGCTTTAAAAATAAAAATGAAATAAATAAGTGTATAATGAAAGTATTAATGAAAATAAAACATTATCAAATAAAATTAAAAAAAAAAGTGTATTAAATTAGGATTGAGGTGTGTGCGAGTATTTGGGCAAAGAAATTAAAAGTTGGTTTAAATCAGCACAAAATCTATCTGTGTGTTTGAATTGCCTTATACTTTGCTGCCTACTTCTCTTAACATTACATTTATTACCTAATGATGAAAATAAAAACTAAAAATGCACTCTAGAAAAATAAGAATTTGAAGTGGTCAATACTTAGGAAAAGTGATCAACGCACATATTAATTAAGAAAAATGTTCGTAAATAAATAAGTAGGTCAAATAGTTAAAATAAAATCGATAAAATCAAGTTAAATAAATAAGCGTAAATATATCTGTAGTAAATAATAATAAAAAGTGACTCGTGATAAACTAATAGATTTTTTTTTTTTTGGAATACACGCATGGTAATAAAAGGAAGTAAATAAATGATTTAAAGTCAAGTCAAAATATATATATATATCAGTGTAATAATGAATCATAGTAAAGTAAGTTGTTTTTGAATATACGCAAGTTAATAAAAGTTGAGTAAATAATGAATCGTAATAAAGTAAAATAGTTTTTCTGAATACACGCACATAGATAAAAAAGTTGAGTAAGGGTTGAAAATAATATTCGAGATTAGATTAATATAAATAAATATGAAAACTGATGTCCGTGGTAGTTTAGAATAATATTGTGAGATTAGATTAATACAAATGTTAGAATAATGTTCATATGAATTTAAAAATAATGTTGTAAGATTAATAATAAAAATATAAAGTCAATCTAAGGTGTATTAAGAGTGTGTAAGTATACATGTGTATATACGCGCACATACACTGGTAATATTCGGTAAATACGATACCTCATGATGCGTATCTTAAATGTATTTATCCAGATATCCTTTTAGGTTATTTTCTTGGCACTGCTGCACCTCATGATGCATGCAAAAAGGGATTTATTTATTATAGATTCCCTGTAAGCAAGTCCAGTAATAACTCGATATCTAGAATATTAGTAGGTGTAGAATTATGCTGCACATATACACATGTGTAGGAATTTATCTAGAGCAAAAGGGAATGAGGGTAGTATAGAAATAAATTTAGTTAAAGATACATTTAAAGCTGCTGACTGGATAAATTTTAGTACCCGTAACGGACTTGTCAGGGATCATTCCTCTTTCCAAAGCGTAAGTCGAAAATGGACAGTTGAAAATTCCTGCCATTTCGCAGCGACCCTTTCTTTTTCCAAGTCCGATCAAGAGAATTGGCAAATGAAGTTTTGATTTTATACACGTGTAAGTCGGTGTAAGTCAGCGAATCTGCTTCCGCGTCGTTTCCAAAAGATCCCTGTGCCACAAAATTAGTTTGTCCCGGTGGTCGTTATCCATGATTTAGATCATTGTGAGCAATGTATTCGGCATAGATAGAAGGAAAGGATAGTCAAAACAGATTGCCCTTTGTATGTTAAGTAAAAGATATTAAAAAGCTAACTTAGAAAAATAATAAATTAATAAATCTTTAGAGTCAAGAATTAAAATTGCAAGAGATAAAATGGTCAAAAATGATGCATTTTACTCTAAAACGGAGGGGGGTGTAATGTGCCAAGGCCAATTTGGCACATGTATATAAAATAATTTTGTCTAAAAAAATTATTAAAATAAAAAAAAAAAATCTTTCGTAAAAGAGTTTGAAATAAAAGATTAAAAGTGGGAAGGGGGTTTTCTTAAAGTCAAACTAAAAGTGTTATAAAAGAAAGTAAAGTTTTTCTAAATTAGTATTCGTAAAAATAAGTAATTTAAAATTTAAAAAAATATAAATCTCTTTTCATTCAAGCTTATTATAATAAATTATATATGTGTGTGCGAGTGTAAATAAATGTATGCGTGTTAGAATAATATTAAAAAAAAAATGTAAATGAAAGTTAAAAAAGAAATTATATTTGGAAAACACAGCGATGGCTATTAAGTTAAATAAAGATTTAAAAAAACCACACCAGCGGTGGGCTACTAATTAAAGATATAAAAACAATATGTTTATGAAAGCTACTACTAATTAAACAATCTTCAAAAACACGTTGTCATAGGATTAATTACTAATGGAATTTCGACAACACCTATTGCACCTATTGCCAGAGGATATTAAAATGAAAACAATTCGGATACATAAATAGCCAGATTTTTTTTATCGGAGTTCAGTTTTTTCAGTCTAGTTTGCAGTGACAGTCTTGTTTCAGTTAAGACAACAGTGCATTTCTATTATGTATCCAGAAACAAAAATGCATTGTTGAGCAGCTTTTGGAAATATATGCTCGTGCTTCAGCCTTTTTAGTCCAACAAGATCATCAAAACCTGCCTGTGAAATAATGTCTGCATAACAACTCAGAAATCCTCCATCAAACGTTCAACTGTCTTCAAGAATAAAGCCAATGGATTCGCATAAAATCTCTTCAAGAAACGTCCAAATCTAACCGGTTAGATATAATCCATCAGAAGCAGCCAACAACAAGCAATATCCACGTTCCAAAAATCCTAGGTAAACATTTATTTATTATCATTTATACGTAGTAGCCACCGCTGTAATTCGTCAATCCTACCGAGTAAAGTAATTTGAACTCTTAAGCATGCATAAAATGAACTATTGATGTGTGTGTGTGTGAATGTGAGATAATTTAATGATGTCACATATTATTTATGCTTTTCACCAGATATGTGTTATAATGTGTTACTTTAAAAATGTGCGTGTGTTAAATTAGATTTATAAAGATGTTTAAATTTAGTCAATTAATGTTGGGTAATAAATTATCTTTAAACTTAATTAATGTTAATTAAAATAAAATGTCTTCAAACTTAAACTTTATTTGTCGGTCAATTCTTTTTACCAACCTTTTTTATTAATTCTTTCCACCACTAATTTTGTATAATTTTGTTATTGAATTAAAATTAGACTGAGCTAGTTTTAGGAAATGTTTCGAGCGCTGGATTATGAGCCTACTGCCCGAATACATTAGTCATCAGACTAGCTGGCGCCCCGGGGTTTACCCCGAAACAAATAAAGTATTTGGATAGTAGGGGTTTGAATCTAGCAGCCAAGGTGGGCCATTGTTGATAGTTAGTCTATCAATAAGATCTCCCATTTTCTCGAATGTGCCAGTTCGTTCACATAACATTTATAAGATTATAAATGTATTATGAAGGAGTTTGAAACCAGCCAAAACTTATATATACGTATAAGTAAGTGGTTTCAGCGGTTCGACCCGGTACAATATATATATATTATTAAACATTGCATTTATAATTGCATTAAACAAATGCTAGTAGTAATAAGTAATAAACCCATAATGATGCTGATTATGATTCATATTATCAGTGAATATTATAAAATACACAGATTTGTGATAATACATTAAAACTTTTATTTCAGAGTTCCATCTAAATACTTCAAAAAAGAATTTTAAGGGATCTGTACACCAATACAAATTGTATTCAGTAATCTAACTTTACTATTGACCTATTTATGCTATTGGCATTTATTTTCTTTTATTGTTGATCAATCTGGAATTAGTTGATCTCAAAGTATTGATGGTGACTATATGCAAATCTTTTATATCAATGACTGTATTTGGTGATTCCATTGAAATGGCCATCAGCATTTAAAAAAAATTACTTTTGTTTTCATGACCATACTGATTAGACTTCAAGAGCTGATATGTTTTTCATTAAGTTACAGATCCAATTTATTATCTAACACATTTGGGGACTCCCTTTTAGATTTTTTAGATTTATGAGCTGGTTTGCTTTAATAACTGCATAGTGCAAGGGGTTGAGCCATTCATGATTTAATAGATTGCTATGCTTTCCCGTCAACAAATGAAAAGTTTTATTTGGATTAGTAACTTTTAATTCATGTTTCAACTAAGAATAGTTAGTATTTGGTTGTCTTTGTAATCAGTAATCACTGTACTGTTAGGTTGCTATAAAATATCCAATGTAGTTTTGAATACAATAGACATTGTACATATAGTATCTAGATCCATTATTATTGGCATGTTATTAATTATAACTCATATTTTGAGAGTTAAATCAATGCCTCTATAATGATTTAAATAGGTATTGATTTTGTTTGATTTTATTTTACCCTTTGAGTTTTTAGAATAGATGCTTTTACTTTTTTCTGTTACTTGCTTTTTTAATTTTAAGTATGCAGTTTCTATATGATTGACATGATTATAATACCTAAAAATTATATATCAATGTGGACATTTGGTACATGCCTGTTTTTTGCTTGTCATATCTATAGCAAGCTTTTGTGTTTGTTCTTTGTGAATTTATTGTGATAGCTTTTAATATTTTAAACTGAAGAGACACTATTTTTATTTTCATCTGCTGGGTATTTGATCTGACCAACATTAATACAGAGGTCAATTTTTTTAAATAGATCTGCTTTGCTGTAGATTCAGCAAGAGTACCTGGTAGATTGCAAAACCAAAAGTAGTATTTGGGTCCATTAACAATTTAACCCTAAGTCTGCAATCTTGTATTCTACAAATGAAACAGTCTATCACAGTGTTTCTTTAAAAAGTTTTTAATGGCATAATTCAGCACTAGCTTTTTTAGTTCTGTGGAAAGTCTCCAGCCTTTTTCTTTTTTCCTTAGCACAGAGGTTGATATTGTATTTCTGTAATATTTCTAGGAGCTTTGAAAAGAAATAAGCTGACAAGAGAGATATTACTGAATCAATATCTAACTTAGAAGGATGCATAGGTCTGATTGAAATCTAATATTTTATATGTTCAAGAACCACCAATGCTTATAAAAGTTGCTAATTTTAATTCTGATTTTTGATTGATACATCTATTTTGACTAATTTTCAAAGTGGCCAGGATTGATTTCTAAAAAAAAAAAAAAACTATTTTTGTCATGTTGACTTTTTTTTCCACTATTAGTATGGAAAAATAATTTTCTTCAACTGTTCTTTATAAACAAACAAGCAATTATTAGCATTTAATTTATTTATTTTTTAATCCTTGATGCACTGATAATATTAGCTAACAATTTTTCTTCCAAATAAATAACAAAAATTTAAAGAACCCATAAGGACAATTCCTAACATGACTGTGCTAATTCTGTTATATTACCAGAAATAATATCTCTAGTTACTTAAGAATAATACAGTTTTATAAATACAGATATTTATTTCACATATTTATAATACAAAATACATACAAATGTTTAGATTCAATGTTTGGGAAGACTGTGATTTTTGTTTTGAACTCTATCACTTTCAGCCTAGCTGTAGCTAACAGCTTTCTCCTCCAGATTTGAGCATACCTCACTGTGTTCTGTTGTACTTGCCATCAAAAAAATGGAGTGACTGCCTCTTCAGGTCTGCATTTTTCTTGAGTGATACAGTATTTAATTCCTTCTTGATAGTCTGTATTTCAATATGAATTTAGCAAGCCCTGTGTAAATTGGTCAAAATTTACAGGTTTATCAAACAACAAATCCCAATGAATCCCATTATGCTTAACATAAATTTTGGAGATGGTTATAAGCAATCCTGATTTTAGCTTCCTCAGACAATTTATTTAAATTTAAAGTATCTTTCTAAGCTGTTCAAATGGAGCTTCTCCAGCATAGTCTGAAAATACTCTAATTTTCAAGTAATATTTAACAATATTTGGGTACATATGCAACAACATGAGTATTCTCATGTGTGATATTTGGTTTTTTTATAGCTAAGTCTATTTTTGTGACATGTTTTTTTATAACCAACTCTAATTTTACTAGCCTCTCTGTTATCTTTTATTGTATTTTAACTTGGTTTTCATCTTTTATTTGAATCTTTTCATGTTCTTGAGTCAGGTTGTTGATTTCTTCCCTTGCTTAGATCAACCATTGCCTATTTTCTAATTTTACTTCTATCATCCCATGCAACTGGTTAATTTCCTATGCTGCTCATTCTTATCCAATTGAAATTTTAGACTTAGTTTATTAACCTTACCTTCTAACCTACCAAGCAATTTTTATTTTTATCTCTTCTTCAATAATTGTAATAAATGTAGAATCCTCAACTATTATAAAATCAACTTGAAAATCTTGTCTAGTTTCTAAGTTCATTCTGGATTCTATATTTTCTGCAGCTTTTATATCAGATTTTTTCTTATTTATAGTGAAATTCTGTATTCATGTAACCCTCATTTGTAATGGTAACATCAATATTTGTATTATTTGTATATCCTGCATTCATTTTATATTCAACACTACATTTCACATTACTTTTTTTCTTGCATATCTTATTTAAATGTAAGTATTAATAAAATATCATGGAAAACTTTAGATAATTCACTTTGTAAATTATCTTTAGTATTACATACTTCATACAATAAGAATTCATTTCAGCTTCTACATTAGAAGAGATCAATACCATTTCAATTTTAAATTTATTATCTTCTTCATTTATCAAAGATTTTTATTCAAAACATAAATACCTACAATATGTATAGTAAGAAAAGCTTGTTTAATACTTTAAAATATATCAACATAGGATGCTAAAATACTTTTGACTAACTCGTAGTCATACTCATGGCTACAGTTATCCAAGAGAAATGTGAGATTTATAGAAGCATCACAAAAGTGATTTCTAAAAAAATTGATTATAAGATGTAAATGAATTTATTTAAATGAGCCACTTTTTTGATAGGGAGATGCAGGATTCTTTCTTCTTGATTGCATATATATATATATATATTGTTGGCAATGTGCCAAGCCTTTTTAACTTTGCATTTAGCAACATTTATTTCAGAGTGAACAATACTGATAGGTGTAGGTTCAAAGTTGTGACCACGTCCATGCGTGTGTTTGAGGAAAACAGATTTAATATCCATATTAGTCTCAGCTCAATTATATTGATATTTATACTTTTATGAATCTCATAATCCTCTTGGATAACTTTACTTATGAGCATTACTATGAGTTAGTCAAAAGTATGCTCAGCATATTATATTGATATATTTAAAAATATACATGTTGTATGTATTTATTTTTCGAATTACATTTTTCCAAGAAAAATTTAAAAAGATTGGAATTAAAGATTTTTATAAAACTGTGGGTGATCTCAAGAGCTGCCAAATTTAGAAATTTTTTATTGCATTAATTTACAGTTTCCTGTTTATAGGCATCGACTCTAGGATATTCAACTAAATTCAGATTCTCATTAGTTTTATGCATTACACTTCTATGATTAGGGTAAGTCACTGTGATTATGTTTGAATTATTTTCTGCAAAATTTTTAGAATTCATTGTGGTCTTTTCATCATTTCTACATCCTTCACAGTCCTACCATTATTGTTAGAATCTTTAAACTTTTCATCATTTTAGAATCCTTCATCTTTTTAAAACTTAACAATTGTTTATTTTTTTGAAAAGTTATTACCAGAATGTTCTCATATCCTCTCTATCTTTTTTTTTTTTTTTTACATTTCTACTAATAATTGTTCATATATGGACAATGATTACTTTTTCATATAATTTCTTCTCTTTTAGCAATATGTAATTTTTAATTATTTACCAATGTACTTACTACATTTTCAAAATTTTAAATTTAATATTTTTAATATGATATAAAGACTTTGAAAGTAGATCTGTCATATATTCTTTTTGGATGCTATCCAATGTTTATATATTTTCAAATAATCTTTAATCTAACTACCATATGAGTTTAATTATTTTCTTAGAATATGACATTTATTACTAATATTTCTCTTGGTTTCTAATTCTATTGTCTCTATGTGTGTAGTACAACTACTTTCTCCCAGTAAGTGAAGTTGTCATAAATCACTATGGACTCTAAATATTTAAAGTTAGTCAATTTACACTGGCTTTCTGATCATAAGAAAATATTTTGACTTATCTTGTTGCCATGGCATGTGGTTATATTCAAATCCTATGTTGGGCAATCACTTTACTTATAATGGAAAATTATGGGAATGTCATTATAATGGTCATCCAAAAATTTTCACTATTGGATAACTATCTATTTATGACAAAACTTACCATGATGGTGAATTAGTGACATGGTGTTGGTCCCAATGGTGATAAAGATCATCCAGAATACATATAACAAAAGTGACTTCAATAATAATAATAATAATAATAATAATAATAATAATAATAATAATAATAATAATAATAATAATAATAATAATAATAATAATAATAATAATAATAATAATAATAATAATAATAATAATAATAATAATAATAATAATAATAATAATAATAATAATAATAATAATAATAATAATAATAATAATAATAATAATAATAATAATAATAATAATAATAATAATAATAATAATAATAATAATAATAATAATAATAATAATAATAATGAAAATGAATTAAATATACAGATAGATAAACATAAGTGAACAACTATATATATATATACAGGTCTTTAGGAGAATATCCATCAATCATTGAATTAAACTAAAAGAGGCACCATATATAGATGAACATAAAAGATGGATAAAATTACTACAATACTAAATGTTAAAATAACAGTTTAATAAAATAACAAGTTATAAAAAATTTGAAGTATACAAATAATGTTTCACAATAATTCAAATGCATAAATCACCCTATATAATATGCATACAATTTCATCAATATTACTTCATTGAGATCATGATTTGAATAATCAAACAATATAAATTGATGATGATAAGTGGTTCTAACAATGAACCAGTTACTGACAAATGTTATTCTGAATGAACTAAATTTATGAACTTATATATTGGTGTACCAATTTGTAGATATTTTTTATCCAATGCAATATGCTTATATGGTATATGCCAAAAAATACCAAACATTATTTTTAAAAAAAGTTTTCCAAATAAAATTATAACACCATTAATGAAAACACAAGTTAATAATTCAATATTCAATCTTATCATTTTTCATATTTAATGTTATAAAAATTATTTAAATTATAAAAATTAATTTTTAATAGATATTGACAAATAAATCTAAATTCAACTCTCTTTCCCCTCCTTCTCCAAAATTTTCTATCTTAAATTCAAATAAATAAACAATCATACAAAAAAGTTAATAAGTAATATAAATATATCTTACTTGCTTTTTTTTATCATGCTTAACTATTGGTGGTAGTTTAACTGGAGTCTTAGTTCTTTCATCCAAAGGTGTTTCTCTCTCAGGTGACCCTTCAACATCTGTTTTTCCTTTGCCCTTTTTTTTCCCTTTAAGAAGCTTTCCTTTACCTTTATGCTTTTTAGGTTTAGGTGCAGGGGTGACAACCTCAGGTAAAACTTCTTCTTGTGGAGTAACTACTGGTTCAACAATCACTTCTGCAGAAAATTAAATCTATAATTATTATTATGAATAAATAACTTTAAATAAAATATAGTCCAAAGAAGTAATAATCAGGATTAAATAAAACAGTACTAATGTTAGAGATATTATTAATATAAAATACATTAGAACAGGAAAAATTCTCCATAAAGCTATGAGCAAACATAAGAATTGGTAATCATGTAATATAAAATACATTCAATAATTACTGTATAGAAGCATTGAATATAATTTTCAATGCAATCATGGCTCAAATAAGTCACAAGACACTAATTTAAGCAAAAAAAATTAAAAATACAAAAACTTCCAATTAGCAAATGTTTTCTTTTCTTTATCAGGTTGTTTAAGCTTGTTGAGTATTGATCACAGAATATTGATGGAACCAATATTGTTGTATATTGGAATAAGGTTTAAATTTGGATGTTAATTATAAATAATCATTAAGCAATACCCAAATAAAAATATTTCTGGCTGTTTTTTTGAAAATAAAAAGTTGTATCAACAAACAGTAGTTATCATTTATACTACTAACAATGCTTTTTGCTTCAGTCTTTGCTTTTGTCACATTATATCTCCATTTTATATTAGTTTATTGTTTTCCAGCATTTAACATAAGGCCAATTGGTATCACCTATTATAACATGGATATTATGTTAATGTGGAAGCACATTTTCATATTTTTAAATATGTAAATAACATTTTTGATTTCAATCTTTTTTCTTCTTTTTGTTGAACTGAATTTAATTTGAAAATAATTATAGATTTAGGAAATTCTATTTAACTTGCCTACCATAAAATGTCTAATACAAAAAAAAGTGATTTAAATTTTTTTTCAAATTCTGGCAAGCTTATTAGGTCTGGTGCATTGCCATCAAGAAATTAAATATTATTAAAGTTAAATGATGAAAAGGTAAAAACACCCCCATTTCCATTACATCTTTAAAAAATAATTTCTCCTTAAATCTCATGATGATGATTACAAATTCAATCCTAAACATTGTTTGATAGGTTAAATAGATACACGGTATGATACTTAATTTCATTATTATTTTTTATTTAAATATGAATTTAAAACAAAAACTCAATAGTTTACTAATTTTTTAATGCATAAGCAGAGTAAAACAAATTGTTTATCCAGTTTGAAATTTGGCAATCTAATTACACATCCATATACAGTTAAATCAGTTATGAACTATGCATCATGGTGTATATTCACATATTTTAATGTAAGTCAAAAATAAAATATTTAATGTTAACTTCTTCTATTTGTCTATCAATGAATGATTAAGGCTTTGATTCTTTTTTCTCTTCATGATAGATCTAAATAGATAGATTTCTAAATCATCAAAAAAATAAACATTTAAATAACTCCCATTAATTAAGTAATAACAATTATACATATTATTTGTTTATTATTTTAAAGAGCAATGATCCTTTTAAAATACGACTGTTAAAACATGTTTTTTTTTTAATTATTTTTATTTAATTTTTAAAGGTTCTCGTATCACTACCAGAAAATGTTGGCAATATTCATGAAAATATTTAGGAGTGAGATCTATTACTTTAGCAGGTAATATTTCAATCTTATTATGTCAAATCTATGAAAAACATTGGCTAATACAATGAAGTCATCAAAAATGATGCACTTTGATAAAAAAATCAAAATTTGTTAGATTATTTTAAAATCTTAAAAATGTGTTATAAAATATAATTTAAATCCTTACTGCAACTATCAGTGACTAAAAGAATTGAAGGATTAATAGAAGCTTCTTATAACATGACATTTCTAATCACAAGAACATGATATTCTAATACAGTCAATGAAAAATTAATATTAAAGATATTGAGCTGATATTTTAAGTCAGCTCATATATATATAAGCTCACATATTTATAATTTCGTCATAGATATTTTCCGAAGTTAAATAGTTGTAAAATAAAAATTAACAAATGATTTTAATTTAATGGGAAGGGTAAAATCTTAAACTTTTATTTTTGCTATAGATTTGAGCAAAAATTTTTTAAAAAAAAAAAGAAAAAAGATAAAATATAATTTATTGTCAAAAATGTTAAAAGTGTTTAATTAAAAGGAAAACTCGGGGGGGGGGGCCGAGAACCCCGGGGGGGGGGGGGCGGGGGGGGGGGGGGAAAACTCGAGAGATAAAAGGGTGGGGGAAAGAAAACAAAATTAGATTGTTGGTAGTAATTAGACTCTATTGTTGAAACTTTCACAAACTAAAAGTATTTGGTTAATAATTGCTGTTACGCTAATTAAAAAAAAAAAGATAAGAGATGGGGAGATAAAATCGCTTTTAGAGTAAGTCAGTTGACTTGAGAGACCAGCAAGGGACAATAAAGAAAAAAAAAGAGAGAAGCTGTGCTCCGAATCAAAAATTATTATAGAAATTTATTTTGCGGACTCTTTTCAAATGCATAGCGGCTAAAGCTATCAAAACCTTCCCCTTTGGGGAGTTGGCTGCCACTCCATCTGAATGAAGCTACCAAAAGAGTCAAGGAATGGAAAGAAATGTATATTGCTAGCCGGAAAACCAAAGGAACACCCATGGACACACCAGAATTCTCATATACAAGGACAAAGGCACGACAAATGGAATGTGAATCTATGAAAGTCAGGCCACTTCACTCTGATCGATCAGGGTAATTATAAACTTTTCAATTAATGGGAACTTTAGTTAAAGTGTAATAGAACTTTATCTTTGATTTATTTTTCGTTTATTATATTTGTTACGAATGTTTCAACAATAGAGGTGGGGAAATAAATTTATTTAATATTGTAAACTATTTATGTTAATTCTTGTTAAATATTTTTATGAAATATTGGTATGACTGTATATTAAATTATTTAATATCTGTTCGATCTAGAGGGTAACAACAGGGTGGGGGTATAAAAGTGCGCTGCCAAGCAACAGAGAACCTTGGGGCGTTGTTAGCAGAAAATAAGGGAAGTATTGAAAGTATAAGAAAACGAAAGACACTTATACGTTCATTTTAAGTTTTTGCAAGTTATTTATTTACCAAATAAAGTGGGGTTTAAAAATAAACTTCAGGAAAGATTATATACTATAAGTCGCCTTTGTATACATGCCTGCTAGAATCCGCAGTGTTAGTGTCGGCATGAGTAAATCCATGGTAGATATTTGGGAAGAATACTTAGAAAGTTAACAGTTTGAAAATTAGAAATTGTAAGTCAGTTCTCTCTGGATCGGGCAGAAATATAAGGTTATTAATAATAATAATAATAAAGGAAAGTTTTTTTTTGTATCCAACGTATATTTGAATTCTTTAATTATTTATAATAATTAGTTAGTGTCCTTAAGTGAAAACCCCTGTCAGATTATAAACAAAATTTGTAATCGGTGAATCGCCGTTCGAAAATAAATAAGACCAGGTTTACGTAAAGCTTCGTGGCCAGGTTCCAAGAGAGAAATCCTTGGTGGCGCCCTCGGCGGTGATTCTAATAATTAAGATTCAGTTATTAGGGGAAGGAAAAGAGTTGTAGTGTCACAATATCATAATAAAATATATTTTTCTAAGAACAACTATTAGCAAAATGTCAGAGGAGATTGAGAATCGTTAATATTGTAAACATGAGTAAGTAAATTTTCTGTTCATCAGGAAAAGAAGCAGTTTTTTTTAGCACATACACTGTTTTAATTATAAGTTATTTATGAAAGCTACCAAAAAGTAACACTATTAGAAGAATTTCTTCGACAGAAAAATTAGAAAGTGGCAGAATATTTTCTTCCCTTTTTTTCTCTCTGCCTATTCTGGCCTAACTGTAACTCACAAGCCACAAGTAGCTTTTATAAAACTTTTAAAATAAAAACATAATTAATATTAGCATTATTTGTTTATATTTTATTTTAAAACCATACCTGCTTTATTCTTTCATGATGTCAATTTTATGACGATTGTTTACATTGTCAATTTCAATGGTTTTATTGTTATTTTTTAGAAATATAACACATTGTTGGAACTTACAGTTCAATTTTCATTTGAACTTGATTGAAAGATGTAGTTATTCTGTGTATAGTTTTAAGTCATATATTATCATCTTCTACTTTCATTTTCAAACATCAATTTCCATGACTTGAATCAAGAAAGACAGGTAATTATTTATAAACAATGAGGATTGCCAATTCCTCAACAAGCTTTGTGATAAATACTTAGCTAGAGAAAGCATTTAAAATATCTCTGTCAGTACCCCCTCCCCCAAACATCTGACCCTATCTACCCTAGCACCTTTGCCAATTCCTCAACAAGCTTTGTGATAAATGCTTAGCTAGAGAAAGCATTTAAAATATCTCTGTCAGGACCCCCCCCCCCAATCTCTGACCATGGTTTCATGCTCTGGTACTCATCAGAGAGGTGCTAAGCTAGGTAGAGTCAGAGGTTTGGGGGGTCCTGACAGAGATATTTTAAATGCTTTCTCTAGCTAAGCATTTATCACAAAGCTTGTTGAGGAATTGACAATCTTCATTGTTTATAACTTACAAGCTTAAGAGTGATCTATGACTCTTATTTTGACTAGATAATTATTTATTTTTTATTTTTTTATATCTTTTATTGCAATTTATTATTATTATTTTTATAAATCATATTTTCATCACCTAGTTTTTTTATTTAAAATTTCATATTATTAATTTTATTTTTAAAATTTTCAACCATATTTTACCTTTAGTATTGATAATTTTATTATTTTCAAAATATATTTCTGAGCAATTTTTTCCATTAATATTTCTGATTTTGCTATATTTTTGTTATTACAATTTCCATATGGTACATATTTAATACCTTTATTTTTATTTATTTTTTTATATTAGGTTAATATTCATTAAGTATGTTAATAATCATTGGATACAAAACAGAAGTAAAAAATAAAATAATCATACTTCAAGAAGTTTATTTTAAACTGTCAATTAATTCAACAAGAAAAAATAAACATTTGGTTATATATGAGGATATAGGAAATTACAGAAATATGAATATCATCAAGAATTTACTGGATTACATTAAAACAAAGTATAGAAACAGCAAAAATATTAAATAAAAGATATACTTTTATTATAAAATTAAATAATATAAATAATAATATAAAAAATTTGATAGTTTGTGTTAAATATGAAGTAATACCTTAATTTATAAAAATAAATAAACTTAGAAAAATATTAAATAAATATATATAAGAAAACAATATTATCAAACAAAAATTATATAAAATCATTAACAATATAGAAAAAGATTTAATAACAATAAGAATATATATATATAAAAGAAGAATTCTTTTTAAAAGATCTAGTTAAAAAAAACCATTATTAATAAGAATACTTCTATTAGACATGGTAAAGAACTGGACAAAATAAAGAAAGAAAAAGAAAAAAAAGCATGGAAAAGAAATATATAATTGTGAAGATAAAATATGCAATTTAAAAAATATTGAATTAATAGATGATTAAAAATTATACTTATTTAATGGTATTAAATACATAAAATGTGAAAGCTGTAATAACAAAATGTAATAGAATTAGAAACATTAATAGAAATATATATATATATATTCTAACCTAATAAACGACGACTTCATTTCTATTAAATCACTTCGGAAAGCCTAATTCTATTAAAGAGAATTCGGACGCTTCCGTCTAGGACGGGTAGCAAACCCTATATTTTTATCTAATATAGCTCGATGTTTGGTTAGTTATATTAATTCAGCTACAGCGATATGCAGTTCAGACAGAGATAGAATAAAAAAAAATTATCATTAATAAAATAAATTTAAAAAGAAAATTTAGAATAAACTAACATTCTTTCTCTATCCAAAACACATTCTCTGAGCTGTAAGTACTTGCACTGTTCGACAATGATGATGATGATTTCATGTCATTGTTAATATTACTGACTAAAATAAAACATTCATTAATTTGCCAATATGATCTCAATATTTTATTATTATACAATTAGAAGTTTCAATCTCTTAAGCCATGCCACGCTTGTAATATTGATCATAATGAATCAATTCTTAATTTAAGAGCACTTATAATAATGACACTAATCTCAGGGTTCTCTGTTATTTTTAAAGAAAAATGCTCGGCAGTATTGTGTTGTCGCATATGACTGACATTCTGGTCGGCTATAGGAAACATTTACCTTATTTAAATTCCAGGTGTCTTCATCCACATATCAACTATTATAATATTTAACGAGATGATAACCATATTCAATAACAACGCATAATTTTGAATAATACAGCCCTTTTTAATCCAGAATCTCAGTCGGAATGATGAAAAGACAAGGGTGCTTTTGTGTCCTTCCATTATCCATGACAACACAATAATTTAACTAAGATTTATTACTTAGACACTTCACTTAAATGTGTACGAAATAATGTGCAACCAAAACCTACTAGTTTGGGAATAAAGTGATTTTACACACATATAAAATAAAATGTCTTGGTCTGAAGTTTTCAATTCCATAAATAATTCTTATTAAATTAAAATATACTGAAATATTCTGATCTGCTTACAATTGTCTATCTGGTGTATTGAATTTAAGATTTCATAAATGATTTTGGACTCAAGAAAGTATTGCAAGTATTATGCCAATACACTTTTATTTAGCACACAAGAAAAATGACTCAAAACAACTTGTAACAAGACTATAATTTATTATTAAATTTTAACAAGATTATAATTTATTATTACAGTTTAACAAAACTATCCTTTATGATTAACATAATAAACAAACATATACAATTTATTCGATCCCATATGGATAAAACAAAATATAACTAACATTAATTCGTCTATACTTTTAGACCTGGATTCGAACTACTTCTTCATCTTCTTTTTACATTTATGCAAATTGAATATAACAAAATAAATATTATTATCGATACATCAACTCATCCGTTTAGTGTATCTTATATGAACGGCTGCTTAACTTTATTAACTAACTATTTGTTTTAAAATAAAAATAATCTGATTCTAGGCAATGCGTACAAACGATTTTTATTATCATATCTTTAATTAAATGATAGTTTTTATTTAGATAACTTATTATAATTTATGGGTTATTTATCAGAAGTTACACTTATTATTTTAATGTTTACCTTAATAACAACTGAAGTTGTTATACACACTGTATTCCTCAGTATAAGTTATATTGTGAGTGCTACTTAATCATTAACCCGAATTAAACCTAGTATTTGAACCCTCCATTGGCAAATAAAAATTTCTAAATCACGCAATTTTAAACTTACTCTCTCCATTGACTTACGTGTGGATTACCAGCACTATTCCGTGATCGCACAATCCAGACATTGATCATATATACTAGCACGCTATTTTTACTAAATGGATCTTGAGGAATTAACCTCCAATATACCCGTTATCTTGCCATAACTTTCTAAACAAAACACAATATTCAACACCTTCCGTGGTGGAATTATCTCTATTTTCTCATGAGGAATATGGAATAACACTGAAGGTCTGTAGAGTTAACTACTACATTAAAATAGTTTGGTGGGTCCTTGCCTCTTACTTGGGCATAATAGGAACACACACCAAATATAATCCTCTCCTGGGATTTTAACGAATGAAATACACTAAATACGATATAAATTACTGATCGTCCTAACTCTGAGAAGCGATCACTTGGGTTATAAACATACCCGAATACTAGATTTATCTATTCCCCTCATGGAAAATAAAGCTTTTGGGGAGATCATTTTCCATCCCACAAAATAAAGACATTACAATTATTACTTATGCGAATCTTAAGCATATACCAATGCTATATCGGGGCAAGACAAGCAAATACACTAATTACACTAAATTTATGTTCCGGGGTATACTTAGATCAACGTCTGAAATCAATGGATAACACAGAATAAACCATAATAATTTTCACCTTTGCCAAAGAAACATTCAACAAGTAATTGGTAGTCTAGTATCTTGAACTAAATTAAGTGAATGCGTTAATAAAGAATAATTGGGAATAAGTTCCTCAATTAACATAGTATAAATTTGTTTCAAACTTTAAATAAGTAATATCCTGTATAGCACTTCTCTTTAATTACTTCTGATAATTTTAACTAGATATTTTACCTATTAAGTATCTAAATTTTTCTTCTTTTACGCATCTAACATATAAATTTATACCCATAATTGCATATCATAAGTAAACACATTTTATAAAAAAAAAAATTTTCCATGTCAAATATAAATTTAACCTAGAATAATTACAGGAAAACATACCTTTATGATTACAAGGTCATTTAAATATTACTTGACTATACAGCCTTTCACCTGTTGATATAAAAAAAATACACATAATTTTACAAATTAGTAAAAAAAAATCATTACTTAACAAGTGCTTATTATCTCACTAGAAAAATGTTTTCCATTGGGCAATTTATCCAGATGAAGAACTTGATCCATTCGTAGTTCACGAAGCAAATTTAAAATAAGAAACACATTTTATTATTTCATTTATATAAAAGTTGCCTCCATTCTGGTGCAATTAATAAATTAGGCAAAGAAAACATAGCAGCGTTGGATGTTAATTCTTCTTTGAATTAACTGATATAATTTTGGGATCCAAGAAAACAATACATATTTTAACATGACGAATATTTGACGATAGACGATCACATATACAATTCTTTTCTTTTTACTATTGGCGATACGTATCATTTTTAGCTAGCTGGCTTAGGAATAAAATAATGCGCGAATTTTCCAAAATACTATTATTATAACGACTGCAGCTGACTTACGTGGATATAAAGTTTTAACAACTCAATTGATGTATAATATAACATATTATATTATGGTTATAATTAAGTCACTAATGTTTGTAGTTTTTATTCCTACTCTAGGAATTGTAATTTTTCTTTAATAATGAATTCTCCGTAAAATGCACACATACAAATTTTCCGATATTTGCCTTGAGAAAATTTATATTTTCTTTTAAAAAATATACAGGTGCATAAGTAAATATCCTTTATCATTAATATTATTTTTAGATAATTTTCAGTGAATAAAACATATTTTAAAGTGGGGAACTTACATTGTTTTTCAAATGCAGACAATTTCTTTTAGAAAGAGTTAGAAAGTTTCTAGTTAACTTTCCTTGGCTTTTATAATATGTCTTTTAAATTATAATTTTTCTTTTATACCATGAAAAGATTATTAAATAAGGTAAAGTTAACAAATCATTGTTTATTTCCTGGAAATTACTTATATTACTTATTTTAAACATAATGACATTTTCCGTGATTGCTGTAGTTAATACGGTCATTTTGAACTTTAGCATAAGATAGTACATTTTTGCATATAAAAAGCCTTAAAATAGGTAGATGGCAATAGAAAACAGAATATCTTATCAAATAGGATTAGCCACGTATGATATTACTAACAATTTACTGGACTTATATTTATTTCTGCAATAAAAAATAATAAAAAATTTGTTACCGAATTTCAGTACTGCTTCCTCCTTGTAAAACTAATGTCAGACTAAACTTTCTTCAAAATTTGGTGGTCTTCTTTTAGCGACCTCTTACAGAAAAATAATCATTTAATTATAACATAAACAAAAGAAAGGAAAAAAAAAACTTATTACAGTCATATATTTTTCCGTATGATTTAAATAGATTACAAAGTAATTTGACAACTAATGAAAAATAATAAATATACTTAATTAACCTTTTAACCGCTAATTTTATCATTGGTTGTATCAGATAAAAATCAAATCTTTTAATTGGCCAACTCACAAACTGAAGACAAAGCCTATTGTTAAAACATATTCGCCTATAATATTAAATTCAACTCAGATACGTTTATAAAAAGTATATAATTAATTTTTCAGGTCATGAAGAGAACGAAAGTTCTTTCAAAAATAAATTGCTATTTATTTATTCTAAAATATTCAATATCGGCAACATAAAAGTTATAATGTAAACAAAAAGATCGACTTTTACGTTATAGAAAAGTAAATATTTCTTTTTACTACAACTTCAATATTTGGACTAAAATCTTCAATATTTTTCTAAAATAATTTTGTTTTTTTATTATTCTCTCTGAAAATTATGTTTAATTTGTCAAATTATTATTTAATAATAATTTAAATCGGGTATTCGAAATGAAAATCTCAGCGTTTTTCTTTATTTTCTTTGATCAGGCAGTTTCTTTGTTCTTTCCAGCCAATCAGAATGTCTTTTTCGGCTGAGAGCATGCTAAGAGCCAATCACAAATAAGTTCCTTCTTTGTTTAGGTTTAAATGCAGTTTTTTTCTTTTTTTACTTCTAAAATAAATCGGAAGATGTCACCATCGTACAGATCTTTCTAAAATCGAATTCAATACGTATTTAACGAATATTTTCGGTATAAAAACGAGCAGAGTTAGAGTGATTTCAGATGTTGATGAGGAGCCTCGTAAAAGGCCAAGTTGTGGTTTTTTCTGTATATATGTTTCTAAAAAATTAAAAATTACCAGAAGTTATTGTGCTTTATGATAAGACATTCTCTCTCCCTCCTCTCCACCCATCCAAATCAATTACTGTTTATGATATGTGCTTTTATACTATATTAAATTGCTTTTATTGTTAATATTTTAACTAAATTATTCATGCTCTTCTCAAAATGACATTGATTACTAAATTTAACAGTTATTTGCTTAAAACACGTTAAAGTGAGTAAATAGCATATTTTATTAATCACTTAATTATTATTATTTTATTCTTTTATTTCCTAGAAAAGGATAGCATTGTTTTCCCTGTGGAAACAATGTTAAATAAACCAAGTGTCAATAACACTAGGTTACAATATATATATATATATTGTAATTTATATTTGAAATAATATTTTTAACGGTTTACA